>OU015745.1:11538850-11569670 GCA_907169655.1 Acomys percivali | reverse complement strand
ACACACACACACACACACACACACACACACACACACACACACACACAGAGAGAGAGACAGAGAGAGACAGAGACAGAGACAGAGAGAGATCAAACGCATTATAAATGCGCCATTCACAACTTAATGGGTTTGAAAATATGTTTGGCTGTGGTACATATACACTATGGAATACTACTCAGCTATTAAAAACAAGGAATTCCCGAAATTTGTGGACAAATGGATTGAGCTAGAAATGACCATAATGAGTGAATTAACCCAGAAGCAGAAAGACTCAAACGGTATATACTCACTTATATCTGCATAATAGCCCAAGGAGCATGTCCCACGAAAGCCCTCACTTACCAGGAAACTGGGACAGAAGTGAGGACATCCTATTGGGACTCTAGATGAGAGAAGCATGGGAGAATAGCAAAGTAGAAGGATCCAGAGGGTCCTAGAAACCTACAAGTAGAACATTATGAAAGGCAGATTTGGGCCCAGGGGTCCCACTCAAACTAAGGCACCAGCCAAGGACAATACAGGTGGTAAACTTTAAACCCCTACCCAGATCTAGCCAATGGACAGAACATTCTCCACAGTTGAGTGGAGAGTGGGGTCTGACTTTCACATGAACTCTGGTGCCTCATATTTGACCATGTCCCCTGGATGGGGAGACCTGGTGGCACTCAGAGGAAGGATAGCAGGTTACCAAGAAGAGACTTGATATCCTATGAGCATATATAGGGGGAGGAGGTCCCCCTCAGGAACAGTCATAGGGGAGGGGAATAAGGGGAAAGTGAGAGGGAGGGAAGAATGGGAGGATACAAGGGATGGGATAATCATTGAGATGTAACAAGAATAAATTAATAAAAAATTTAAAAAAAAAGAAAATATGTTTGGATCCATCTACGTCAGTGATTCTCAACCTTCTTGATGCTACAGCTCTTCAATACAGTTTCTCATGTTGTGGTGATCCCCAACATAAAATTATTTTCATTGCTACTTTCTAACAATTTTGCTACTGTTATGAATTGTAATGTAAGTATATGATATCCAGGATATCTGATACACACCCCTACTGCAGGGTCATTCGACCCCCAAAGGAGTCTTGAACACAGCTTGAGAACCACTGATTTAAGTAAAGTTTAATAACTCGTGGTTAATGCGAATTCTTTGAGATTCATCTAACTAAAGCTTGGTGAGTTTTGGTACATGCCAAGATTGTGACAAGCAACAAAATAGAAATGTAGAACATCTTCTCCACCCAACAGTTCCCTGCTGTTCTTTTTTTGGCTGACTTCACCCAGTACTTTCAAGCCTTGGGAGCCACTGAGCTGCATTTGATGTGTGCTTTTGCAGTGTCCAGAAAGTCGCATAAATAGGACAATACAGTTTGTGGCTTCTTTAAAGTCTAATCTCCCTCCAGTGAGTACAATGGCTTTCTCAAGAGCTTTTTTTTTTTCTAGGTCTTTCTTCAGCCAATCAGTAGTATGCTCTACTTCTTCTCCAGTCTTACCTCTTCTTTCACAATTAGATCTGGGAATTCTACCAGCTTTATAATGTGAGCATGACAATGGATCTACAGTGATTGATTTCAAGTACAAATGTCAATGAAATGCCATTATGCCTCTTGGTAGAATCCTTACTCATTGAATCAGTGCATTTTTCAAATGTATGATTAATGGGTTCTAAATTGTATACAGTTTCTGGGATCACCATCACCAGATTCTCTCTAATTTAAGGTGATGTGTATTTCAATGGTATTGTATGTTAGACACACAGGAGACTACACACGCTCAGCTGTGCAGTCTTAGTACAGAAGGAAGGAAGGGAGCGGGGAGGAGACCCCATTTATACTTAGTATGTGGTATGTCTTGCTTCAGCTACAAATCATATTCAAGTCCTAACCTTACTTCCTGCCAAGCTAACATCAATCCTCCCACACAGGATGTTAAAACTTTAAAGTGAAATTAGCCGCAAAACCTAGTGGTGAGGAGGAGCTAAGTAAGAAATTGATATCACCGTATAGAACGGCAGGGAGAGTATTTTAGAAATTTATTGTTCACAATATTTTTTTTAGAAGAAATCAAATATAAAAATATAAGATAAATTAGTTAAAGCTGTTTGAAGGTAATCTCACTATCAGAAATAGTCATCCTAGCACGGCACCAAAAAACAAAAGAACATCATCTAAGCAATAGCCATATGCCTTTCTAATGCAGGACTGCTTACTCTGCAATTTGTGTCCAGTGATAACTATCTACTCATATTTTCTATACATGTTTTCTTGTTTTTACAGTAGATACTTCTGAGTTACAAGGACTACATCTTGGGATGTATTGCTTCTTTTTGGCTCCTTTTCTAGAGCTATATAAGGAGTAAAGTGAAAAGGGAGAAGTACGATGTCTTAGGAACTATTTGCAGAGAAAAGTGGTAACAAGTAACATGCCTCCATGTGAAAGGGGAAATGACCTTTTGTGGTGTGTCCCACTGCTTTCCCAGCCTGGGAAGCATAAGGAATCTTGGCAGTTGCATCATGACACCTGAGAGCTGTCAATCATGTGCGCTTTGAAAGACACGGAGTTGATGAGTTGTCAACACAATTCTTAGGTGAGAAATCAGTGTTCATCAGAGGAAAAGAGCTAAACAAATATCCAAAATAAACTGAAAACCAAAGCACTGCATGGTGTCCTTATCTTGTCAACTTTTTTTGTGTGTGTGTTCCATGTAATCTTTAGTTCATACACTGTAAACATTGTAATCCGTGGGAAATGGCTGACAATCTTAACATCTATTAACGTACTTTTCAAGTGGAGGACCATTTGGGATTCATGACTTAGGTTTTCTTCCTTCCTGCAATCCACATAAAGCAAATTATTTGTCAATGGGAAGCCCCCATACGAACGACTATCTACTGTTGAAATTGCTGGCAGCCTTGCAAGCTATTTCAGTCCTGGAAGCCAAGACTACACACGTGGAACTACATTAGAGTTATCTCTGGGGGACACAATTGAGCTTCATTGGCCAAGGCAGTGCTAGAGTCCCATTTGACTCCTCATTAGGGCTCTCCAAGGGATTCTAGCTACTTCCTCTTGCTGCTATTACTTCTGCTTGTATGTGAAAGATAGATGTGACCCACAGAGGCAAGACCAGAGTTTTACATATTTAGAAAAAGACTGTTTCTTCTGGTCAAAAAAAAAAAAGGTAAGTCCACATCCTTCAGACTTAATATTAGTCTCCCAGATCATTAAACTACTAACTGTTATTATTATCATTTTTCAAAGCACATAGCTTTGTTTTATTCTGTGAGCCTTTTCATTTTAAACTCGATGCACAAGAGGTCCATTTGATTCCGTGTATATCTTTCTTCAGACAGAGAATGAAATGATCTGAGCCCTCTTTAGGAACTTGCATGGTTGCGACAAAGAGACCTACTCTCAGGCAACTGGTGACCAAAATGACTGGATACACTAATGCTACCTGTGGCCACTCCTGTTGGAATCCTGAAAATAGTTCAGTAAGATTTAATAAAATTTAGTAAAGCTACATTGGGAAAGTAGGCACTGGTCTGAGGAAACTGGCCACTGGCTACGCCCCCCCCCACATTCTTCGTGGGAGTCTCTGGTAAAGGAACTGCAGTCCTGTTATTGGTTTAAATATAATAACAAATGAAACTATTTTTTCCCCTGTGGTCACTATGTAAAATGCTTTTCTCTGGAAGGAACTCCTCTATGATTACCAAATAAAACCTCCAGTGTTCAGGCCATCTAGTCACAGTGCTGCTAATGGAATATTAATAATGCTAATTACTAAGGTTTTCCTGGGTGATGGTGTACTAGCCACTTAATACTGCCGCTCCCTGAAAGCGGTCCACATACACATCTGTTTGAGAGCAAAAAGGGCCAAGCAATTTGTGATTTAATTGAGCAAAGAGAAAGCAAAATGACACAACTAAATAGGATTATTTAAAGTAATGCATTATCTTGCAAGTTTCGTTTGCATTTATAAGATTAATAATTGAGCAAATTGCTTTTTAATAGTTAAAATAGACCAGACAAACCAATGTTTATTGAATATATTTATATGTATACACACGAACATATATATGCACAATTAACCTCACATATGTCTTTGGTTCACATACTGACACTAAAATAAAACTCTATTTAGAACAGTAATTGTCAGAATCTTGTAAGTACCACTAGGCCCCAACCCTGTCTGGAAATTAAATCACTTTGGAGCCTCTTTGATGTAGGTGGAAATGGAGAGCCACTTTCAAAAGCTCAAAAATAAAAGAAAAACATATCAAACCAAAGGTTCTGAAAGTGCAGCCCAAAGCAACCATTTCTTAGAAAGCCCTTGAGTCCGGCCTAGAAGTGGGAAGCCTTGAAAACCTTTCCCGAAAGAGAAGGCAAGAGAGTCAGATCAACAGAAGGCAGGCAGGAGGGCAGGAGGGAGCTGCTGAGCCAAAGCATCCGCACACAAGCCGGGACCACCGTTCTGTTTCCTGCAGAAGATCTGCAGTGCCTGTCTACCCATGCCACAGTTCTTAACCCAGGCCTTCAGTCTCCAGTCCTCCTGTACAAAATGATGGGCAGACACAAGTTTGGTCCTATTACAGGTCACCATTCCCCAGAGAATTGGTGCCTGCACTCCAAAGTGCATCACCAAAGTGGCCTTTCCTGTGCCCTGGTTCACACTTTGAAGAATAAAAACGAACTCCGTTACTTCAGAACGCGCCCAGGATATTTAGATGACAAGAAGAAACGACTTAATATCTAAGCAGTGCGTCCCATGATTTATTTTGATAGAGTTATCTTTCAAAAACTGCACAAAAACTCTAGAGACAGGTAAGTAGAGAAGAGACACGCTGCACGGAAGCCCTTGCTTGTGATCTGAAGTCTTAGGTTAGCTATAGGGTAGAAGGATAGTTAGGATAATTCAGAGTATGTAGTGCACTCATACACACAGAGAATATATTACTTACATATTCTATATATGTATAAATACAGTGAACCAGGTGTGGTAATAGGAGAGGCGGAGCGGCGTGGGGTGGGATGGGAGACTCACAGAATTACATCTTCCTAGGCGAGTTTATGTTGAGGAATATATGAGTTGAGATTCACCCCCTTCAAAAACATTTAAGTGTCACTTGTTACTAGTGACTGACTATAAGTACAAGGGCAAAGGAAGGGAGGTTAAGAGGACCTGGCAGAAGAGGCATCAGAGGGGAAACCCCACAGACACCCCCTTTGAGGAGACTGTGGGAAGGTTAAGGCGGAGCCTGGTCTGGGGGCTGCCAAGCAATGGGAAGCGGCTAGGCCCTGGTGGGAGGACCCGAGATCTGCACTTTAGGAGTTCCTGTCTCTGAGAGAACATCCCTGTTGCTAGGGGACCACGGTGGGCTGCCTGCCTGCGGAGCCCGGGCTGCTCCCTCGTAAGCCGACCCCTGCCTTCCGTGGCAACCACTGTAGCTGTGGCGCAGAGCCTCGCCCACTGCCATCTCCACCCTCTCCATCCTTAGCCGTTAAGCAAAGCCGGCTCCTGGCACGTTCTAGCAAGACTCGGGCTCAGAAGAGGAGAGCGACCCATCCAGAGGCACGGGGGAGACTTGCCAGGCGACATGCGGCCGCCTGGAGCCACCCGGGCGCCTGGGGTCTGAGGCTGCCAGCGGAGAGTGGTCATTGTGAGCACCACTGGGACCCCGCTGGCGCTGCCACCCCTCCCGGGTTCTGGCCGCTCCACGATGGGGCATCTGCCCAGGGAAATGCGCGGGGGCCACCGCCTGCTACCTCTGCTCTGGCTCTTTGTGCTGCTCAAGGTAGGGACACCCCCAGTTCTCGGGGAGGAGGATCCATCCCTCCGTGGGGAGCTACGCACTCAGGGTGCGGTGGCCAGGCGGGGAGCGCCAGCCGCGCACGCTTTGTCCTCAGCGCCGGCTAGGCTGCGGGTCTGTGGGTGGAAAGATCTGGAAGTTTGAGCCTTTCAGTTGTCGCCCTTTGTACTCTGCCACCTCAAAGATGGGCTTGCGGAATCGGACACTCGCAGGCAAAATGAGGTCACTTTCTTTACTGGTCCCCACTGCACCCCAATTCCTCTTCACCTTCGCGCCCTCCCCCAGTGGAGTCTCTGTGCGGCTGCTTTGTCTCAATCAATTCTCCTTCTGTGGGGGAATCACACGCAGGGAGCTGAGCTCTGGACTAGATGCACCGGCCAGTCGGGGCAGAGGGCTCCATTGAATAAGGAATCAGATAAGGAGGGCTATCCCTGTCTTAACCTCCAGCCACTTGGGGGTGCCTGGTAAACTCTCCGCACTTCCTCCACTTCCATCCCCTCGTCACAGAGGATGCTGCCTCTGATTTTAATGGTGGAATATATAATTTGTAAAATTCGCCTTTTTCTGTCCTCTCTGGAACATTGTGGCTCAAAATCATACTTGGAGAGAAAAGTGAAAAGAAAAATACTATTTAAAAAACCTCCAACAGCTTGACACCTAATGCATGTAATTAAAAAAAAAATAGTTGGCTGCTTCTTGGCACGTGAAGGGAAGTTAGGAATTGGTATCCCCTGACCTGGTTTTCAAAGGTCTGCTTTCGTTCTGTGTTACTGGTCCCTTCTTAGCCCAGCAACTCAAGGATGCCCACAGGTGATCCGGAGCTATCCTTTCAGCACCACGTGGCTACCTAGCCAGCAAAGGTCAACACATTAATGACTGCAAATGTTTCTGCATTGAGGAGTCATTTCTTGCTTCTGTGCCCATTAATTATGAATGCTCCCCAAGGTTACAGAGAGCAGGAACCTCGAATCCCCAGCAGCATGAGTGCAGAATACTCTGTATTTTCTTCCTGTCTTCCTGGATCCAAGGAGACCAGCTCGAGAGCACAGGACTGAAGTTAGGAGTTGTACTTGATATATCTTCTATTTTTAAGTTGTCAGTCATTACTTTATTTTAAGGTCTGGTAAATAGTAAATTCAGTTGTATGTTTTTCCTGTAGGAGACTTCTCCTTAGTACACACCACAGAGATATAATATGCTTACTGGTATTTTATAATTAACTTTGCTACCCATTTGTCAGGCTCTGCAACAACTAAGATGTTGAAGCAATATTCTTTGTGAATTTAAGACACTGTTGGTTTTTTTTAGAACTGAAAAGAGAGGTGTGTGTGTGTGTGTGTGTGTGTGTGTGTGTGTGTGTGTGTTTGTGACATCTGAGCTACCTTTAGCCTTTGGAATAGCTTCAGGGTTTTGCCTCGTAGTAAATGGTAACTCTAGAAATGAGAAAATTTAGCTTGAGAGAAAAGATAGAATGTTAAGGTTAAAAAGCAAAGAAAACTGGCAGACGATCAAAATGTAAGCATGATCTAAGAAAACTAATCAGGGTAAGGGTTAGTGTCTATTGGCTGTAATAGACGTTCACCCTCTTTTACATAATATGCATATTTCTCAACATTTGCCACCAAATCTCTATTATGATAAGCTGCACATCATAGCTCATACATTGATAAATCTTATTTAAAGAAGTATTACACTAATGAGAAAATAATTTTGCAAAGGAAGTTATTAATATTTATTTTAAGGATAACATTGCCTCGCTTTAGTACAAAGTATACCAGAAGGAAAATCTATAAGTTAAAAAGGCACTGATCCTCAATTTTCTAAGCATTTTCACACATACTCTTTGGATCACACTTCCTTACAGTTAACAAGAGATGTTCAAAGTGCTAAATTAAGCATATAGTGTAATATCATACATTTTGTGTTAGTATATTACATGGTGCATCAGGCATACAGTATAATCTCTTTATAATTTTGAGATTTTGATTCAAAGTACTAAACAAAACATCAATAAAAACAGATATAACCATGCATAAGGCAGCATGAACATCAAAAAAGTCCATTATTAAATGCCAAATAGTTACCATATCTCAATAATACAACCTAAAATGGTCCGTGGGCATGAGACAAACATTCTCCCACCTCCTATAAAAATTTCCCTAGCTTGATCTGACTTTCACACAAACTCTGGTGCCCCATATCAGACCATGTCCCTTGGATGGGGAGGCCTGGTGGCACTCAGAGGAAAGATAATAAGTCACCAAGAAGAGACTTGATACCCTAGGAGCATATACAGGGGGAGGAGGTCCCCCTCAGTCACAGACATAGGGGAAGGGAGTAGAGGGGGAAACGGGAGGGAGGAAAGAAAGGGAGGATACAAGGGATGGGCTAACAATTGAGATGTAATATGAATAAATTAATAAATAAATTAATTAATTAAAATAAAATAAAATAAAATAGGAAAAAAAATTTCCCTAGCTTTAACTATGACCAGCAGTCATTACTGTTAATATTTACATCATCTGTGTGAGCAAAATTTTCTAAAGAATATGAGTCAAATATGTTCAACTTTGAAGCTTGATTCATAATTTCATAATTTCTATAATTCAGGTGGGAAGATGGGAATGTATGTGATAGGCAGGTTCATAATCAGTTTCACTGAGGGAATCTAGAATAGGTGGTGCCTTCAAGGCTTTGGACTTCATTGCTTGTCCATACTTTAATTATAGATTGATTTAAGAAAGCACTCAGGTTGTCTGAGTCAGCCACTATACGTTATGGAGTGATACCTACCTAACTGATGTGGCATATACCCAACGCTGGTCATGGAACACTTAGCGTTGTATATTGATATTGATGGTAAGCATGTATGTATAACTAGAAACAAAAATCAAAGCTCCATTATCAATCAAGAGCCTTCCAGTCTTAAGTCTTCTGTCTATGGATCAAATGGAATGCTTATCTAGTATCTCCCTCTTGTGTGTCTTCCCATAATTCCTGCTGAGAACAACACAATATCACACTTTTACTGCCTTTCCTGAAAGTGGCTTCCTAGATCATCAACCCAGTCAATATCAGTGCTTTGTCAACTACGAAGCAAGCTGCAGACTATGACCTCATCGGAATTTGAAGTCTGTCTTCCCTGAAGTGTCGCTTATTAATGGTCAACCGGAAGCTCCCCACTTCACTAGTAGACTTGTCATGAGTCCTATATTCCTTTCTTATCCTGTCTATACAGTTGTATATTTATGTTCTTACATGAGATGTCATCGAAGATCATTAATTTTGAAAGGAGCCTTAATACTTTATTTTTTTAAGCATCTGTGTTTAATTTTATGAGTGTTATGATATTGCCAGTTGTACGCTTACCCAGAGTAAATACCTGAGGGTCATAGTCTTTTTGCCTTTCTCTGAGATTTCTCCCTCACTCCCTGCCTCTCTCCCTCCCCACTCCCTTGCCACATGAACATTCCACGTGTCTCATTATCCCATGGAAATTTTATCTTGACTGTTCTGAGGACAGTTCACTGCCTTTGCTTTTGCAGGTGATGGGTGGTGCATCTTCCCAGTGTGAGCTCATTTTTGTCTTAGATCTTTATGACTTAAAAGACTAGTGTTATATGGCAGAGGCAATCCACATTCCTCTGCTTCGACTGTAGGCTAACTTCTGAGTCTCTGTATGCATTTTGTATGTTTGTGTGCAGTACATGTGTGTGTGACAAGTGCACGGATCAGAGGTTAATGTCAGGTGCCTTCCACGGGCACTCTCCATTGTCTTCTTCTTTTTTTTTTTTTTTTTTGGAGCCAAAACGTGTCTCTCACTGGAACTTGAGCTCACCACTCAAGGTAGAGCAGCTAGCCAGAGAGCTCTGGAGACCTACTGTGGGGTTACAGACACATTTTCCACACCTGGAGGTGGAGATAGGAACTCAGGTCTTTTATGTTTGCACGGAAAATACTTTAGTGGTCCTTAACTAGCTTGACTCTTGAGGATTTGGAAATGGATCTTTGTGTTGGTATCATTACTTTGGTCAGTGGCAGTATGACAAAATAGGGAACGTAACAGCAATGACTACAGAGCTCTCTTCTCCACCAGTTTAATGAGTTTAGATCCATGGGTCCATTGATGTCTGGTTCTCATATATATACCCTAGTGCAAAGATGGGCTTTACCACATCTAATGGGCCTATCTAAAGAATCCAACTACTCTGTAAATATTTCTGAGATGTTTCATCTCATAACTTTTGTCTTTCCTTGTGTGCTAGCATCTGGCAGAAGTGTGATAACAACTTAATAAAGAGAATAATGATTTTCTTCACTGTATAAATAGCTTCCAAGCATTCTAAGATATTATAATAGTTGACTTGTGAACATGTCTATATAAGGAAAATCTGAAGCGCTATCATTATAACAGTTAAATAATCATAATTATAATGCAATCACCACACTATAAATAGTAAACCTTTATCAATCACGTACTAATATGTTATTAAAATCACAAATCAAAACACAAGCATGTTATTTTTCTCAAAAATATATTCTCAATAATGCGTTTATTTATCAATGTTTCTTAAATGAGTATTTGATTTTATCAGTTTAAAAGCAGTAATTGGGGCTGGAGAAATGACTGGGCAGATAACAGTGCTTTCAGCTCTTGCAAAAGACCCAAATTCAGTTACCAATACCAACATGGTAGCTTACAACCATCTGTAACTCTGCTTTTAGAGGATCTAACACCGTCTTCTGGTTTCACAAGTACTGCACACGTCCAAAGCTCTCATTTACATAAAAGTGAATAACTCTTTTAAACAAAGCAGCAATGACAAGCCAGCATGCCTGTAATCCCATCACTTAGAAGGTAAAATCAGGAATTCAGGGTCACAGAGTTAATGATAGAGCAAGTTCAACGCTAGGGAGGAATGCATTAAAAAACAAAACAAATACAAAAAACTGTAGCCATTGAAGCTGGGAATCATGTTGCATGTTTGTCAACCCAGCACTCAGAAGGCTGAAGCAGGAGAATTTTAATTTCATGGCTACCTAGGCTTACAGTAAGATGGAGTCCTCTCTCTCTCTCAAAAAAAAAAAAAAAAAAATCAAGTCACAATTGACATGCTGAAGACAAATGGCTTTTTTAAAAAGCTGAAACATATATTCCATATCACTCCTTCCCCCATGACCACTACCATTCCCACTGCATCAATATTTCTGCATTCCTAGCAGGAGAAGACCCTCCAAAACTTTGTGAGAACACTGCTTCCAACAGGCCTGTTTCAACAGACTCTGTTGGTAATGCATATGGAGGCATTTGATCCTGGGTCATAACCCAGTTGTGGGTCATAACCACAACTCTTGTATAGTTCGTATTGGTCTCAGAGCCTTCTGCTTAAATAAGTGGGGGAGAGCTTTGTTGTGCATTAGTGTCAACTGATTCGTGAAGCCAAGCAGGGAGGAGATGGTGTGCCGTGGTTTAAATGTAAAATGTCCCCCATTGGATTGTGCTTTTGGACACTTGGCTCCCAGCTGGTGGTGCTGTTTTGAACGGCTGAGGAACTTTAAAGCAGTGGAACCTGACTGGAGGAAGTGTGTTCCTGGGAGTTTTATAAGCTGGCCCCACTTCCTGCTGTTTCTCTATTGCTTCCTGGCTGTAGGGTGAGTGGCTGCTTTCTCTGCTGTGATGGGACTGGGCTCCTTCTTAAAATATCATCCAAACACACTCTTCCTCGCTTAAGCTGCCTCTTAATTACACCCTGGTAGGAGTAGAGGTGAATGTGAATAAGAATGTGAACAGGTTCAGTGAAGCAGCTGGCACAACACTCTCCTCTGTTTTCTGGTGCTACTGATTCTAGAAGTTCCACATGGTTTCTACAAGCCATTGAGGAGAAGACAGAAACTATAATCACAGCAACAACAAAAACCAACTTTAAGAAACCTCTCACCCCAGAAGCAGAAAGATTCAAATGGTATATACTCACTTATATCTGGACACTAGCCCAAGGGGCATGTCCTATGAAAGTCTTCACTTATCAGGAAAGTGGGACAGAGGGGAGGACATCCTATTGGGACTTTAGGTGAGAGAAGCATGGGAGAATGCAGTATAGAAGGATCCAGAGGGTCCTAGAAACCTACAAGTAGAACATTATGATACCCAGATTTGGGCCCAGAGGTCCTGCTCAAACTATGGCACCAGCCAAGGACAATAAGTGCAGTAAACTTTAAACCCCTGCCCAGATCTAGCCAATGGACAGGACATTCTCCACAGTTGAGTGGAGAGTGGGGACTGACTTTCACACAAACTCTGGTGCCCCATATTTGACCATGCCCTCTTCATGGGGAGACATGGTGGCACTCAGAGGAAGGAAAGCAGGTTACCAAGAAGAGACTTGATACCCTATGAGTATACACAGGGGGAGGAGGTCCACCTCAGTCACAGTCATAGGGGAGGGGAGTAAGGGGAAAGTGGGAAGGAGAGAAGAATGGGAGGATACAAGGTATGGGGTAACAATTGAGATGTAATATGAATGAATTAATAAAAAGGAAAAAATCTGTGGGAGAAAAACAAAACAAAACAAAACAAAACAAAACAAAACAAAAAAAGAAACCTCTCATGTGATCTTTAGCCTCTTTGTTTTTGTTTTCTTCTCTATGTGTGCTCCAGGGCTCCACAAAACCAGGCCTTAGGTAATTTTTTCCTCCTTGTAAACAGAATCCTCAACTCTATCACTAGAGGTGTGGCCATGTTGTGTTCCCATTTCTCAACTGTTACGGTGTCTAACTTTACAGTGAAGGGTCTTTTCTTTCCTGAGGTTGTCTTGATGCTAAGAGACAACTCGATGCCTCTGATTTCTGTATTTTAGAACAAAAGAACAGATCTTGAAGCAAGGCAATCTTGATAAAAAAAGGTTTCCCCTTTCTTCTCTGTCAGCAGTTGAGACAACAGAGAGGAAAAATGACACATGCTTGGAAAATTATTTCACAAAGAGAGAATCAAAATTGGAAATTGGTCTGTAAGTCCAAGTACTGTATTACAAATTATATACACACATGTAATTTCTGAAAGAAAAATGAATGCCTTGGAGAATGAAATTAAGTTTAATGAAAATAGATTGCCACCGTCTATTTGTATGCAAATACATGTGTAACTTAAAATTGCACTTATTTATTTTTGCAACTTGGAGTCAGAGGACAACTTGCTGAAGAAAGTTTGTTCCTTCTTGATGTGGGTCGCAGGTACTGTAGTCAGACACTTCTGGGCTTGGTGGCAAGTGCCATTTCACAGACCCATGTGCTACTTTTGGAATGCCTTTTCCAAAGAAGAATGAAGTACAATTCACGTTCCTGAGAAATCTGTTTCTGTCTTAATGTAAATGATAAAATAAACCTATTTTATGCTAGTGATTAATGAGCCTTTACTATTAGACTTAAAAAGCAAGAATACTCATATATATATTTCAATCTATGCAACTCAATCATATGATTCAATCATATATATATATGATTCAAATGATAAATATTTCTGTGTGTGTGTGTGTGTGTGTGTGTGTGTGTGTGCGCGCGCGCGCGCGTGCTATTCCATTCAACTCTTTCAAACAACTGAGACTTTTATTTTGTTCTATTTTTTCCTGAATAAGTTGGTTTGCTTATGGAGGAGAACATGATAAACCCACATGCTCTTGTTTCTGCTCCTTCACCATCAGGCCCCCTGTCGACTTCATTGATTGTCTTTGCCTTTTAGTTTTCCTGACAGAACAGCCTATACATTTCCTTATTGTTGAAGATCAATCTTTCCCAAAACCCAAAATGGAAGCACTGGGAAATCACCTTCCTTCTTCAGTATGAAGTCTGTCATTTGGATTACAGGACAGTGATTTATTGTCCAGTTACAGTCAGTCCATCAAACACTTACTGATGATCAAATAAGTCCCAAGAGCTGACAAAACCTGCAGGGAAAGAGTGGCTAACTGCCAGATGTGTCTTTGCAATGGCATTATCGGGACATAGACACAGAAACAGAAAAATGTCACACAAATGTAGTTAGTGTGAGATAGCAGAGAAGTTTGAAGTTTACGGCCTGTATTGTCCTTGGCTGGTGCTTCACATGTACTCTGGTGCCCCATATTTGACCATGTCCTCTTCATGGGGAGACCTGGTGGCACTCAGAGGAAGGATAGCAGACTACCAAGAAGAGACTTGATACCCTATGAGCATATATAGGGGGAGGAGGTCCCCCTCAGTCACAGTCATAGGGGAGGGGAGTAAGGGGGAAATGGAAGGGAGGGAGGAATGGGAGGATACAAGGAAGGGGATAACCATTGAAATGTAATATGAATAAATTAATAAAATAAAATAAAAAGAGATAGCAGAGGAAAGACACTTAAGCATCTAGTGGTTTAAGTTTAAGCATGAGCTACATCTTGAAGCACAGACATTTACCTTTTCAACTTAAACAGCAGGCACAACATGCTAATTGAATTAATGTTGTGATCATTAAAATTTTAGCATATAGCTTAACAAACAGATGATTAAAATTTCAAGCAACTAAAATACACACACACACACACACACACACACACACATATTTAAAGCATATACTTGCTTGTGAGTTGGAAGTCTTTAGGGCAGATTGGTTTATATGAATGGCCTATGATTGCACTGTTAGTGTGCTAAAGTCTGGCTATCTCTAATGGTTTTCTATAACTTTACTTTCATCTTTGTTTGTTGACCAATCAGAACCAGAATTAAGGAGAAACTATAATTAAAGTATTTATGCTTTCATATTTGTGGCTGAAAGCAATGCTTCTCACTGCTCCATGAACTTATGACAAGAAATTTCACCTGGAGGCCAGGCAGAAGGTTTATTAGGAAAAGGTACTTTCTGTCCATCACAATGGCCCAAGTCTAATCCAAGAACCCACATGAGAAGAGAGGATTCTGGGAAGTTGCCCTCCAAGAAACATACGTGTTTCATGCTATGCATGCACCCTCACAAACACAGAAAATTAAATGAATATAAAAAGTGTTTAAAATTACATCTACAGTGTTACTTTTATAATATTAGAAATTCTTTATTAAATTCTTTAGTTATGTTTTTTTATGTTAAATAATATTTATTATCAAATCAATATTTTGGAGAACTTCTAAAACGTATTTATACAAGGTCTGTATGTCCCCAAAACAGCAACCTCAGCAGCATAAGGCTTCTTGCCGGACACCATCTTTCTTCTAGACTAGCCAGGAGTTTTCAACATAAGTCAATTTGTTGGTTCAGCAGAAAATATATTTAAGTATGTTCCTCAGGGGTAACTACTCAATTGGCAATATATTGACAACGGAAGTATAGGAATCAAAAACAAGGATGTGGTGCCAGATTACATATGAGACACATCTGTTCCCTGGAAGTTTAGCTGCATCCCATGGGCTGAAGTCCTAGATAGAATAAAAAAAGAGTAAAAGAGGTAGTGAGCGACTGCCAGCACTTATCATTTTCTGTTTCCCAACTTTGGACTCATTGTGACTGGGTGCCTCATATTTCTGCCATGATGCCATCCCTGAAACTATGGACTATAACCTCAAACTGAGAGCACAAAGGAACTTATCCTCCTGGGTCGTTTGTGGTTAAGAACACTGGCTGCTCTTCCAGAAGACCCAGGTTTGGTTCTGCACATGAGCACCCAGATGGTGCCATCTGTCACTCCAGTTTGGTGGTGGTTGTGGGGGGGTGTTCACTGCCCTCTTCTGGCCTCTAAGGGAAATGCATGCAGTTGGTACATGAACATACACACAGGCAAAAACATTTATACATGTGAAAAACAATTATTCTTTTTTTCCTAAAAAAAAAAAAAAGAAGAAAGAAATACTCTTATATTTGTAAGTTGCTTTCTGTCACATCAAAGAAAGAAAGAAAGAAAGAAAGAAAGAAAGAAAGAAAGAAAGAAAGAAAGAATGAATGAAAGAAAACCAAATGCTGGCATCATGGTGCACGCCTTAATCCCAGCACTCAGGAGGCAGAGGCAGGTGGGTCTCTGAGTTCAAGGCCAGCCTGGTCTACAAAGTGAGTCCTGGATAGCCCAGACTACACAGAGAAACCCTGTTGTGGATTTTGTTGGTGTTACCTTTGTTGCTTTGTTTTACTGATGCATCAGCCCCTCTTAGTTAGCAACTATTGAATACACTTTGCTGTGGTTAGTGATTGATTTTTTTCTTCATGCCATTGTTACGTAGATATTTTTGAGGCAGTGTTAGGTATACATATGCACATAGAATCTATAAAATGTGTTATGGAATAAAGAAAAAGCATATAAGATGTACTCCCACTACTAGGGAACTCAGGTTAGGATAGCCAGATGCCAGAAAGAAGGGTCGGCTGTGTGCCCAGCATAGATGAACAACAGAAAACAAATTCAGTGGCTTCTTTGGAGGCTCCTTTCACATAATAATATGCTGGAGCTTTTCTTAAAAAAAAAGCTTATCTTTTAAACATTTCATTTACATAGATATGTGTAATTTTACTATTTTAATGTATTTTATTTACATATATTTTATATGTATCATTTTATAAATATATGATATATATTAACTTTTTTTACACTAAAAAAAAGAAATAAAAAAATTAAAAAAAAAAAAGAAAATCGGCATTTTTGCATTGAAATGCACTGATGCAGACTGTTATTTATACTTAGATGTAGTGGTAAGATGTGACCAAACTTATGGTGCATTGTGCTGGGGAATTTCCCTCTGTAGTTTTTCTTTATCAAATTATACTTTCTAATTAGTCTGTCACAAATGGCTACAGGCTTCACTCAAAGTGGTTAACTCCAGGGATTTGCAAAATAGAAATGCTGGTACTGTAAAAGCTTCTCAGTAAAGTGATTGCAAGAGGTTAGGATTAAATTCTTTGGACTTCTCTAAAAACATGGCTTAAGCACTTGTGGGGTTGTCATTTCTGTTTTTAATTACCAAAATTTGGTAAAACTCAGCTACCATTCAAGATGTCTAGAGTTGAACTCTTGGATTTAGATTTTATGTATTTGAAAATCATAAAAGCCTACAGGGGTCTTCAAAGCCATGTTCACCTGTGTCCTGTTTCCCCAGTGGTTTCAACTCCTTGATTGATAGACCATTCTTCATACAACATTGGAGAACATAAGAAGACTCTTTCTACTGAAATTCTTGTTGCTACGCTGAAGGTCTAGTTAGCCTTCCACTCCAGGACTTTTCATGGATCTTAAGTGGGAAATTCTTCATTTGCAATATTTAAGGAAGCCTGAATCATATATGTATACATAATCACAATAATTTTATATTAATATACTAAAAATTCAAAGTAGATACTCACCATAACAAAAACACAAAAGCAACAGACAGGAAAAAGAGCTTTTTCCTAAATAGTCCATCCCAACATCACTGCCTTCTGGAGATATGTATTCTAAACTTGTCCCCTATGTCTATGCATATATGTATGTATATGCACATATATACATATATGTACATATGAATATATATACACATATGTATGTATATATATGTATATATATATTCAAAACCATTAAACTGCCCTACCATGCATGCTCTTCTGACTTAAATGTACTATATTTTTTTTAAGGCCTGTGCATTTCTTGGCTTTCTGAAGTTGTTACATTAAGCCTTGAGTCCAAGGGTCAATTATGTAAGCTTCCCATTAATTAAGGGAATATTTTCATAGATACTGATCATAACCATAAAATGGGGATCAGGGATTTGGAGAGTAAGGGGATCATCATTGTTTACATGGATGCTATCAGTTAGTGTGAACAATCAAAAAGCAAATGACTAGCAAAACTTTTCAATGCTATATTAACAAGATTTTATTTCCCATTTCTTTATACCGAATCCTGTCATAAGACTCTGAAGAGCAGCCTGCTGTGATGGCACACACCTTTAATGCCAGCACTTGGAGAGGGCAGAGGCAGGTGGATCTCTGTGCATTGGAGGTCAGCCTGGTCTACAAATCGAGTCCAAGGCTACACAGAGAAACCCTGGCTCGGAGGAAAAAAAGAAAGAAAGAAAGAAAGAAAGAAGGGAGGGAAGAAGAAAGTTAAGAGCAAAGGCTGTTCAGTGATAAATAAATGAAGATTTTTGCTTTAATTCTAGCTGTGTTTTGTGCTAGCTATATTCCATTTAGCAATGTCCTGTCCTCTTCATGGAAGACAAGCTGAGGTGATTGTGTGTGCTGATGTCCCTTCAGTTCCTCCAGTGGCCTAGCCTGCATCTCCAGACCCCTAGCTTTCTACCTTCTAAGGAGACTTCCTCTCACATAAGAATGGGTGACACCCTCCTCCTGGCCTCTGTGCCCTGGACAGAGTGACTAGTTTAGAGCTGAACAGCTGGCCCCAGCTAAGCTCACTGTGGACCTGCGGCTTTTGGGAGGGGTCTGTGACTGGAGCTAGGCTGCTCAGGACCTAGCCAAGGGCATGGCTCTATGGCATGAGATCAGATCCTGTTCTCAACCATAAAACTGACAGAGAGAATCATTTTATATAGGAGAAGAAGCAGGCAGAGGCAGAAGGGACCTCAGTAAGACTATCTTTCATTACAAGAAGATGGATCTCACCTCTCAGACTCCACCGAGTCACTCCACGGGTATAAAGAACAACAAAACAGCAGCCACTGAAATACTGTCCCATCATAGCTGAGCAGGCACAGCAGTGATGCTCTCAGGGTCATTGAGGAATCGGAATCAGAGCGATTATACAACGTGTCACCCAACTAGGGCACTTTTGAGAGTAACGAGATCATTATGCCGGGACAGCAGACACAAATTGACCTGTTCTGGGAAAAACCAGGGCAGATGGCTCCCTTCCTGATCATACCCACAGACATTATTTTACACACTGTGTTGTCAACATCTCCTGACCCTTGTCACCCAGTTCTGAAACCTTTACGCTAAACAACAACTAGCCGTATTAGAGGAACCATGTTTACCTAAATAAACTAAGGCCTGAACCTGGGGGTTTGTACTATAGCCACACATTGAAGATAAACACAGCATCCTCCAGTGTGGAAATGGTTAGAACTTGGGGCACGTCGTTTGGTGTTTGGCAACGCGGACAGATTGATGCACACAGTAACTTCATGCCGAGTGAAGAAACAACCTTAAAAGCTCGAATTCTCCATGGTTATATTTATGGAATATTCCTGAGAGAGCAAAATCAGTGAGCTGGGGAATCGATTCCTGCCTACCAAGGACTGGGGTTGGGGATATGGGCAGAAGGTGTCTGTATCTATAAAGGGGCAGCCAGAGGAAGCCTTATGATATAAATACAGTTTTTTTTTCATTATAGTGGCAATTACTTTAAGCCATACATAGTTGCACAATCTAGACATCTCAGCACCCCTGTACCCCAACATATACATATGTATGAGCTCATGTGCAACTGAGTGCACGTGCATGTGACATTGGAATGATTTGTACGAATAACAGTTCGTTGTTTGGGTATGTTCTTATTTTGATAGGCAACATTGTTATCACTGGAGGGGGCAAAAGGAACAGTGTGTGTCCCTTTCCTGTACATTTATTTGCAACTTGTGTGTGTAGAGGGGGAATGTATGTGTTTGTGTGTACATGTGGGTATGCAAGTATGCTCGCCTGTGTGCAGGGACAGGGCAAAGACTAACTCTGGTGTCTCCCTCTACCATTCTGTATGTTATTCTTTGAGAGAGGGTCTTTCACTAAAGCTGGAACTTACCATTTAGGCTAGGCTAGCTGGCCAGGCAAACCTACTGCATCCACTTGCCTACACTCTCCCCCAGCAATGCTCCTGATACAGAGGTGCACTTCCAGCCTCCGTTTTCACTCACTGAACCACTGCCCCAGCCATTACTTTCAACTTTGTGTAAGTCCATAATTATTTCAAAGTTACACTTTAGTGCTTTTGTTGTTTATTCTATCTTGTTGAGTTTTTATTGTGCCTGTCAGTTCGCTAAATACTTTAACATGCCTGCTGACAGACATAGCCTCTGTTCTATAGCAACTCAGAAATAAAATTATTAGATTTTATAGGGAATGTGAGGATAACTGAATAAATGTATCCTATTTTAGGAAAATATGTACAAAATGGGAAAGGACCTTAACAAAAATACTATTAGCCTGCAGATGCAAATTTATTTTGAAGCAGGTTGCACATTTAACTGTGCACATTTGCAAGATTTGTCTTGCAAAACCTTAAAATACCCAAGAGTCAAGACGCCCCGCTCATAGTACATCAACACTAAAGATACACTTCAATGACATCAGAGAATCAGATGAAAGTGACATCACAGAAGTCACCGTGGTAGGACGTAAGCAGGATAGATGACTGATTGGCAAAGAATAGTCTGTTCTTCTAGGGATTATTTTATAGCATACCATGAATTATATAAGATATGTTGGAATTAAATAGAAAGTATAAGATACGTTTCCAAGGTTTGAGTAAAATGTGAGGTGGTTGGGGGGACTTTTGAAGAAGAATATATTTTTAGTACAACCACTTGTCTTCAGGTGCATTCGACTGCCCCAGTAAAGATGGCACTGGACTCCTTTTAAGGGCATGAGATGATGCTCTGTCATCAGAACATTGGTGATCTAAAGCATGAAGGTAGCATGGACACAGAAAGCCTTCCGGGACTGTGTACGATAATATTGTGAAAGGCTTAGACACGTAAACAGTAGTGGATTACACTATAGAGCAAAGAGACAAGAACACACGCTAATGAAGAATGGGCCATAAGGCCCTGAAGGAGCATTTGTGTTATAAAGAAATCCATGTTCAGGCAAGTCCTGTTCAATAGATTTCACAGAGATTAGGTTAAGGAAAGCTCTCAGGTTGGAGGAACAGAGAAAATTAAGAACCACATCTGTAGGGAAACTGGGGTATTTAAGTTAATGTGGAATAATGTAGGGAATGCACAGAATACCTAAGAACCTTAGTAAAACACTATCAGTGACAAAAGCAGGCTCATTCTGAGGCTGGCTGCAGATTGAACTGTACTTGCACTAAGTTAATTCAGGGGTGAGAAGATTCAGCTAGGTTTTCCGAGGCTTGAATAAGACCTGGTGGGTGGATTCAGCCTCAAGGAGGGCAGGACTTTGGAAGGGAGGGAGGAAGAGCATGTGTGTCCTCACTGCTTCTGTGCCACAGATCCACAGGCACACATTAAGATGCGCTTTGGTTCCTCGGTGCCATGCACAAAAAATTATCATACCTCATTTTAGCTTTAATTGCTTTTATAATTCTGAATTTGCTGTTAAATGCAAATGCTTAGTTCTAAATACGCGCTCTCTGTCTTAATTAGATAAACTAATCCTCTGTTGCTTGGGTAGTTCAGTAAATTAGTCCCTAGACTTAAACCCTCCTGGATCCTGTTGCTTATGCATTAATCTGTAGCCACTCTTACAGACAAATGGGAATAAATGGACTTTTTTTTTCTTCAGACTCGGGTAAACTGTTGGCATGCTTTCAAATTTATTTCCTTTGGAAGTGACTAAAAATTGCTCTTGTGACCGTAATAATTATAATTTGTGTTAATATGCTCTTATAATTTTGGAATTTCCTCCACAGGTTTTTCTTTATTTAAAGCCGTGTGTTAAAATGGAATGCTGGGAGCCCCAAGCAAAGAAAGACTATGAGAAGTACAATAGTAAAGCCAACCTTCTCTGCCTGGGGGGGAGGGGGTTCCACATCTGTGGGTTTGTCTGACCTTGGGTTGGAAGTATCCAGAATACTGCCTCTGCACTGACCATGTGCAGACACCTTTTCCATTACTGCTCCAGAACAAACTCAGTATAACAACTGTCTAGCATCCACATCGCAGCTGCTACAAATAAGTTACTTATAGCGTATATAGAAGGAGGTACCTAGATTACATGCAAACATTGCACCATTTATGGATTCTACCATTTATGGATTCTGATACCACCAGGGGTCCTTGGACCAATCCAGCTGGGACATCAAGAGCCAGTTGCAAACACAAATACTAGCTCGGAAATCAAGGTTCTACAAATAGGGTCATATCAGTTGGTCTCAAAGGAAACAAGAAATGTAACTAGCAGAGATCAGAAGATAAGTCCCCCAAGCTTCACTGCCTTATTCATAGTGATGGGGTCCTTTCCATAAATTACTGCCATCTGACCCTTGCATCACTTTCTACATCGTTATCACTATCTCAGTAATGGAGGAACTGAGTTTCAGAGATGAGCACAAGGAGCCAGAATGAGCCTCTGGTCTGTGCATAGTAAAGATGCACATCACGCCACGTACTACACACTTTTTCTGGCCTGGTTTTCACTTCCTCATTTCACCAGCTTGCCACTTCTCCCTCCCCTCCTACTACAGGTGAATCTGGAGACTCTTGTGACTGAATCTACCTTTAATTCCTTCTGTGAGGACTGACATTTGGACAGAAATGGGATAAGGATTCTTCCTGATAACAGTTCTTGATCATCTAAAGTCATGTGTGTGTGTGTGTGTGTGTGTGTGTGTGCGCGCGCGCGCGCGTGTGTTTATTTCTTCCATTTTGCCCACCAATCTGTACGTCATGTGTCTCCAGACCAAGCCTGCTGTCAGGCCCTGTAAGTTCACAGCTATCAGGTTTATGCCTTCATTTATCACTTGCTGCACTTTGGTACAGGTGCTGCTTCTCTACTTGGTTGGATAATTACACAGAGATGAACGAACTGTGGTGTGCTGGGGTGGAAAACGCCTGCTCGCCGTACTTGTACACTTCTACAGTCCAAGACATTAGCAGCACGCAGGTAGACTTGAGATGCTGTGGCTCCCTGGCTTTGTGTGACTTTTCCCCACCAAAGAGGCCTATCCCTTTAAGAAAGGACAACAACCATTTTAACACTAATGTCTTCCTTTTGATTGCATTAGGTTTGCAAATTAAAGCGATTAATGGTGGCATTCGGTGCAGCTCTCAGTTCTTCTGTTTAATACTCTTATGTGACAACGTGTAAATAGAAGACATAATTAATTACTCACGACTTGCATGTCAAGTTGAATAAAAAATCACATCCCCGGGAGGCCCGTTATTACGTATCTGACTGTTCTGTGAAATTGGTTTCACAAAGAAAAAGCATACCTGGAGATAAGGGATGTGTTTGTTTTCCTATCCATTTTATTTAATCTATTAGAGTGTCTTTTAAAAGATGTGGAAGAAAAACATGACCTGCCAACACAATTTTAAGAAGCTTATTGCATTTGCCCAGAGATGGTTATTTTTCTTTCTTTTTTTTAATATATATATATATATATATATTTCAGTTTATCAGTGGAATTATAAACTCCGTGTTTGAGAGTTTTTTAGGTGATGATTTCTTTTTATAAAATGTAGCCCCCAGAAGGCAACTGCTCCCTCTTTAGAATATGCCCAGGCACTGAAATCATAGGCCACTCATGCTATGCCATACCATTTTCTCCATAAATTGTCCCAGACTCAAACTGGAAAGTGTCCTACTGTGACTGAAAAACAAAGGCAGTGGGGGGCAGGGCACATTCCTTATCACATCTTCCATCTTATCTGTCTAGAATTGAGCTGAATGAAATGAGGTCTCTGCTTTAACTGGAATGTTCTGCGCTTCATATTTAGCTCTCAATCTGTTCTGTGGTAATTTTTGATGGAGCGGACTGTGACAGAGTGCTGTGCTGCCATGACAGGTGCCCTGTCTTTGTCGATCTTGATCACGCTAGGGAGACTTTTTGAATGAGCCTTCTTTGTGACAGATATTTAATAAAAATTAGTATTTGCCTCAGGTCAGGGAATATGAAAACTCACTACCTGATGAATAAAGCTGGTAGAGTTATCAGAGCAGCGAGGCCACCAAGGACAGCTCACTCACCTCCCATCACTCAGCCACATCACCACTCTTGGGGGGGGAGGAGAAGACTCTTTGTCACTTCCATCTCATGGGAGTACTGTGAAGTCTAAATGAGGTAATCTGTGAAAGCACTTTGTAAACTGTAAAGCACCATTTAAGGATGCTAGTCTATTAAAAATGGTGACACAATCCGCTTCATTTACCTTATTAGATCTTTGCCTTCTTCCCCTGAGTCTGTGTATGCATTTGCACGTGTGTCCTGGAAGTCTGCCATTAAAACTCAAGTTCTCTCTTTTTATACAGTAAAGTTAGCCACACCTGAGTTAACTGTGGGTCACCTGTGTTCACAGCTGAGGTTCTTTAACTGGAATTCCCAGCTGCATAATCGTCCTGAGATGTTTCTACAAAATGGCAAATACCTTCACCAGCTCCATCCATTATCTGTTGCTCAGACCCCTAATAGGATGTGTACATATGGAATTGCCAATGTTCCCTTTGGGTTTATGTTTACGGCCAATAGTTATCTGCCATATGCTATAGGCAACCACCATTCCCTCATCCTTTCTGTGAATTAAGTTCCAACTAGATGGTCAAACACAGCTCTTATCACTGTTTTCTGGGGTTAGTAAGAGATTGCATGATGATATCTCTCATCCCAACTACAGAGCAGCTGGCCCCTCAGCACACCCTATGCCTTGCTCTGTTTGCTATAAAGAGCCTTGTTACGGGATTCTCCATATCCTATGCTCGATATCCCATGGGGCATTTGTTCTAGAGCCTCGGTTCCTCTGGGTTCCACCTCTGCTCTTCCAAGGCTCTACATCTTGACTAGACATCCCTCCTGCTCTACCAGAGAGCAGCTTCCCCCGCTTCAGCATCTCTGTCAGTGCTTTCAATCTACCCCTCCTGTAGAGAAATTGAGACTCTTTTTTCTGGGCCAAGCCTGTGCTTTGTGTTTTGATTCTTTCCTTGGAGCTTGTCAGTTTTAAGTCAATCAATGTCATTCCTGTCATACTAATTCTTCCGGCATGTCTGAATTCCCTGTAGACATGAGCTGGACTCTCCCTCCTCACCACCACCCTATCACATTAACAGTTGAAAAATTACTTGTCTAACTTTATCTTCCTCTCATTCACCTTAGCCACTCCCCCTCCTCCCACTCCTCCACTACACCCCCGCCCCCCCCCCTCCCCGCACGCCAAGACTTGAATAAAGTGGCTGACTAACCACAGGCCTGGCAGTATGCAAACAGATGCAATGGAAGGTGTCAAACCGCCCAATAACACAGTTGCAACAAGGACAGAAAACGCCCATGCAAAATACACTGCTTTCTAGCTTTTGTGAAACTTTGGCATCTTAACTCAACATGAGACTGAATGCAAGACCAAAATGTATTTATGCTCTGCCACGGCCATTTAATTCCACAGTAATATAGTTAGTACCTATTTTTTTTTTTTTTGAAAACCTTACACCCAAGTATATATGGGCAGCAAAATTGGAGTTGATGAACAACAGCAACAGAAAGAGGAGACAACGTTGGGTAGGTAGGAAAAAAGGATGGTTTTGGGAGGAGCAGGAAGAGGTGAACATGATCAAAACAAATTGTACAAAATTCTCAAAGAATTAGTTAACCCAAGACACAAAGTTGGGAGAAGGGAAGAGTGGTTCCCCCTTTTTGAGGAACTAGGGGAAAGAGTGGGGCCTGGATAGGATTAAAATACATTGCATGTGTCTATGAAAAATGTAAAAACCTAAAGAAATTATTTACTGGAAAAAAGGAAATGGAAGATTAAAGAAAAACTATTTGCTGCAAGAGGCAGCCATTAAACATGAATTAAAGATTAAAAAAATTTTAAATAAGCTTCATTGTTCATGTGAACACGTCCCAGGTTAAAGGTAGATTTGCATATGAGACTATATAAATGATCACCAGATTCTAAATAAAATAGAAGATAAATATACTCTGTCTTTACAACTGAAATAAGAGGGCATTTGGGGATTGAGGTAGAAACCTTGTGAAATGGAAACTCCATGGAATATACAAGGGTGACACTAGCAAAGACCCTAGCAATGGGGGACCCAGAGCCTGAACCAGCCATCGTCTGTGACCAGGCAAGGCTTCAGGTGGAGCAACTGGGACACCCACCCAGCCACAAGACCTCTGACCTACACATGCCTGCAGGATGTGTTGGGACCAGAGCCTAGCATGATCTCCATCAGAGAGACTTCATCCAACAACTTATGGGAGCAGATGCGGAGTCCCACAGCCAAATATCAAGCAGCAGAGCCTTGGGAGTCCTGAAGAGGAGGAGGAGGAAGGATTGGAGGAGGCAGAGGGATCCAGGGTGTCTCAAGAACACGGCCCACAGAATCAACTGACCAGACTCAAATGGGCTCACAGAGTACAGGGAGCCTGTATGGGGCTGACATAGGTCCTCTGCATATATGTGGTGTTCTTGTGGGATTCCTAACCATATGAGCAGGACTGTCTCTTACTCTTTTGCCTTTGAGACTACTTTCCTCCTGCTGTTGCCTTGTCCAGCCTTGGTATGAGACTATGTGCCTGGTCTTATTTGTAGCTTGTTAGGCCCTGTTTGGTTGTATTTGAACATTTCATAGTATTGCCAATCCAGTATTATGTGAACACGGCAAATCTGTCACATCATTTTCAGACTCAATAGTGAACACCATCCACGTGGCTGTGAACATGTGTTTATTTAGAAACTGAACTCCAGAAGCAGACCATATGCCCAAGCCTTTCACAAACACAGTGCCGAGCACCGAGGACACTGAATGGGACCTTCATACTCCACTAGCTAATCCCTGTATAAAACTCCCATAAAACTTGAATGAGTTTAAATGAATCAATGAAAGGAATAGCACCACAATTTCTGGTTAAAAGAAGTAAAAGCAAACGTGGTGTACCTTATTGAAACAGTCCTACACTGAAAATTCAGACTCTCACTCGTGATCTTTCAGATCAGAAGAGATCCGAGTGGAACATACTTTGTGAAGTTTTCAAACTGCTCTACAGAAGGACGGGCTTTTACATTTGTGATTCCGTGGCTCTTTTCAATATGCTGATCTCAATTCAGCATCAAGGCTTTCTCTTTTCACAAACCATCTGGGAGATTGACACGTTGCCTCTCAGCAGATGGCCCAACATGGCACTCTCTCTCTCACTTCCGTGGCACCATGCTTCATGCTTTAGCGCACTGCTACTGCTCAGGAATCCCTCTACGCACACTGAGGAGAACCACCCCATTGTTGGCCACTTCATTTCCCGAGGTCCAACCCCCATATGATTTTCACCATGTACGAAACTTCTCTAGGGATCCAAGGAGCTAAACGATTCAGCTGAGGAGACCCAGAACCACCCTGTCTTCCTCCAACGTCTCTTCCTACCCCATCTTCTTTCTCTTCCCTGGTCTTGACTTTTCTTATTCACACTCAGTCTCTGGGGTCCACCCTTCCTCCCCCTCTCCTCCTTACATGCAAACCTTTGGAACAAGACTTGAAAGCAGTAGAACCCAACCACAGTGAGCTCTGGATGGATGCTTGCACATTCCTGATTCTAGATGTTTCTGAAGCCCTGCCTTCTTCTTCCAGCCTTGAGGAATAGGGTAAGAGCAGACATGGAAAAGGCCTTTCTACAGGTCAGAACTGCATCTGCAGTATCTTCCCCTGCCCCCTCCCTTTACTGCTTTTAACTTTTGTGAATTTTTTTTAAAATTTAAGGTTCAAGGAGAAAGTGTGAATCCAGAAAGTTGACAATCGTGATTGGTCTTATTTTTCCCATGCCCAAAGCACCTTTCCTTTAAGATCCTGAGTTTTATCCTCTATCCTTCTCTCTCTCTCTCTCTCTCTCTCTCTCTCTCTCTCTCTCTCTCTCTCTCTTTCTCTCTCCTCTCTCTCTCTCAAACCTCAAAGCTTCTATATTCCCTGACAAACAGACTAACTCCACATGTAATCAACTTCAGGTTTGAATATCATCAGCCTTGGTGGCTGCTATCTTTCTCCTCATCGTTCTGTAGAAAAGTCCCATCATTAATGACAAGATGTGATGGAGACTGATTTACATTCAGAATTTTAGACGCACCAAGATAGGAAAGATGTTTTCTTCAAGGCTGTCAAGTACAAACAGTCAAAACACTAAGAATGTAACATTTATATAATTCCTGATTGTGTCATGGTTATTTTTGCTATAGGTAGTTTATTGTATATGTGTGTAATAATATACATGTATATATAAAAAACAAAACATTTTAAATTAATAAATAAGTAAAAAAAAGTAAAGTCCCATCATTATAGGAACATATAAAATTTTGTTTCTGGGGACTGTATTTCAAATTTCCTTCCCACAGATTTCCCCAGCATAGTTTCTGAATGTGCCCTTGTGTGACATTCTATCACCCCTATAGCACATCACCTTGCATATGACAGCAGCAATGTGTGTCCTCTGAAGTCTGCTTACCCATCCTTCCCTCCCGGTGAGGAGCTAGCGGAAGTTGTCTACAGCTTGCTGGAGCAGATTCTGTTCACTGTAGTCTAACACTGACCCCAGGAAAACTTGATGCTTTCCTCAGGTGGGATTTTGTGGAAGAGAAAGAACCAGCCACTCTTCCCAAGAAATCTCTGTATCTGCTTGGTGTGGCTACAAGGAGAACTAAGATACTCAGTGAAGGAGGAAACTAGGGAGATATATATATATAATTTTATGCTTGGCATGGGGACATGTGCCTGGAATCTGAGTACTTGAGAAACTGACATGGCAGAATCTCAAGTTCAAGGGCAGCTTGAATCATAGAATAACACCCTGTCTCAGAAACTAAACATACAGACGCACGGACACACGCATACACATGCGCACACATCGTGTGAGAATGCCAGATTATCTGACTTATGGATGATCTTAAAATAGACCTAGTTCATTCAACATACTAGCATGGTTACCATCCTCAGTGGTGATCACCTGACTTCTGCAAGGCTCTTTTAATGGGATGAATAAGAAATGCCCAGATACAGGTGAGGAATCTGTAAATGTGCTTAAGTGGTTAAGGGACTCTGAAGTTTTCCGTTAGGATCAGTTTAATCACACACATGCTTAGACCTGGAAGGGGAAGGCAGGAAGTAGCTTGTGGGTTGTATACAGAGACTGGACCTGCTTTGAAATGACAGGAAGGGACCATGACCACAAGGACGTGCATAGCCTCTACAGTCTGGACACTGCATATAAGGAAACAAGGTCCGCTGTCCTACACAACAGCTACGACCTAGATGCTGCCAACATCCCAAATGAGCATCAGGCTGCTCCCCTAGAGCTATGGAAAGGAACACAGCCTTCTGACATCTTGCTTCTACCCCAGTGTGACCCACTTGGCTTTCTACAACTGTAAAAGAACCAATTTGTGCTGTTAAAGTCACTACACCTGTAGAAATTTGTTAGGGAAACAATGGAAACCCAATATAGCACTAGACTAAATCCATGGAAGAGAAAAACGTTAACAATAATGTGGGCAGCTTTCCTAGCCTGGATTATCTCACATGTTACTTGAAAATGTCTCTTTCTTCCTTCCGCCCTCCCTCCCTTCCTTCCTGACAGAGTCTTGCTATGAATGCTAGGCTGGACCAAACGTTTAATGCCTTACCCTCTTCATGCTGGGCTTACAGGTGTGCACTAGCCTGCCTGGCTGAGGTCTCTCATTTCAGTGAATAACAAGATGAGCCCTTAACTGTGACTCAAAGGCATCCATTATCCGAGGCTACATAAGATGATGACAACCTGGGTCGAATAAGTTAGATGCAGGACCAGGGAGGCTGGCAGAACGCCAGATAACCACAGTTGCCGAGCATCCAGCATCATCATCCTCACACTCTTGATGGGTGGGGTCAGAGCTCATGGAGGGTGAGCAGCCAGCTGGAATGTAAACACTTTGTTTAAGAAGACATCCTTGTTAGCCCCCCAAATTAGCATACTGACTACTCACCCTACCAACTAGTTGTTTATCACTCAAGTCAACCAGCAGATGGGAAGTTCAGCCAAGAGGAGGGAAGGAAGGCTGGTGCTACAGGGCATCATTAAATCTGGCTTACCTTTGCTTTGGCAAACTAGAAGAGTTTAGCCAAATACTGTTCCTGGTCCCCTCGACTGAAATCTTTGAGACAGGGCTAATTGCCATCAAATATTCTGATACAGGATTTCTTGCAATTGCCTGTCTGCATTCTACTAGAGGGAGAAAACAGCCACTCACGGCATAAGACTACCTCTGTTGTACCAAACACACAAGAAGAGACTTGCACGACTGCGGAGCTATTTATACACAGCCAACTTCTGTCTTCAGTTCACATGCACACACAGGTCCCATTGATAGCACTGGGAACCACAGACATGTGGCTGAGAGCAGACCGGGCCCGGCGAGCCTGGAGCTTTGGCATTCCTTTCCCACTATGACAATTTCAGAACCGCATCCCCCTTTAGGGGAAGCGTTCTTGGTTTTGCATCTTCCTCCTCCACCTCTCTTCATCTTGGCCTCAAAAATGCAAAACAGAAACCAGAGAAAGTACTGGAAGGGTTGGGCTGCTCACATAGAATCGACTGTGTGAGGGACTTGGAGAAACTGACTTGCCGGTTTCTGGATTTTAAAATGTGACAAAATACTTTTCTGCAAGGGTCTCAGTCTCTGAGGTGTAACCGTTGACTTTACAACCAGCCTGGGAATGGAAGCAAATGCTGCCTTTCAGACAATGTTAGAAACCACAAACTTCTCACGCCCAAGATTCAATTTCCAAAAAGCACATACTTCCTGGCAGAATTTTATACCCACACCTTATATTCTTTCCTAGAGGAATCATGCCTCTTGTTTCCCTGTTCATAGGGTTTCATGGCAGGCAGATTAATCAGCACATCAAATCCAGGACACAGAAACAGGTCCAGTAGCAGGCAGACAAAACCAGGGACAGAGAATTGATGCATGCTATTTCTGAGATGAATGGGGTCAGAGACTGACCGTTTAAAAACAAGAGATAAAAGGCTACCAAAAATGTTAGCTGTTCATGCCATTTTCCTGCCCCACGGAAAATGTAAAATATAATGAAGCTAGTAGATAGGAGAGAAAAATATTTGAAAAAGAAGAGAGAGAGAGAGAGAGAGAGAGAGAGAGAGAGAGAGAGAG
>OU015745.1:11523210-11534990 GCA_907169655.1 Acomys percivali | reverse complement strand
GGAGGAGGAGGAGGAGGAGGAGGAGGAGAAGGAAGAGGAGGAGGAAGAGGAGGAGGAAGAGGAGGAGAGGAAGACAGTGGCGGCGGCAGCAGCTATAGGTGGGTATCTAGGATCCACTCTCTTTTTCATTCCCTTTGCCCTTTTTTTCCAAGGCAGAGACTTTCTGGGTGGCCCTGGCTGCCCTGGAGCTCACTCTGTAGATCAGGCTGGCCTCAAACTCACAAAGATTCACCTATCTCTGCCCCCTGAGTGCTGAGGTTAAAGGCGTGCAGCACTATGGCCTGGTTCCCTTTGCTTCTTGACCTTTACCAGGCTCAGAGGATGTTCCTTAGTCAGAATTTCATATTGAGCAGTAACCCTTGGAAGGGTCCTTATGCCCTGAACATTAGCTCATTTCTCTATGAGGCAGAAACAGGATAAATGGTGTTTGAACCTTAGATAGGGGTAGTTACTGAAAACTGTTCATTTCTGTTTTCATTTAGATGGTTACATTGCAATCACCTCTTTAATTCTCATGCATCCTTTTCTATAGGATGTTAGGCAGGTAGTAAGGGGGCTTTGGTTAAGAATGTCTAGGGGTCATGGCCAGTGCTGCAGTGGAGCACAGTTGTCAGCCTCCTCGCTTGCTCCATGGCCTTGATCCTGCCATTTATCCCTCCACGCTGATGACTGTGGTAGTAGCTGTCACCTTGATGACAGTTGTGTGCAGAGTCTGTGATGTGCACGCTGGCTTGTACAGACTATAACAAGGCCCTACTGCCTCGAGTAATTCACAGTGCCCACACAGGGTATTGCATTCATTCACTGAGCATCTGTGCTGAGGAAAGTCACTAATAATAGAATGCGCTGGTTGAATCCCTGTCTCTCCGTCTCTAATCACTGTGTGCCAAATAGCCTGCCTGCTACTGTCACTCGTCAGCACCTGATGTCTGGGGGTGATTGTTTTAGACTGTGCTCTGGGGATTATTTCCACTCTTCCTGCCTTCATTCCCAGCAGCGTATGTTCAGAAACTTGACTGATTCCTTTCAGTCTGCTGGATGGTTTAAAGGCAACACACAGGAACATTAACACAATATTTTAAAAACAGCAGATGCTCACTGTGGGTGTGCTTTGTACATAGGAAGATGGGTGGCCATGGGAACTCTTCAGATGGTCCATCCCTATGCTCACGGTCCCTGATCAGATGGTTCATCCCTATGCCCATGGTCACTGATCAGATGGTCCATACCTATGTCCATGGTCCCTGATCAGATGGTCCATTCCTATGCCCACAGTTCCTGATCAGATGGTCCATCCCTATGTCCATGGTGCCTGATCTAAGCGAGATGACTAGGCAGCTCCATACTTGCTGCCACGGATAGCCCTCAAGTTTCTGCACACTTCAGGCTGACCTCACAGGCAACCCTGTGTCCCTTCTGGGCTGCAGCTTTGCTCAGTCAGCCCCCGCCCCCTCCCCCGGGACTTAGAGACTCCCTGGTCGAGCTTCAAACCACAAAAGAGAAGAAACTCGATGCTAAGTGAGTTGCCCAAGATCTCACAACATTAGGGCAAGGACAGACACAAATCTAGTGCGGCCATCTGGATTTTATACACTTTCTATTACCTATCCTCATGTAGCAGATGCTGCTAATCAAATGCGAACAGAAGTCGCATGTGCCAGGTACAAATATGAAGCCCATGCGGAGAGTTTGTCACTGCCAGAGCTTCTGGTGGCCTTTAGCTACATCTGCTAGTGACTGTGCTGAGCTCAGTGGATATAAATCCACACCCACAATCCCATGTCATTTTCATAATACTATTGTTTCCTTCTGCCAGGTATGTTTAATGGAGTGAGATCCAAATGACCATGGTGTGTAGGTTTTACAGATTTGTGTACTAAAAGTTGAATTCTTGGTGCATGTAGAAGAATTTGATCTAATGTGAACCAACAATTGGAACTGGGTTGTCTTCACAAGGGAAGTTTCGTATAAGAGGGAATAAAGCAGCCCATATTTTCTAGACCATCCAACCTGTTGTTCCTTAGACAGTATGTATATTACCTCAGAGACCATGAAAGACCAGTTGTATTTTATTACATAGAGTTGAAGGAAGAAGAATAATTAATGTTTATGTGAATACTGACCTTTATCTATGCATTAAAATAGAAATATGTTTCTATTTATTCAGGTATATTTCAAGTCCTTATTATGTTTTTTGATTTTTAATATCTTTACTATATTTATTCTCCGAATATTTTGGTTGCTTTGAAAATGAATCTATTTTTCTCTTTTGATTTGTTTACTTTGTGGAACAGAGTTGATTTTTATTTTATCGTATAATGTTGAGCATGTACCCAGCATAACTGAAGAACTTTTTTATTTATTTAAAAGACTTTACATATCTACCTTTTAAATATTATCTCCTACAGCCTCCCACACCATTGTCCCAATCACTCCAAGTTTCAAATAGTTTCCAGAATTCCTTACATACTTTCCTTATTTAGAACCCTGTCCTTCCTTTTTGCCTGTGTGTTGAATGCTCTTCACCTCTTTAAGTGTTTGGCTCTTTTCTTATTTATCATTTAAGATTCTCTTTTAAAAGTCAGCATATACAAAGGTCTGCCCCGGGTGCTCTGTGTACCGTTATGGCGGTTAGCCTGGTGGCTCTGTGGACTCAGCACTGGGAGCAGGTCTACACCTGCCTTTTTGGCCTGTTCTTGGGACTCATTTCCTCTTATTGGGTTGCACTGTCTAGCTTTAGCCTTGTATTGTTGCATCTTTTATTTTTGTTTTTGTGTTTTCCTGTTTGTCTGTCATCTCTTGGAGATCTGCTCTTTTCTGAAGAGGAGACAGAGGGGGAGTGGATCTCGGGGAGAAGGGCAGTAAAGAGTAGCTGGGAGGCATGGAGGGGGGAGCAACTGTGGTCAAGATGTATTGTATTAGAAAAGAACCTATTGTCAAAAAAGCCAACACATGTAAAGACATTGTCCCCAGCTATGCCAGGAAATGTGAGCTTTCTCTCTCACTTTTCCCCCAAATCCTTGGCAAAAATAGCAGGTGCTAATGGCGCAGGGTGGAGAGAGAGGGCAAATTATGGGCAGGAGGAGGAATGGAGTCCCTGCAGTGGCACTTTGGTTGCATCCTCTGGCAAGATGAGTTTCAGCACAATAACAACAGCTTGAAGCTTTTTTACCCTTTTAGGCAAGAAATCTGAAATTTTTCTAACAATCTCATCAGAAACCCCATTTAGAGAGAAAAGACCTGTATTAAACTCCTTGTGTGATGCTAGTGGCTCCTAGAGGTACGAGGATACTCATCACAGTATCTTTTCAAAAAATTTGTTTGTTTGTTTGTTTGTTTGTTGTATACTAGTGCTCTCTCTACATGCACACCTGCATGACAGAAGAGAACATCAGATCACATTATAGATGGCTGTGAGCCACCGTGTAGTTGCTGGGAATTGAACTCAGGACCAAAGAACAGCCATTGCTCTTAACTGTTGGGTCATCTCTCCAGCCCTTCTCATCAGAGTACAATCCCATCCCAGACACCTCCAGAGCCACACTACAATAGTATTTATCAGAGAAAGAGAGCTAGGGGGATGAAGGGAGGGTGAGAGGGGAGGATTTCTTATCAAATGCTTGTCATGGTCTGATAGCAACTCAAATGCTATACATGGCTAATGTGAAGACCACCTCCTCCCCTTGAAGAGCCCATGCTCACACCTGGGTATCCTTCCTTCCTGAGCACCCCTCTTCCCTCTAGCCCTTTGTGCCCCCAATAAAATCTCTAGCTCTGCTTCATCCTGGATAGTTCTTAGATTCTTTGTGGAACCCATGAATAACAGTTTAGCCTCAGTCAAGGGCCCTAAAAGATGAAAGCAGCCCCTCAAACTTCTGGCTGTTGAGGCTGATAGCACAGAGCTGCATTCCTGTCCCCTCTGACCACTGACACTACAGAAATATAAGACTAGAATATGAATGATTTGTGATCTGAGATGAAAGATTTGAAGGCCTCCCACTGTAGCACAGAAGATACATTTACAATATATAAGCTCACATACTGCATGTCTGTGGTAAAATAACGCAATTAAAGTACAAATGTACTGAAGATTGTGACAAGGAAAAATACAAACATTTCTGTTCCAAATAGTGACATTTACTTGGTCAAAGGTGATTAACACATAATCCATTCATAAATCTGGAGTTTGTTACTGAAAACTTATCCTGATCTGTCATAGAAATGGTACCAAGTACTTAGTGCTAGAAGAACATTTGGTTTTGTTGAAGAGAGCAGAGGAGGAATAAAATGAATGAATGAATGAATGAATGAATGAATGATTTTTTAAAAAGACACCTCAATGTTTTGTCATTAGATGGATGCTTTACTATGTCATTGCCAGCCATATGGCCCTTGTTCTTTATTGATGAGCCTGGGGCTGTGACCAATTGGTTAAAGTACTTATATGACAAGCTTAAGGGCTTGAATTTAGTCCCCAGAATCCTCATTTTTTTTAAAAGCTAGGTTTGGAAGCTCAGTATATTTCCAGCAATGAGAAAATAGAGACAGAGAGATTTCTGGGGCTTGCTGGACAGCTAGCCTAGCCAGCTCTTCCAACTTCAGGCATAGTCTGGAATAAGAGGTGAGACCCTGGCACTCAGAGCTATCCAAGTACACACATTGCATGCACGTACATATCCACATACTTGCCCTTGTGAGCTGTCTCTCTTCCTCCCTCCATCCCTCCTCCCCTCCCTCCTCCCCTCCCTCTCATTAATGGAACAAGTACTTTAAATTTAATCTAATGCAATTTTCATATTGATTTTATAAACTATTCAAGATAGAAGAGGAGAGCTGTCCTGTGGCCTATGGTTAGACTGACCACAGACTGGCCAGCAATTCAAGCAGCTTGGACAGCACACTGCAGGTGGAGAACGGGTCACAGTCAGGAGTCAGAGGGAAGAATCCCAACCAGACACATACTAAGCTGTGGAGGAGAGCAGCTTCTCCCTTCCTACCCCGACACCCGTGCCAAGCTCCATGAAACAGAAGCCTGTTGGCACGAACCGCCCTCAGAGGCAGCCCAAGGGGCGTTTCCCAAGGAATTGCTGCTGCTGAAACCCACCCTGACGTGCATCCATGGGGGGAGCTTTTGAAGCATCCCGGGTCATCGTCTAGGGCTCTGGATTTGGGGTCAACTATGACATCTGTGAAAGGAGATGGAACAATGCCTGGTTAGAAAACCTTTAGGGCATCGGACTTTGATCCCCTGTACATCCTCCTGGCCACTATGTCAGCGATGGTTGCCAAGGTTGCACAGTAGTTTCGGTTTTCTCCTTGCTTTCGTATTTTATTAAGTAAAACTGTTCAGCCCAATAAAGTCTGTACATCTTAAAGGATTCCTGGAAAATTACAGTGGACGTTCTGAAGTTGTGGAGCTTCACATTGTGATCTCTACTTCCTCCATCTGTTAGACCATTAAGCACTTATCCACCACGACTCCTAATTTTATGAGTGCAATGCAATTCTAGTTTAACAAGCTCATTTACTCCTAAATGCCTTCAAATATTCTTTATCTGAGCATCCTTTTATATTAGATTTACTCTGTCTGTATTAGGCTCCTTACACATAAGCCAGTAAACACTAAGCACCTGATGTTTACACAGCACTGATGCAGATAATATGTTTTATTATCTTCCCTTTATCCTGTGGTATAGTGTATAACATTTGTGAGTTCCTTTCAAAAGACTCAAGAACTGCAGACTAGGTACCATAAGCCAACACACCAGAGAGAAGGACCTCACCTGGAAGTGGCTTAAACTGCAATATGATGCTCATCTTCAAAAGACAGCAGTCTGAGGTGCGTGCTCTCATCATCATAAGATAAAGCATGCAAACTCTCCCTTCCCAGCCGGTTAGAAAAGCCAACCCCCTGTGCTAAAATACTTTCAGCTTTGGCGTTTTAAGGCGCGATACTTTTTCGATTGTAAGTTGAACTTATGAAAGTTAATGATTCACACCGATCTTGGAACACTTGCAAAAATGCAATTGGAATAAAATTTAGAAGAAACCAAATATGCATTCAAGATGGTGGGAAATTAACTTCTATGCCGACCTTGGCTATCTAGTGAGGACAAAAACAACCAGAGCTTCACTTTTGCGTGAAACAAAGTTGAAAACAAATATGGAATGAAAGTAAATATTTGGAGATTAATTCCATGAGCTTCCTCAATATCTTAGTTTTGCAAGACTTTGGAGCTCTCTTCTCTGGGGACAAAGGAAAGTAATTACCTCTCCTCCACATGGTATTTAATCACGCGCTATTTTTCAAAGAACAGCTGTGTGACACTGGCTGGGCTACAAATTAAACACACCTCCTTCCACTTGCCTAGATTTAAAAGATAATGAATATGTTGGGGACAGAATCTGAATTCACAACAAGTCTAATAGGCTGGAGCTACAGGCAGAAAATGGTGAAGACAACCATAAAGTAACGTCTCCTTACACTGAGTCTCTGAAAACCAAATCTGCAAACACAGCAGCCCAGGGAGGTTAGCCCTACAAAACCGAGAAGCCCTGTTGGACTTGTGGTTTGGTGGTCTGTTCCAAGGGACCTCAAAGTGAGTGTGGCTGACGCTAGGTCGGCCGGGCACTTGTGGTTCGGGACCATGGTTAACACTGTGAAGCAATGGACGTGGCAAACATGTGCTATCTCTGTGAGTTTAGCATTTGTTCAGCTGGAGATCAAAGGCGCTATACCAAATAACATCCATTTCAGTCCTAAAACCTCAGGAGTGCCTGTTACGACCCAGTTTGTAAATGCTGGAAGGCATCGCAATATTGCATATGTTAATGCTATCAGTACATGTGTAAGGCAGTGCAGCAAGGGGCAAACAACTGAGAGGCTTCTCATTAAACCTAGATTATTTTCATGATTCTGTTAATAATGACAATTGGCTATTTTTACAGCGCAGAAAGAGGAAAGAGGCTCTTAATAATAACAACAGGGGACCTAGAAGGTGCCCCCCGCCCCCCCGAAATAACAAAGACACTTTGTGCATGAAGAGTGCACCATGATGCATTTACCACAAAACAAGACGAGTCTCTGAAAATATGCAAAAGAGAGAGGTCATTATGATCTTTGTGCATATTCATTGTTTTAAAATTGGTGCCTTTCCCAGGTAGGCACCTCTACTCTTATCTCTGCAAGTAAATCATTGTAGTAAAAACATTCTCAACGAAATGTCAGGTGAGCTTTCGGAAATATTTACCATAATTGATTTCTCTGGGCTTCTGAATGCTTTAGTCACAAACCTCATTTATCATCCATCTGCCTCTTCCACTGTAATTGCAGGGTTTCCTATGACGGACCATGTCAGGCCAAGGAGCTCAGCTTCTCTGTTGGGAAACACTGAGTCCTGTACTTTCTGCCTGGCAGCCGGTAGTGCTGAACAACCGAGGAGTTATCCTTTGTTAGACCAGGAAGGAGGCCACGTGAGCTACAGGCTCATTAGCCCTTAGGGACAACACTGAACACCTGTGCCAAAATGCTCTCTGGATTTTCTTCAGTACTAGGGATTAAATCTACAGTCTCATGTGTGCCAGGTGATGCTCTACCTCTGAACACCCTTAGAGCTCCTGTCTCAGCTAAAAAAAAAAAAGTGTTTATCTTTGACACCAACTTTCTTAGGCTGCCTTTGAACTCACTGTGTAGCCCAGGGTGGCCCTTGAATTTGTGATCCTTCTGCTTCGGCTCCCTAAGTGGCTGAGGATACAGGCCTTGTCCCTAGCCTCGGCTGCTTTCCCTGAAGTCCATATATGTCTAAAAAATAAACATGCAGAACAAGAGAGTGCTACACGATGCTCAAGTTCATCCGCTTGGACCAGCTGGACCTTGGAATCACTGGTCCTCTTAGCTGAACACCAGGAGCATCGAATACCAGTTCTGTGGAGCCAGAAACCATAGGGCAGGGACACAGAGACAGCCATTTTCAGAAAGTTGAGTGTTGTGTTCTTTACTTTTTGACTCATTCTTTGGTTCACTCTCCATCATTTTCTTTCTGAGCCTGACTCATTTTCCTTTCTTTCAGTTAAGCTTTGACCCCATCTGGTATCATTTTAACATCTTTTGCCATTTTCGTACATTGTTATCTGAGTTGGGCGAGATGGCTCAGCAGTTAAGAGCACTTGCTGCTCTTCCAGAGGACACAGGTTTGACCTACGTAGCCACTCATAGCCACCTTTAATTCTCAACATCCTCTTCTGGTCTCTGGTGGTACTGCATGCATTTGGCTCACAAATATACATGCATCCAAAAGACCAATGTTAATAATAATAATAATAATAATAATAATAATAATAATAATAATAATAATAATAAACCCTTGTAATCTAGTTTTGACAGCCCTGATTGTACTTTGCTGCATGCACGCACAGTGAAGGTCTTTAGGAATTATTCATTCTGGGTGTCCTGGTCTCTCCTTCCACACCTGCTCCATTCTGTCATCCAAACCTGACTAGTTCACAAGATCATCTGATTTATCGAAATTAAAGTGTAGAAAAGGTAAAAAGGTTTAAAAAATCCATCTTTTGAGCATGTCAGATCCTTCAGAATTTAAATATGTGTTCTCTGATTTTTCTCTTTTTTTCACCTTTTTTTCTTTTTCCTAAGGAGATGTGGGGGATGCTTTTTAAATAGCTGAAAAGCTAGTTTTTGTGAGTGCTCTACATAAGGTTTTCCTGTTGGCAAATGGGAAGTTGTGTTCTATTTGGATAATACAATTACATTTCACATTACTAAGAAAGGAGCATTGAGTTCAGTTCTTTAAGATAGACTAAATTCAAGCCTGATCTGTAGGTGGTAAAACTCACTTCAAGATCATGCTGTCAGGTGTCAGGGGTGTGTGTGTGTGTGTATGTGTGTGTGTGTGTGTGTGTGTGTGTGTGTTTAAGAGGTATATGTAATGTGTGTATGTGTGTGTCAAAGAGAGAGGTATAGATGAGTGTTTGTGTCTAAGAGAAAGAAAGGTGTTTGTGATATGTGTCTGTGTGAAGAGGTATATATGGCAAGTATGAGTATGTGGTGTGTGTGTATATGTGTGTGTGTGTGTGTGTGTGTGTACATGTACATGTACATGTGTATATAAAAGAGAGACAGAGAGGTGTATGTGGTGTGTTTTTGTGCATGTGTAAAAAAGAGGTATATGTGATGTGTATGAGTGTGTGTGTGTGTGTGTGTGTGTGTGTGTGTGTGAGAGAGAGAGAGAGAGAGAGAGAGACAGACAGACAGACAGACAGACAGACAGACAGAGACAGAGAACGTCAAATCCCTGTGTACAGCTATGAGAAGTGAATCCCCTCTCTTTAGAAAAAGAGCAAGAGCCAAACTTGTGTATGCTCCTCTGTCTATGGGCCATGTCATTCTGTGGTTGCTCATTTTTATTACCTGAGGATAGAGAAGCGGGATGATTTTAGTCTGGGAAGAGAGGGAATGAGGAACTCTCAGAGCAGAGGAGCGGACCTAGGCGGCTGCTGTTTCTGTGTCTTTGGTCCTCGTACTGTTTCTAGAAACTCCACTGTCTGTTGTCACTCACGTTCTCCAGCTCCTATGTTTTGTTCACAGACACCTTTTAATGGCAACTCTTCTCAATGTCTGTGGGAACTGAGAGACAGGGGCACAAAATCAGAGGTCCTAAGTGGGGGAGCGGACTGCTCAGCCACTGGGCAACCACATCAACAAAGGCACCCCAAGGTGTCTCTAAACCACAGCCCACAATGGCTGGAGGCAAAACCAGTGAGACGTGTGGGGTTTGCTGTGACACCTTTTCATTGCAGGGTAGCAGTGCCAGTTGTGCAGTGCCATTTAAACCCACAAAACAGAACTTGAAAACCCTGTATCATCGTTCCAGCATCTTCTTCCCAGATGTTTTCTTAGCTATAAGAGCTTCACGGTGGAGTGTTGTTCTAAACTTATAAACACCATTTTACTTATCTAATAAACTTGGAAAATCAGTAGACTGGGACGCATCATTTTCAACTTCAATCATCCTACTTGCCATTGACGGCCCGTGGCAGTAGAAAAGCAGACCCAATCCATTTGAAATTGAATCAGTGTAGCGCTGTCCCTGCCACCACGTTATGAAGGTCAGTGACTAAAAAGGCCAGTTAACTATAGAGTCCAACTTATCAAAGTCTGGACCAGCTATTAGCATGCACAGTTCTGCCAGGTGTGGTGGTACACGCCTTTAATACTAGCACTTGAGAATCAGAGGCAAGTGGATCTCTGTGAGTTCGAGGCCAGCCTGGTCTACAAAACAAGTTCAGGACAGCCAAGGCTACACAGAGAAACCCTATCTTGAAACAACAACAACAACAACAACAACAACAACCCTATCCCAAACCAATGCATAGTTCCTACCTTTAAATACTTCTGGGTCAATTGACTTTGTATGTAAGACTACACTGACATGAGTCTAAAGACTGACTTTTGTAACTACATTTACTCAAGGCACAACAGAATGTAATGTATTCAATAGGATGGCCTAGTTTATTCTCAAAGTAAAAGCCACAGTGCTTTGGTGGTTAACACCAAATAAAGCATACAAATATGGTTTTGTTTTGTTCACTGAGGTATTTCCATGTAGTATCCTTTGAAAATTATGTCATGCCTTAGTGAGGCACAGAAATACCTCAGATGACTGCGTCTTCATCTGATTTTCTCTACAAAAACTGCGGTCCATCTTTACTTGAGATTTTAGAATGACATGCATTTCACAGAGATTGTCAACTGCAGCATATTCATGTTTTGAAGCCAGGACAGCAAAGTTTCACTAAGCAATGTGGAAGTTCTCTGATGGCATACCAACAGGTATATTAAAATACCTGTTATAACCTGGAGAGAGTGCCATCTGCTTAGATTCTCCATCCTGTGGCAAATAACTGAGACAAAGAATTTAAAGGGAAGATCTTTTTTTCTTGGTTTCAGTCCATGTTTTGGCTGGTGCTTACCCCATGTACATATGAAAACATACATCCTTTGAAGGTTTCTATCATATTTACACCCTCCCTGTTCCAACTCCTCCCAGATCTGCCCCCATGTTCCCCTACCAAATCCATGGCCCCTTTCCTTTTAAAAAGAAAATAACCCATTAAGTCCATTACATGCAGCCTATATAGTCATGGGTTTATGCTCATAAACTGGAGAATGGCTAACTCATTAGGGACTAAAGAAAAGTGACCCCTCCACCAAAAGGCAACAGCTGGTCCTCAGATACAGATTTTCAGGTACTCCTTTCTCTCATCCGTGCTGGAGTGGCTTGACCTACGGGTCTTCTGTGGTGAGCCAAGCTGCTATGAGTCCATGAGAGCAAAGGCCCTCTCACATCCAAAATGCACTGTTTGCCCCACTCCTCCCCCCAAACTCTACAACACTTAGGCCTGAGGTGACAGAGCGCTCCGAGGTAGAAGGTCACATAGAGGTAATGCTGTTCACCTCATAGTGGCCAGACAGGGCAGAGAGGGACGTAAGGAAAGGGACCAAGGACAAGATGAAAAATCTTCAGATGCTGGCCTCCAGTGGTCTTCAACCTAAAGCTGGGCCTCCTCTCTTAACGTTCCATGACTTTCCAAAGCAGCACCACAAGATGGAGACCAAACCATCAGCACTGTGATGTCATACCAAACTATGGCATCGCCAACTAAAAACTCTATTCAATGAGAAAGTATATTTACAATTTGAGAAAGAGTACACAGTAACATATTTAGTACTTTCCAGGCAGCAAAGCTCTCTTAAAGTTAAATAA
>OU015745.1:11503816-11514510 GCA_907169655.1 Acomys percivali | reverse complement strand
TATTAGACCTTTGTCAGATGTAGGGTTGGTGAAGATCTTTTCCCAGTCTGTAGGCTGTCGCTTTGTTCTCTTGACAGTGTCTCTAGCCTTACAGAAGCTTCTCAGCCTCATGAGGTCCCATTTATTAATTGTTGACATTAAGGCCTGGGCTGTTGGTGTTCTGTTCAGGAAGTTGTCTCCTGTGCCAATATGTTCCAGGCTCTTCCCCACTTTTTCTTCTAACTGACTTAGTGTCTCTGGTTTTATGTTGAGGTCTTTAATCCACTTGGATTTGAGTTTTGTGCAAGGTGACAAATATGGGTCCAGTTGCATTTTTTTACACAAAGACATCCAGTTAGACCAGCACCATTTGTTGAAGATGCTATCCTTTTTTCCATTGAATGGATTTGGCTTCTTTGTCAAAAATCAAGTGACCATATGTGTGTGGATTCATATCTGGGTCTTCAATTCGATTCCACTGATCAACCAGCCTGTTGCTGTGCCAGTACCATGCTGTTTTAATTACAATTGCTTTATAGTACAATTTGAAATCAGGTATGGAGATTCCTCCACAGCACCTTTTATTGTACAAGATCGTTTTTGCTATTCTGGGTTTTTTGTTTTTCCATATGAAGTTCAGAATTGAACTTTCAAGGTCTTTAAAAAATTGTGTAGGTATTTTGATAGGGATTGCATTGATTCTGTAGATTGCTTTTGGTAGGATGGCCATTTTTACTATGTTAATTCTCCCTATCCATGAGCAAGGAAGATCCTTCCATCTTCTTATGTCACCTTCAATCTCCTTCTTCAGAGTTTTGAAGTTTTTTTCAAACAAGTCCTTCACTTGCTTAGTTAAAGTAACTCCTAGATATTTTATATTGCTTGTGGCTAATGTGAAGGGTGTGGATTTCCTAATTTCTTCCTCGGCAAGCTTGTCATTTGTGTATAGGAAGGCTACAGACTTTTTGGAGTTAATTTTGTATCCAGCCAAATTGCTGAAAGTATTTATCAGCTGTAGGAGTTCTCTGGTGGAATTTTGAGGGTCACTTATGTACACTATCATATCATCTGCAAATAGAGATAATTTGACTTCCTCCTTTCCCATTTGGATACCCTTGATCTCCTTTTGTTGTCTTATTGCTCTGGCTAGAACTTCGAGTACTATATTGAAGAGATATGGAGAGAGTGGGCAGCCTTGCCTTGTTCCCGATTTTAGAGGAATTTCCTTGAGTATCTCACCATTTACTTTGATTTTGGCTATTGGCTTGCTGTAGATAGCCTTTATTATGTTGAGGAAAGTGCCTTGTATCCCCGATCTCTCTAAAACTTTAAACATGAATGGGTGTTGGATTTTATCAAATGCTTTCTCTGCATCTAAAGAGATGATCATGTGGTTTTTTATTTTCAGTTTGTTTATATGGTGGATTACATTGATGGATTTCCGTATATTAAACCATCCCTGCATGCCTGGAATGAAGCCTACTTGGTCATGATGAATGATATCCTTTATGTGTTCTTGTATTCGTTTTGCAAGAATTTTATTTAGTATTTTTGCATCGATGTTCATAAGAGAAATTGGTCTGAAATTCTCTTTCTTTGTTGAGTCTTTGTGAGGCTTAGGTATCAACGTGACTATGGCCTCATAGAATGAATTTGGTAATGTTCCATCCAATTCTATGTTTTGGAGTAGCTTGAAGAGTATCGGTATTAGCTCGCCTTTGAAGGTCTGGTAGAATTCTGCACTGAAACCATCTGGCCCTGGGCTTTTTTTGCTTGGGAGACTATCAATGATTGCTTCTATTTCTGTAGGGGAAATGGGACTATTTAGCTTGTTTATCTGTTCTTCACTCAACTTAGGCAAGTGAAATTGATCAAGAAAGTCATCCATTTCCCTTAGGTTTTCAAATTTTGTGGCATATATGCCTTCAAAGTAGGATCTTATGATTCTTTGTATTTCTTCAGTGTCTGTTGTTATGTCTCCCTTTTCATTTCTGATTCTGTTGATTTCAATACTGTCTCTCTGCCTTTTAGTTAGTTTGGCTAACGGTCTGTCTATCTTATTGATTTTCTCAAAGAACCAGCTTTTGGTTTTGTTGATTCTTTGGACTGTTTTCTTAGTTTCTAATTTGTTAATTTCAGCCCTGAGTTTGATTATTTCCAGACGTCTACTCCTTTTGGGTGTTTCTGCTTCCTTTTTTTCTAGGGCTTCCAGCTGTTTTGTTAAGTTGCTTATGTGCGATGTTTCCAATTTCTTTTTAAAGGCACTTAGTGCTATGAGTTTTCCTCTTAACACTGCTTTCAATGTATCCCACAAATTTGGGTATGTTGTTCCCTCATTATCATTGAATTTCAGAAACTCCTTGATTTCTTTCTTTATTTCTTCCCTGACCCATGTGTCATTTAGCAGAGAGTTGTTTAGTTTCCACGTACGTGTAGGCTTTTTGTTGTTTCTGTTGTTGTTGAATTGCAGCCTAAGAGCATGGTGATCTGATAGGATACAAGGTATTATTTCAATCCTCTTGTATCTGTTGAGGCCTGCTTTGTGACCTACGATGTGATCAATTTTGGAGAAGGTTCCATGGGGTGCAGAGAAGAAGGTATATTCTTTCTTGTTTGGGTGAAAGGTTCTATAGATATCTGTTAGATCCATTTGACCCATGGCATTGGTTAATGATGTTATTTCACGGCTAAGTTTCTGTTTCAATGACTTATCCTTCAGTGAGAGTGGGGTGTTGAAGTCTCCCACTATTATTGTGTGGTGATCGATGTGTGGTTTAAGTTTTTTTAGCAGACTTTTTACAAATGTGGGTGCCCTTGTGTTGGGAGCATAGATGTTCAGAATTGTGATGTCATCTTGGTTGGCTTTACCTTTGATGAGTATGAAGTGTCCTTCTGCATCCCTTTTGATTAATTTTGGTTGAAAGTCTATCTTGTTTGATATTAAAATGGCTACGCCTGCTTGCTTCTTGTGACCATTTGCTTGGAATATTTTTTTCCAACCTTTTACCCTGAGGTAATGCCTATCATTATAGGTGAGATGTGTTTCTTGAATGCAGAAGAATGTTGGATCTTGTTTATGCATCCATTCAGATAGTCTATGTCTTTTTATTGGAGAATTAAGACCATTGATGTTGAGAGATATTAACGACCAGTGACTGTTAAGAGTCTTAATTTTGATGTTGTTTCCAATCGAGTGTTTGTGTAGTTGTGTTTTTGCCATGGTATAATTACCTATTTTCTGAGTAGTTTTGGTTGTAGCTTGACCCTTTGGGATGGAGTTTTCCTTCTAGTACCTTCTGTAAAGCTGGATTTGTGGATAGGTACTGTTTGAATTTGTTTTTGTCATGGAATATTTTGTTTTCTCCATCAATGTTTATTGATAGTTTTGCTGGGTAAAGTAGTCTGGCCTGGCATCTGTGGTCTCTCAGGGTTTGCAGGATCTCTGTCCAGGCTCTTCTGGCTTTTATGGTCTCTGCTGAGAAGTCTGGTGTAATTCTGATAGGTTTGCCATTGAATGTTATTTGGCCCTTTTCCCTTGCAGCTTTTAATATTTTTTCTTTGTTCTGTATGTTTTGTGTTTTGATTATTATGTGACGGGCAGTTTTCCTTTTCTGGTCAATTCTATTTGGTGTTCTGTAGGCCTCTTGTATGTTTATAGGTATCTCTTTCTTTAGGTTGGGGAAATTTTCTTCTATAATTTTTTTGAGAATAGTTTCTGGGCCTTGGAGTCTGATATCTTCTCTTTCTTCAATGCCTATTATCCTCAGATTTTTTCTTTTCATGGTGTCCTGAATTTCTTGGATGTTTTGTGTCAGGAGTTTTCCAGATTTGGCATTATCTTTAATGGTTGCTTCAAGATCTGTGATTGTATCTTCTAGACCTGAAATTCGTTCTTCTGTCTCTTGGATTCTGTTAGAAAGGCTCACCTCTGTGTTGCTCGCCTTCTTCTCTGAGGTTTCACGTTCTCGTTTTTCTTCTGTCTGTGTGTTTATCATTGAATCCATTTTCGTCTTCAGATCTTGAACTGATTTTTTTATTTCTTTCACCTCATTTTTTGTATATTCCTGAGTTTCTTCCATTGCCTCTTTATAGGTCTTCAGAGCTTGAACCGTTTTAATTATTTCTTCCATCTGGTTATTTGCATTTTCCTTAAATTTTTCCAGTTCCACTCTATGTGCTTCTTTTATGTCTCTCACCTGTTTTGCTGCATCTTCCTGTATTTGATTACGAATTTTATTTGTTTCCTCCATTAATATGCTCCTTAGTAAGGATTTGAGGTCATTTTCTTGTATTTCCGTTGTATTTGAGCTCTCTGGGTTGTTTTCTTTGGGATAGCTGGAAACTGGAGACGCCATGTTGTTTTGAGGTTTTTTGCGTATGCTTTTACGCTGTCCTTTAGACATCTTGCCGGCTTTGTTTTCGTTGGGTAGATTCCCGAGTTGGATGGAGGGAGTCTGATGATAGATTCACTTGTTTTCTCACGGTTTCCGTAGGTTGGAAGCTCTTATGTTTCACTGTTGTGGATGGCAGGAGGTTAGCCCTGGCGTTTTGGGCTCTCACAGCCAGTGATCCTCAGCTCTCCTGTGCTGTGGGTCCTGTAATCGCTCTGGGTCTCTGGATGAGCGTTGGGTCAGGCCAAGTTATCCACAGCCTTCTGGGTTCCCTGCCAGGTCCAGCCAGGGAAACTAGTCCCAAACCACCATCCGAGCTCAGCTAGTATCTCAGGGCCTGAACCGTCTGCCGAGCTTAGCTAGGTATTCTGGGCTCAAAATGCACACAGGGTCCAGCCAGAATTTTCGGGCTAGGACTGCGCACCAAGCTCAGCTAGGGGTGTTTGGCCAAACTGCTTGCTGTGGTCAGTTATTGACTCATGCCCAGAACATCCGCGCAGCTCAGCCAGGAATTCTGGATTCAAACTGCACACTGTGTCCAACCAGAGTCTTAGAGCCGGGACTGTGCTAAAGGCTCTATTAGAGACTCTGGGCCCAATCTGTCTGCCAAGCACGGTTAGGGACTGTGGCCCTAAGCTGCACGCCGAGCTCCACCCGAGTCTCTGGGGCAGAATTGTGCTCCGAGCTCAGCCAGACACTATGGACCCACACTGCACGCTGAATTCAGCCCGGGCCTCCAGGCCTATACTGCGTGCATAGTCCAGCCAGAGTCTTGGGGCCGCCGAGCCCGTGTGCACAGCTCAGGAAGAATCCCTGGGCCTAATCCGCCCGGCAAGTCCAGCTAGGGCCTCTGGGCTGAATCTGCGTGCTGACCTCAGCCTGCGTCAGCGCCCTAAAACTGCCCTCTGAGGCGAGCTAATGTCTTGAGCAGAACTGCTCGTTGATGTGTGCTAGCACCTCCGGTGGGACTGAGCGCTCCGCCCAGCCTGCGTCACAGCCGGTGAACTGGCTGCACTGAGGTGGTCCTTCGGTGGACCTGAGCGCTACCGCCCAGCCTGCGTCACAGCAGGTGAACTGTGGCTGTGCAGAGACGGGCCTGGGGTGGAACTGAGTGCTCCGCCCAGCCTGTGTCACAGCCGGTGAACTGCTGCTGTGCAGAGACGGGCCTGGGGAGGAACTGAGTGCTCCGCCCAGCCTGCGTCACAGCCGGTGAACTGCTGCTGTGCAGAGACGGGCCTGGGGCGGAACTGAGTGCTCCGCCTAGCCTGTGTCACAGCAGGGGAGCCGTGGCTCCGCTAAGCTATTGTCTTGGGCAGAATTGCCCGCTTCGCTGAATCAGTGTCTCCACAGTACTGCGCCCTGAGCTGTACCCGGGACTCTGGGGCTGAACTGTCCGCCGTGTCCAGCTTGGGTCACAAAGCACCACGTGACCCAAATCCTGTCCAGTGTCCCCTCTCCCGCAGCAACTCCCACCGGCCACCACACTAACCGCCTCCACTGGATGGCTCTGAGCTGCAAACCTCAGTCGCTGCTGCTGGTGTTGCTGACGCCGCCTGTGCCGCCGCTGCTCTGATCCGAGAAAATCCGCACTCCTCCCGTGTGTAGGGGCACGCAGGTCCTCCGTACCCTGGTCCTTCCGAACCGTGGAGCACTCCTGCTGCCGTGGTGTCGGGATCCTGGTGTTCCTGGCTCAGAAATCTGTGCAATTCCCCGAACTGTTCACTGGAGCTTCCAAACACGGTCCACACTGCTCGCCGCCATCTTGGATCCCGCCTGCTCGCCGCCATCTTGGATCCCGCCCACTTCCTGTTTCTAGAGAGCCTTCAGTGAAAGTCTCCTTCACAGGCCAGAAGTGGAGGTGCACCCCTAAGTCATGGCCCCCAAGAGGCTGAGAAAGAGGGGTCATGAGTCTAAGCTATATACTTTAACCTGAAGGCACGGTGACCATTTAGTCACTTTGGGCTGTACACACCACTGACATAGCCAAGGCTAGCAGCCACTATACTGATAAATATAGAGCTTTATTTCTACGTTGTGTTAGAGCTGGTAGAATGTAATTGGATGAGGAGTTCAACTACAGCATCTCTGGGACTGAGGCGCTTTGTGCTGCCAGGCCCAGGGGTAAAGAGTCAATACATTATTATGTACCTAAGAGTTAAGGTCTCCGGTATGAAAATCTGGGTCAGACTAACAGACAAGAAACCCAGGCCAGCTAAGGGGTTGGTGTAGTTGGAGGATACGAACAGACTGATTGGTCAAGAAGGAGAGGTGGCATTATAACCATCTGCTATGACGGGGTGGGTTCTAACAGTGAGGACTACATGGTCTTCAGTTGCTTCCAGAATCAAGTCTTTGCAGAGATGATGACTAATCAATAGCTTAAAGGTAAGTCTGCACTTGCTAGAGCAGCGAATTAGATCCAAATGACACAATAGACCGGCTGTGTTATGGGTGGAGAACTGTGTTCTTTGGTTGTTTTTCTTTTAACTCTCTTTTATTAACAAAAGGCTGACCAGTAGATGTTGGACTAAACTGAACCAGACTGGTGTCTTCAGTTGTAATCAGAACTTCCTTAAAACATAGGAAAATAAGTGAGACAAACATGCATAATTAACTTTGAAGAAAACATAGTTACGGAGCTGTAGCTGTCAATGAATTCTTTGAAATTTTTCATTGATGTTATTGGCAACATAGAGCCTGGAATCATCACTCCTTTAATAATAAAGAGCTGAACACAAATTATGTAGACACAAAAATATGATTAGCGTTGTGCTGTTAAAAAAAAAAAGGTAAGAAAAGAGTTGTTTGCTGAACAAACAATTTAGAAACAAAAGTTCATAGAGTGAGTGCAGCGTCTACAGACCATGCAGTGATTCTGTGTGACACGGGCCTGCTCTCTGGCTATATGTGCTGCAACGTGGAAGGCAAAGTTAGAGTCACGGACACATTTTCACAACACCATTACTCCTTTCAACATCATTTTTCCCTGTGAATTTGCCACAAACGAGACTTAACCCTTTGGCTTCCCAGGGGAACACTGACAATAGAAAATGCTATTACATAAAGACCATACAAAATATGGACAAATTATTTTTAGAACCTGCTCTCCGAGGAAGTAGATCATTTCTGTAACTAACTTGATGAAATTAATCTCAGGAAGTTTCATCGGTTTTGGGGTACCCAAGAGTAGGAGCTGTTGGATGTCATTTTTCTTTGCTCATAAAACATCGCCGAATTCCAAAACCAATCAATATTTATCCTTAATAGAAAGGTCCTGAAATAATATGGTATTTTAGCTACTGGTCTATCATAAAACATTTTAAATAAAAACATTTTTCTCCTGTTTGGATTTATTTTTCTTAGCTACTGAGATCTAAACAATGGATAGTATTTGTATTTCTAACATGTTATAGTTGAACAAGAGGGTTTAAAACTACCCCCCAGGAAATATGAAATATTTCTTCACTCTGACTCCTTGCACCAACCTTGAAAAATTAACACATTATCCACAGTTGTAAAGAAATAAGACTTAGAATCTGCGCCTTATACATGATTATAAAAAGCCTTGCCTTGAGCTAAAAGAGACAAGGAGGACACAACTCACTTCAGCTATGCTTGTTGTGAATTGACACTGGTACCCACTCTTCTTCCAAATGGCTGTAATTGTGGGAACTTAACTATTACAAGCTTGCTTCCCCTTAGGGTAAGTGAGGATGTAGTGCTCAGTCTTCAGTGTTGGCCCTTAAAAACAAAAAACAAAAAACCAGCCCATGGGGAATAGGGTTTGTAGCTTTGGTTCTCACCACTTCATCCACCCATCCACCCAACCCCCACCCAAACTGCCTTCAGTGAGCACCACCATGCCATCTACTACAGTGGGGGACAAGAGCACAATTGAGAAAGGTCTAGTCTTTAGAGATCTTACATATTATCAAGGTCTGTGGGTGGGGAGAAGATGCAGATAAATGGACAATTGAAGTTCTGAATATTAATTAACCAATATGGCACCAGCAACAAACGTCCCTGTTTAAAATCTTGAGCCTGGGGGCAGGAGAGATGATCATTCTGTTTTAGAGTATTTTGTGCTCTTTCAGAGGAGTGGGGCTCGGTTCCAGCACTCACACACTGGGTACTTCACAACTGTGTACTAACTCCAGGGGATCCAACACCTTCTTCTTCAGAATTCATGTGGTATACACACACACACACACACACACACACACACACACACACACACACACACACACACACAGAGAGAGAGAGAGAGAGAGAGAGAGAGAGAGAGAGAGAGAGAGAGAGAGAGAGAGAGAGAGAGACTGTAAATCTTTAAAAAAAAAACCCTCAAACTCTCTACGGTAAGACTTACAGAAGTTGGATATATAGATCATTACAGTAATTGATTTTTTTCTATAAATCCAAAATATTATTAGTTGTCCCAAGTGAAGGTAAAAAGAGTACACTCCAAGAAAGAGCCAATATCCACAGGATATGAGGCATCAGACCAATGTTGGGATGGGCAACTGATACTACCAACTTATGCTCCTCCTATCTTTAATATGGAGGTAAATATGTCATGTGTGGTCATGACTAAATGCCTGAGAGAAATGCCTCAAAGGAGAAATGATTTACTTGGCTCATAGTTTTAGATGGTTTAGGTCATGGTTGCTTGGATGCTGTGGTAGTTTGGTTGGGAATGACCCTCATAGACTCAGGTATTCCTCTTTAGGAAGGGGTTCAGATTTGCCAGAGGAAATTCTTGCTGGCTTTTAGAGTCTACAGCCACACCCTGCTCCAGATCACTTTCTGTGCTTTGTGTTTAGAGCTAAGCATGTGATCTCTAGCCTCCAGCTCTAGCTGCCATTCCTAATGCTTGCTGCCATGTCTCCCCACCATAATAACATCTTTTTTAACTTATTTCTTATTTTTAAAATTTTTATTAATTTATTCATGTTATATCTCAATTGTTATCCCATCTCTTGTATCTTCCCATTCCTCCTTCCTTCCTGATTTCCCCCTACTCTCCTCCCCTATGACTGTGACTGAGGGGAACCTCCTCCCCCTGTATACGCTCATAACATCTTATCTCTCTGGAACCATATGCCAAAATCTCTTTCTTTCATAAGTTTCTTTGGGTTGTGATATTTTACCACAGCAATAGGAAAGTAACAAATACAGCCCTTACGTGCTTGGGCAGAACATCACGGCAGCTGACGTCTCATGGAGAGGAACTACTGAACTCAGGCCAGACAGGAAACAGGACAGCTCACATCATGGTGGACAGGAAATAGTGAGTGTAGCAGGAAAGGGTAAAGGCAAGATGCAGTCCTCCAAAGACAAACCCCCAGAGTCCTACATCCTCCATTCAGGATCCACCTCATACTTTTCAGTTCCTTCCAGCTGGGAATCAAGCAGCAAAATACATGAGCCTCTGGGAGTATTTAATATCCAAATTTAATATCCAAACAGAAACATGTAGACAAAAAGAAAAAAATCTAAAGTGGCCATGATGGCTGATTCAAGTGAATGATGAGCCACTTTAGACACTAACAACATCATCAGTAGCATATGAATAGGCTGTTCGTTGTGTTGTGGGAATTAGTTGTTTATAGGAGCACATAATACAATAGGGAGATTCAGTATTTTAAAATAGTGGAGGGCTTGTCACTCTGTAGTTCCCATGAACATTTTCATTTCCTCTTATTACTTAGACTTTTGATTTGTTACATACAATGGAGAAAATGAGGAGAGTTTTTTTTCAATGCCAAACTTGCTATTTATATACAATCTATCATTGAATGTTTTCCAAAAAAAGATGCCTCTGCAGTTTGGTTCTTTGTATTTGACCCTGACTATAAGAACAACAGCACCTACTATACACTGTTCTGAGGCTGAAATGAAGTTTAAATCATTGCATGAACCGGGCTTCAACAAATATTCATGGATTGGCAGTCTGCATTTTATATTACAAATATTTCTACTATCATAAACATAGTGAAAAGAACTGTCTACAATGGTAGTCAGTGTGTTTTAGACATTGTTCTAGTTTTCATTCTGGGGAAGAAAGGGTTTGTATCAGCTTACAATTGTAGTCCATTATCTAGGGAAGCAAGGCCGGATCTAAAGGTAGGAAATGATGCAGAAACTGTGGAGTTTCTGTTACTGGCTTGCTCCCTATGCCTTGCTCAGCCTGTTACTGTTTTTTCTTTTTATATATAACACAAGACCACCCACAGTATGCTGGGCCATGGTATACAAAGTGTCAACTAAGAAAATCCCTCACAGACACAGACACAGACACAGACACAGACACAGACACAGACACAG
>OU015745.1:11483292-11494090 GCA_907169655.1 Acomys percivali | reverse complement strand
CACACACACACACACACGCACACCCACCACTGTTAATAAACAATGTTTTTAAGAAGGTGAATTTCTTTTTAAAGGCAACACAGAGTTGGACTTTCCTGCTCTGACCCTGAGTATATGTCTGTGACACCCATGTCACTCTGCCCTTGGTTTCCAGTTCTCAGGTCTGACTCAAGATAGATATATTCTACAAACTCTCTGGCTACTAGTCCTTCAGATTCCTCTCATGGCCTTCTGCATGAAAACAGCAAATTGTGGTAATTTCTTTGCATACATAACTGTGTAAACTAATACCTTGTAGTAGGTGTCTTTGTGAACAATAAAAATAATTATAAGAGTTTTATCTGTATATCTGCAAATATGTCCATTTTCAGCTCAGCATTATAGGCACCCTGACAGAACACTGGAGTCAGGAGTTTGGAAGTTTGAACTGCTCACAAGGAGGAAACCACCAGGCCCTTACTGAAGCATGGACATTATTGACTTCTATGTCTGTCACAGCTCTTTATATTTGGCAATAAAATTGAGAAAATAGTAGTTTAATTTTTGGCATAGAAATCATATGCCTTTGACAGCTAACTCTCCCAGCTGAGTTCAGGATGTTGTGTAATTAACCCCGTAAGGCATCACACAGGCAATTATGCAACATCTTTGGTGATGACAAAATGTTAGCTCACTAAATTAAAGTCTGAGAAAGTAAAGAGACACATGAAATCAATTATTATTTCAAGATGGTATTTGAGTTGTGCCTTACAGGAGAGGATGGCTTACAGGCCATTCAGTATTTTAACAGCTGGTTAACTTAAAGAGTAAGAGGCGTGCTTGGTAATTTAAGATGCAGCTGTAGTTATCCAATTAATTATTTATTCAGATTATTATCCCTCTATTCCCTCAGTTACTATATTCAAATAAGTGCCTGTGGTTCAAGTTAATTATTTGCTTCTGTTGTCTGCATATAAAACTAAGATCATTGCTCTATGTGACAATGAAACAGCCACACTCTCATTATTTCTTCTGTTGACCAAAGCAAGTTTGTTTTAGAGTAGACTTGCTTTTGATTCAGTTTAAATGACCTACTGTTCTTGTTCCTCCAGGCCATATATCCTACCCTGAGAAAGAACACAAAACAAGTGGGTGTATCTACAGAGAAGCCAAGAGTTAAATAGAGGCTTTTAAGACTCCCAGCACAGCCACAGGTCATGTTATATTGTTTCAGAACGTGTAGTAAGTCCACTCATTACATTCAAATCCAGTGGTTCTCAGCCTTTCTAATGCTACTTCATAACTGTAATTTTGCTCCTCTTTTGAATAGTAATACAAACATCTGCTATGCAGGATGTCTAATACACGACACAACCCCTGTAAACATGTCTGTAAACCCCAGAGAGGTCTCAACCTACAGGTTGACAATGTATTCTGAACTATGGCCTTATTGCTTTCTCACATATCTGCGAACTTCGGCGATCCATTTGACATACGAGAAAGAAAGTCTAAAAGACAATGTTAAACATTGCCATGGCATGAAAGCCAGGCAACACAAACACAATCTACTTAGAAAGTGGACTCTCGGCATTCTCTTATTTTGATAGAATATAACCCTTGTCTTGTTTATGACCTACCACAAATATTAAGGATTACATCATTTAACCTAACTACCTCACAGTTTGTAAGAAACTATTCATATTGTCCAAGCAGTATGCTTCAAATCAGTCTAAAATTAACCATCTAAATACTTATCAGTAAGATAGAAGGGCATCAGACCTAATTAAGAAAGGCATGCTGGGTAATCTGCCGTGTTCACCATGTTGCTCAAAATGCTCCCTACCACAGCATGATGAAACAGCAAGGTGAGAAACTTTTTGCTAGGGTTGTCCATCCATGATTGAAACTATGAATCCCAATTTTCTTGGGTGAAAAGCATATGAAACTGCCTTATAACATGTAGGATGTAAAATATGATTATTATTTTGTACCTTAAGGGATATTGTGTTTTAGAAAACCAATTTTTTAGGAATTAGACTTTTCAAATATTTTTAGGTCCTTAAACCAAAGTGCAATGTCAGCTACAATATTTTATATGTATTTGTAGACAAATAATTTTTTTCATTAACTGTTACATGTCTTATTCTTAAAACATTGTAAGACAAAATATTCTAAACAAATATAAAACAAAAATATTTGTTTATAACTAGTCGAGTCATTACAAGAAAAAAAAATAAGTTTAAAAAATAAGTGTAGTGGTTGTTCCAGAGCAACAGTCTACTTCATATCCATTGTAAGTGAATGTTTGACAACTTAACATTCTCTTGAAGGATTTACACTTCCAAGTGCTCACTAGTAATTAGTAAAAAGTGCAACATTTTATCACAGACACCTTCAGCACTTGAAGAAACACATGCCAGTGGATTGAGGTTCGTGATAAAACTGATTTTTATGGTGAGGGATCCAATGCCTTGAAATTGATTTACATATTTGTAATCACGCTATTGATATTTTTGTTATCAAAACATTTCAAAGAATCAAAATGTTTTCTAAAGTGGTCAAACAAAGTTTCCTCTGAGCATACATGGTCTCCTTGGCTTAAACAAGTCTTTACAAACCGTCTTAGAACTTAGGACTTGGAACAAGCTAAGATACTGAAAATAAACATTCCCACTTACCAAATAAATGCAAGATGCAAATTGCACATTATTAGAGTGTAATCTACCGTTGTTGGTGCATCTAGCTTCATCCTGGTACTTATTTTGTACACGCTAGGACCTGTTTAACCGTGAGTCTCCTGGGTCTCCTTTCAGCATGGTGGCCTAACATGCACTTAGAAAACAGTGTTTATGTTAGAGGAGGCCCCTCCAAGCACAGATCTCGATGAATAATGCTTATTAACATTCTTAGATGTTAAAGTGCAGATATATATATATATATATATATATATATATATATATATATATATATATATATATTCTCTTCCAAAGGCCCTGGGGCTATAATGTCACTGCAACTCTCCAGTGGCAGAACATTCCAGAAGAATGCAGGCGCCTTCCCTTCCTGGTCTCAATTCTGTCTTGAGTCTAGAAATTGCCTGGTTTTTGCCTTGGTACACTGAGTGCTTGTGTTTTCCTATGGAGAGTTGCCCTTTCTGCTGATGGCACTCCTGAAAGTGATTGTGATCTAATTCGTCACCCAAAAGTATTTAGATCAAATTCCAACTCATTTTGCTTCCTCAAGTACAACTAAGCTATCTTTTAAGGAAAAAGGTCTCTTCCTCATTCTTACCTTGGCCAGAAACTAATCATCTGGACACTTGTCAGCGGACCCAGAAAAATGTTGCCTAACTTTTTTTTGTTTTGTTTTGTTTTTCCAAACAGGGTATCTCTGTGTACTCTTGGCTATCCTGGACTTACTTTGTAGACCAGACTGGCCTCAACCTCACAGCGATCCCCCTGCCTCTACCTCCCTGAGTTCTGGGAATAAAGGCGTGTGTCACTATACCCTTTACCCATACTTTTGTTTCTTAGAAAAAAATTAATTTAATTACCTGATACCTTTTAGAAAAAATACCAATCTCAAACCTTTACTTGATTTTGCTTTTAAATTGGCCTAAGTCCAGCCAGTTACTGTTTGACTGTTACCATGGAAAACGTGAGGTGGTTCCATCCTTTCACCCAGATGGGCTGGGCTGGACCACAGAGGGCATCCTACAGGGAAGGAGCTCAAGGACGTTGGGGGAGGGGGCTGAGATGTCCTTCAGTGCCAGAGTGCTTACCTACATGCTTAAGGCAGAGGGGGGATGGTGAATTACCTCTACATACACAATTGACATAAGAAAACACAAAGGATTTTGACAATTTACAAATAATGGGATTTTGTTCTTTCCTCACATGCCTAGCTGATGAAACACAAAATGCCATAAATAGCTTTTCCCCCTCCTATATTCAGGTCAATCAGCAGATTGCCCAAGAAAACGCAGATAAAATTCACAGTTCCAAAATGTTCCTAGATCCTATGTCTTCCCTCACTCTGCCTTCTTTTATAGAAATCAGGGATTTCATATGGTAAATGCATTTTATTGTACATTGATGATAAAATTAAAACGATGTGCTGACACACACGGACCATGCAAAAACGAACTGCGTGTTTAAATCGAAGTCTCTGCCATTATATGACAACCGACCTCACACAGCAAGGGAGCTGCCACAAAGAAAAGAACAAATGCTTCCTTTTTGCTAAAAGAGTCAATATTACATTGCCAGGTGACAATAACAAAGACAGGCATCTCTGCCCAATGTGATAAAGGACTTTCAACTAGAATCCTGAGAGTCTTCCCTGTGAGCTCAGGGACTGTATGGCTCAGACACGGAACAAATCCAACTTAGTGATCCATCTAGACCGTGCGAAGCCTGGGTCAGCTTTTTGCTTCTCCTTGTGGCTCTTGCTCACCCAGTAAAGGGGCTGGTTCAAGGTCATCGGAACACACATCTCACCGAGTGGCTCTAAGAGGCATGGACTCACCCTTTGGAATTGGTCCCAATGCCGTGTCCTTGTTCCGCTGAAGGAATGAATGAATCATGAGTTTCCACCTCACTTAATGTCCGCACATGCCATGATTAATGGTGAGGCTAATCTTGGCTCCTCTCTCTTAATTCAATTTCCTGGGATGTTTATTGACATCTCTGCTACGACTGAGTGGTTCCTTTGTATCCTGGCTGTAGTTCCCTACTTCCTGCTCTCCTGACCCCCTTAATTGCTCACACTGTGCAGATTTTTCTTACTCAGAGAAGTGCTAAAGTTGTAGAAAGTTGTAACGGTCCCTTAACGTCCCCCCCCCCAGTGTGTGCCCATGTGGTGGTCAGAGGAAACCTACTGTGTGCAATCCTGGGCTTACTCCTGTTTGGGACAGGGGCTAGTGCTGTTTGCTGCTACCTATGCCAGGCTAGTTGGAATTATTTCAGGAATTGTCCTTCCAGAAATAATGTTCCTGTCACTGCTACATGATCCCAGCATTGCAGATGAATGCTATTGATCCAGGAACTACCTAATCTCTGAAGATCTGAACTCGGGTCCTTAAGCTTGCACAGCAAGTACTTTACACACTGGGCTCATCCTCAGTCCTTCCTGCATTACTTTTGCAAGATTGATAATGAACTTTGTCGGCAGCTGGGCAGAGAAAAATAGTGTGACTATGTCAATATACATTATAATAAGTGGGAAATGACTAGGATAGACACTTTACAGTAAGGTTCTAATCTATACGAATATGCACAGCTTGGAACTAACTGACAAAGGTTCTTCTTTATTATGTTTTTATTTTCTGTCTATTTGTATGTGGGAATGTGTTTGGTGGAGGTCAGGGGACAACATGAGAGAATCACATCTTTCCTTGTACTTCGTGAGTCTCAGGGTCCAAAATCAGGAATCAGACTTAGCAGCAAACCCCTTTTTACCCTTAAGCAATCTCACTAACCCTAAAAGACTTTCTTACGATTAGAACTGGAGGATCCTAGGCTTTCGCATTCTGTGGAGCCATCAAATAATTTGCTAAAAATGTCAGGTCTTTTATTACCACACACTGCAACTGTATGCAAAGTTACCCACACATAGTTAAAAATTGTAATTAACAGCTGTGCAAATTGAAAATATCAAGATAGAATAAAAGTGAGTGCTATAAATATTCCTTTGACTCCTTTAATGCCACTGAACACAATATTCTTCATCATCTGAGCTGAGACTCTTTCGTTTATGTGCTTCTAAAAATAGAAGAAGAATGTTCTGAAAATGACTGAACTACATTGGGCCTGGTGATGTCTGCAACATGCTGTGAACACCACTTTTCGTCTCAGAGTGACCCAAAGATCTGCAGCATTTCAGACATCTGGAAGCTTGTTAGAAAAGTAGAAACTTGGGTTAGAAGTGTAGCCATAAACCCAAGTTTTTTTAATGACATGCAAAAGGCACTAGCTGGGTGTCAAACCTGGTGCTCAAAAACAAAACAAATCAGAGCTAGAGCTCGCCCTAGGTTTACTAAGCAGAATCTGTAGTTTAAACAAGGTCACTGGGAAGTCTATCTGTACAATAGCTGGGAGACTCTGCTCAAATGAGCAGATATGGAGGTTGTTCTGAATGTTATGTGTGTCACTAGGCACACTAAAGACTACTGCTAGGGAAAGCTCTTTTAAATAGCTGTTTGTTTTTATTTTAAATGTGTATATCTTGCCTGCATGTATGTCTGTGCACCATACTTGTGCCTGGGGCTTACCTAGGCCAGAGGAGAGTGTCAGACCCCAATCGAGCTGGAGTTACAGATGGTTGCAAGCTGCCATGTGGGTGCTGAACCTGGGTCCTCTGGAAGAGCATCCAGTGCTCTTAACCACTGAGCCATCTCTTTAGCCCCAGGTACAGCCTTTTCAATGAAGGGAGCAGGGCACTTATGCTTTTCAGGCACAAGCTTGCTGCCTGTTATGGATTATGGACTAGAACGTGGAACTGCACAAGCAAAGAAGACAGGATGCCCAGGGCCTCTCTACTTCCTTGGCTGCCATATACATATTGTGTCTTCATGTTCAAGTGTCAGTTTCTGCTCTAGATTAGTCTTTTAGCTGTGCTCACTGCTACATTTCCACACCCGACCTTGAGGTGGCAATTGGCTCAGATTACTGAAGTTCCTGACAAGATGGTTGGTCTTCCATGGGATTCAGGCTAGCAAACAATCAGAGGAGAGCTGGAAAAGAGGATGAAGCTTTAATGGAGGGAGTGAGGCTAATCTGTAATGTTTGGTAAGAAGCGATTATAGGCAAGGAGACCAGGATGCGGAGAGTGGTTGAAAGGGCGAGTCACACATCATGTTCCAAAGGCACAGGTAGTGGAGTCCTAGGGGAAAGTCAGCGGAATTATGGCTGCACCCAGCTCTCACTTGAACATTTCTTTATGCAAAACCGAACATACTTGTAAACTTTTCTCTGCCACTGAACAATCTTCACAATGAAAGTAATTCTAAAGCTGCCTGTTTCCTATCCGCATCTATGAAATTGATATTTTAATAGAAGGAAGATTGCCATGATCCTAAAAGCCTTCCAAGAGTAAGACGCTGCATGGCACTTAACACAATCCCTACATTATAATACTCAGAGCGTTGCCAAGGCACCAGCTATTAAATCAGTCTTTGAAGTTCAAGTACACAAAAGATCAAAACACTATCGGTGCAGTTTGGAAAGAACCAAGGTGAGTTTGAAGTACCCCTGGAACAGCTCAGCTCAGCCCCTGGGTTCTGCAGGCACTCACGTGCTCACTGAGAAGACCTCTTACCATGCCAGCACGCTCACTTATCCTTGTCAAAAGCTCGTGTAATGATCAGGAAAGTCCCTAATTGATGGGTCTGATTTTTCAGACTCAGGAGTTCCGGAGAAAGGTCGGTACACCAGGGAAACAGCCCATTAAAACCAACATCTATAAATCGTCAGGAAGACTCCGTGGCAAACAGTGCGTGATTCAGACTGTGTTAGTGCCTTTTCAGCATTCCTAGAAACTAATATTGTTCTTCTCTTTGAGAACTGGAGTTAAGTTCATTTGGATGGCTGAGGGGGTGTCTCCGAGGGCAAAGTGATTCCTGTGTATACATGAGGACCCTGAGTTTAGACCCTTGCCCCCATCACTCGCATGAAAAGCCGGGTGTGTTGACAAAACCTATGACCACAGCCCAAGGAAGAGCAAACAGGAGGACCTCAGGGAAGTCACTGACCAGGCAGTCCTGTGGAAATGGAGCACTCCAGGCTCAATGACACCCTGCCCCAAAGCTAGTTGGAGAAGGATAGATAATATATATCCATGTCAGCCTATGGATTTCACATGCACCTACATGTGTGAGCACACCTGAACATGCATGCGCATATATACATATAATACTCACACATACACAATCAGGTCTGTAATAGTTGACATGAACTTCAAGCTACATAAGTCTCAAAAGTCCTGGTGTCCTAAAGGTACAACATGTGGAATTTTTTCTTCAGATTAATAAATTGAGAACAATAAGAAGTTACCTGCTACACATCTGCTTAATGACCTTTTAAGGCCACAGCATTTAAGTAAATATTGTACCCATGAGAAAGAACAGGAAAAAAAATTTTTTTTTCCTCAGACAGAAGTGAGCCGGTGGAGGAGGGAAGGGTGAGATTGATAAAAGTGAGTGGGGTGTGCATTTTAGGCACACATCCATCAAAACCAAGAGATTCAGTTACCCAGAGGGCAAGGTCCCTTAGACTCATGCTCCTCAGCGCTGTTCACGAAGGTCTGCTGGCCTGCTAATGTCCTATGAGTGGCACTTTGCCTTTAAAAGATTTCATGGACATGTAAAGGATACATAAAAGTATAAACAGAAATATAAAGAATGCCACATACCGTACTCCCAGTTTCACCAACCATTAACATTGCGCCATTTTTTTCTTCATCTGTCTAGACTCCCTTTGTCCATTTGTTGGTTGGAGTCAAGTTCACCGCTGACTTTCTGTTTGTGCTTCATTCTTCGCCAGGACTCCACGGATTAAGTGAAGGTCCTTTGTGTATTAGTTTCCATATCTCTGACAGGACTTAGAACAACTTAAGGAGGACTGTGCCTTGGCTCACAGTTTCAGAGGTTCAGTACGATGTTGGCTGCCTCCATTGTTCGGGGCCTGTGGTGAGACAGCATCATGACAGCTTTGACCATTGAAAAAGGAAATAGAAAGCTGGAGGAAGCAGGAAAGGGTGGGCCAAAATATGCCTTCCCAAAATGCACCTCTCACAGTCCTGGATTCACCAACTCTTCCATCCATCAGCGGATTAATTGGTTCATTAGCTCACAGCCTTCATTATAACAAACCACAGCTTAACAGGGACATTGCTGACACCAAGCCTTCATCAGCTCGGGTCCTGTTGGGGGACATTACCTATCCATACCCCAACAATGTGAAATATTAGGAAACAAACCAGCAAGTAAGAAAAAAATTAAACTCTGCTTCTCATTATTATCTAGCTCTTTAGGAACAGTGAAATAGAACAAATCTGAAATATTCTGACAGTGTATTTGGGAAAGGAGTTAAGGTATTGCCCCTGTCACAGAATTGTAAAAACAAAGCTTCCCAGTGACATCAGAACATTGTCCCAGGGGAGAGGATTTGGGTGTGTCCAGAATGGTGATTTTTGACTGTATTTCATTTTCCCTTTTTACTTAATTTTAAAATTAATTCTTTTTGTTTTAACCCATCAAGTGCGCATACTGCTGCACGCATGTTCTTCCACTTGAAAATGATCACTTTTCAGGTGCAACATTCTTTTTTTTTTTTTTAAACAGGGTTTCTCTGTATAGCCTTCGTTGTCCACCACTCTCTTTGTAGACTAGGCTGGCCTTGAACTCACAGAGCTCCACATGCCTCTGCTTCACTCAGTACTGGGATTGCAGATGTGTACCACTGCGCCCGGCTCAGGTGCAATATTCTTAAAAATAATTGACTTTAGTCTATATCAGATGACATTGTAAAAGGAAAAAAGATGCCATAATAATATTAAAGGATTTGTTCTTTAGGGTGCTTTTAGGCTATTCGAGGCAATCTTAAAAGTCACATGGCACCTGCTATATGAATATAATAAACACTATGACTTAGTACGAGGATGGCTTTAGAATGAATGAAATAGCAAAAACAAATAAAATGTAAAACAATGCTCCATAGTGCATTGGTAAAAGAATCAATAAACAGAGTAAAGGTGAATAAAGTAATAAAAAAGTTAAAGAACTATGTACAGTTAATGCCTTCTCTGTGCCTACTCAGTGACTAATGCTTGATATAACCAAATAACAGTGAATTATTTAATAGTTCTGACTGGAGCCATGCCTGTGTGGCAAGGTCCAGGCTGAGGAACGCTTCCCACCACTCCAGATAATAACCTTCTCAGCTTTCTGAGAGGAAATTGGGGCTTAGGATGATGAGTGAATTGAGTAAGCCCAAGATTACAAAGGGACAGTTTAGGGCGAGGGCACAAGTTTAAACGCTCATCTCATTGTTGTAAATTCCAGCATTACCTTTAGTATTTCCTGTTCATATAAATAACAAGACAGTGAAAAAGAGGCTTTGCCTTAATAAATAAAAGCCTGGGGAGGATGATATTAAGCATTTAAAAGAGCGTAAACAATGAACAGTTAATCACAGGTGCGCCAAGCCTTGACTGTGGCACGAGTCCAGCATATAAAAAAGCAGAACGCTCACTCCTGCTCACGTAATAGATGGGGTACTCATCATGGGTGGATCCTTTCACATCCCATTCTAGATATTTCTCCCAAATTTCTAAAAACTAGGATCACATTTATATATAAATGGAAACCATTTGTTTAACTTGTTATGACAAAGGTGAGAAATAGAATATATTACGCATTCAAGGAGAAATTCTTCCCCCAGAAATTGCAGGGATGACTGGGAAGAAAAAATTGTTGCCTGGTGGATGTGAATGTGCCCCAGGCTGACAGAGGAGAGAGCTGAACTCTTGGTCTCCTTCCCACTAACAGCTGTGAACCTTGCGTGTACCCTGTCCTGTTGCTTGTTGGCTTCACTTTCCTCTTGTATGAAACAAGATGGCCAGGCAAGCACTTCTCTGAGCTTCCTAAAGTTTTTCCCTCTTTAAAAAATTAATTAATTAGCAGGGCATGGTGGCACATGTCTTTAATCCCAGCACTTGGGAGGCAGAGGTAGGCAGATTGCTGTGAGTTCAAGGCCAGCCTGGTCTACAAAGCGAGTCTCGGACAGCCAAGGCTACACAGAGAAACCCTGCCTCGGAAAAA
>OU015745.1:11458858-11469802 GCA_907169655.1 Acomys percivali | reverse complement strand
AAAGCATCCAAAGGTACAGCAATGGACACCGAGATCCACACCATTGTTCACAGGGAGTTTGTGAGGGATGTGCTATTTTCAGCTTGAAGCAAACTGAGTGTTGCAGCAAGTGAAAATTAAAAAAAAAAAAAAAAAAAAAAAAAAAAAAAAAATCAAGCAAGTGGCACCTGCTAAAAGCCCAAGTTACTCATGCTTGGGGTAATTACCACACGTCATCTGACCCCTCTGTCCTGCCTTTTGGCACACTGTCAGAACACCCACCTTGCTGTGACTCCTTTTGTGTTTTGCCCACTGATATCTCTTGCCAGCGCATGAATCATCAAGCCGCAGCTGGAGGCTGCCCGAGAGAACAGGATTCTAGTCAGAGCATCAAATTGGCCTGCAGGTTGGATCCTAAGCCCTCACTGCATACCTGTTATGACAAGTGAAACCAAGAAACAGACAAGAGGCCTTGATTTTGTCTTTGTGGATAAGCTTCAAGGGAGAAAGATACGGAAATACAAATGTCAGAGGAGAAGGCTCTCAAACCGCACTCAGGCAAATCTGAGAGAGAAGATCCCAGCAGGTTCCTATTGCTCGGTTCCAGCCCATTTGCGGAGAATAAAAAGACAAAATGTGGGTGAAAAAAAAGGGAGCCACCAACCAGGCAGGGATATGCCACCTTGCTACAGTGGGTTTCAGTACCACTCACTACAGGCAAAAGCAGAAAGCCTTTGCTGACTTCACTGAGCCAAGGTGAGACTGCTCCTGCCGTCACCACCCCCACCCCTCAAACAAACAAACAAACAAACTGATGGAAACCCCGACTGGGAAGGAGAAAATGCATTCCGTATCTACAGAACAACTGGATTTAAAGACAGCTAAGAATTCCTGTCTGAAGGAGGCTTCCAGATGCACCCTGCCATTTCTGCCTATCTTCTACTTCCATCCCCGACTAAAGGCTGTTTAAGGGAGGGAGGCTTACTTCCAGTTACAGCCCAACATTTTTGGGAAGTCATAGTAGGAACCCAAGTACCTGGTCACATCACACTAAGACTGGGGAGAAGGGATGCTCCATGCTGCCTACGTGCTTTCCGTCTGACTCCTACACACTTACACAGCCTAGGAACCAGGGAACAGTGCCACCCACAGTGAGCTGTCACTCAGTAATCAGAACAATCCTCCACAGACGTGACTTCACATCTAAGGGATGGTGATGGGTTTGTAGAATGGCTGGTTCATTTATTATTCTCCATTGGACGAACAGTTCCAAATCTTACATCAGGTGCATTGCAAAAGGATTGTCCTTTCTGATAACAGTCATGATTTCAGGTCTGTCTTATAGGAAAAATGTGTATTTTTATTTGAAATGTAATTCTAATTGAGCTGTCTATCAGAAACAAGTGAAAATTTGCCTCTCGTCAAGGAGACATGGTGATTTCAGTTTTCAATTTTTTCAAATGGTTTTTACTTGATGTGACTATGACAACATGGGAACAAATTGGCAGCCACGTTATGACAAAAGAAGAGCTGCATAGAAGCATGTGCTGTATGCTCTGTTTCTTTAGCTTCTAGAATATTGAACTGTGGGCTGGGCGATGGTTCACTCAGTAGAGTGTCTGCCACGCAAGTATGAGAAGCTGAGATCAGACTCCAGCATCCACAAAGGAAACTGCACCAGCCTGTGTCTGTACATCCAGTATTGGACCCATAGAGACACAAAAGTCCCTGAAGCCCACCAGCCAGCTAATTAATCTACCTGGTGAACCCCAAGTTTAGCCAGCAGTCATGTCTCAGAAAATAAGGTAGGGTGCTGGAGAGATGTGTCAGAACCTCTGAGTGGGGTTCCCAGAACCCACACAGATCAGTGCGGAATTCCCTGTTGAATCATCTCAAGAACACCCCACATCTTCTCCTGCCCTCCCCCTATCCCCTTCCCAGAAATCCGTGCCCATATGCACATGCATATGCACCCATAGTTACAAAAGTCATAATAGCGGAATGACTGGAAGACATCCAACTTCAACCTCTGGCCTCCATATTCACACAGTGTGCATATGCGTATTCCTCCTTTAGCAGACCCTAATGCAATTTGATTACAGTCAATTTTCTGTTTTTATTTTTAATTTTTTTGTGGTACTAGTGGTCAAATTCAGGCTCTCATACACTGAGCTATTCCAACAGACCCAATTACAGTGTAATCTTTAAAGTAAATTTTTATCTTATTGAGCCCTATGAAATCTCATTTAGATGCACCCAGCAGTCCAGCTTTGTCTTCTTTTCCAGCACATCTTCCTTAGTTAGCAAAAGGAACTGATAGGGTGGCAGGAACAGGAAATTGTGTTGACTACCCTTTAAAAAAAGGTGATCACAGTAGGGTCTCATCAAACACTTACTGTAGAGCCCATGTACAGCATTGGGAGGGGAGTATAAATGAATACAGGCAGGGAAGACAGAGTAGAATTGACTCAAGAAATTAAAAATGGAAGCGTTTTGTGATTTAGAACACTCTCTTCTGAATTTCCACCCAGAGAAAATGAAATTGGTAACTCAGAGAGACAGCTGAACTCCCATTCGATTCCAACATTTCTCACAACAACCATGGTATGAGAATACCCTGGGCATCTGTTGATGAACAAATGGCTAAGTTACAAGCTACATACATACAGAGAGTGGGGGGAAGGATAAAGTCTTCATTTATCTCAACATGACCTTTAACTCTCCAACCTTCCTCCTCCACCTCCCAAGGATATGGACCACAAGGGTGCACTCCCACACCCTACTCAGTTATTCTTTCTCTCCACACAGTGTTTAGCCCATGTATATTTAAACTAAATCTTTACTCACATATAAAAGTTTTATCTTGGTGTGGTGGCTCGTACCAGTAATCTCAGAGTTCATGAATTTGAGGTCATCCTAGACATCACTAGGTAGCATGGGCTACAAAGTGAGGCCAGACTTCAACAAATAATCTTTTGCTTCCCTCAACACTGATTTGTTAATGATTATACAGGTTACATTTTTATATTGTGTAGCCATTAATGTTTTTATACTTATAATAGCTTTTTAAAAAGATTTATTCATTATTATCTATACAGTGCTCTGCCTGCACATACACCTGCAGGCCAGAAGAGGGCATCAGGTCACATTATAGATGGTTGTAAACCACCATGTGCTTCCTGGAAATTGAACTCATGACCTCTAGAAAAGCAGTCAGTGCTTTTAACCTCTGAGCCATCTCTCCAGCCCCGTTATAACAGCTTTTAATGCTTTTTGTCTTTTATACTAGACTGAAAAGTGATTTATTCACTATCATTAGAGTATTAGAGCATGCTTTATAATATTCCATCTTCATGACTACATTATTCAGCAAGGTTTGTAACTCATGTGCTTTTGCTATGTGCTCTTGTAAGGCAGATCAACACAGTGATGATGTCCTTTACTCATTGTTTTCCCACAAACGTCTGCTTACCCTCAGTTTTGAAAGTTAATGTTGCTATCTATAGTATCATCTATCTATCTATCTATCTATATTCTCATTTATTTATTTATTTTGATGTGAACTGTTTTCATTCTTATTTATTTAAATTTTTGTGTTTTGAATATTAAATATAATTATATAATTCCTCCTTCCCTTTCCTCCCTCTAACACATCCCATGGCTACCCTTGATCTCTATGGAATCCATTCCTTCTTTCCTTTTAACTGCTCTTGTTACATATATGCATGTGCAGCGTTCTCAGTCCATTCGGTGTTTCTGCATGTCTATGATTTCAAGCATGTCCACTTGGTGTTGGATAACCAATGCTGTTCCATCCCTGGGGAAGATTAATTCTCCCTCTGTCAGTATCTCTTAGTTTTCTGTAGCCCATTCTCTATGGGTGGGACACCATGGGATTTCCCCCTTTCATGCTAGCATGCCTATTGGTATTGTCAGGGCTTGTTAGGCAGTGATATTGTTGATACATCTATGGCATAACACTCACATGCAAGGGTCAGAGAGGATCTTGCATGGTGGGGAGATTGTAATGATTTCTCAAGGACCAAGAAATCTGCTGTGAGATTGTGTCTCCTAGGAAAGACAGGATATTTGCTTATGACACCTCAATAGTATGGCAACATAAATGCACTTGATTGATAGGCTTTGTGTTTGCCACACTGTGATATGACATCCTGCTTTGTCCTGGCTGCAAAGCATCGGCTGAAGAATGTTCTAGCAGGCCTCTGGAAAAAACCTTTGTATATGGTCATGTTTTCCTTTTCATGATCCATTTTTTTTCTGGATTGGCAATTCATTTGTAATGTGCCTTGGTGTGGATGTTTTTAAGTTCATCTTATTTAGAACAAGGCTCTCTGGATCTCTTCCTCCAGATACAGATAGTTGACAGCCATTGCTTTTTTGGATAAGCTTCCTTTTCCTTTAATTTTATTCTTATTGTAGAGTGTACATTGGCCAGCCAACCCAATTGCATTTCAGAAGCTCCCTAAGATTCTATTTCTTTTTCCTTCACTTTCTCTGTTTGCTCCTTCCTATGGCTTGTCTTTGGGTTTGCTGATCTTACCTTCACTTAACCTAAAATGCTGCTGGACACCTCCAGGGAATTTTTTGAGTTGAGTTATTTATTCCTTAGGTAAGTCTCATCTGATTTGATTTCCTGGTCAATTTTTAATTTTTAAAAATCTCATTTAAATTCTCATATCATTTGTATATTTTTTTATTTTGATTTTCTTGAACATATTTTTAAAAGTCAGTTTGAACTCTGTTAGGTAGTTTATTTACTTCTATTTCATCAAGTCTGGTTCTGATTATGAGTCTTTATTTTGAACACTCTTGTCCAGCATAATGACCCAAGATAACCCAGAAATTGGATGTATGGTATAGTTTTTTAAAGCTATCATCTAGCTGTACGGTATAGTTTTCATCTAACTGTTCTTTCCCAACCGCATGGGATAGCAGGGTTTGAGTTCAAGAACATCTCAAGGATTTTTGTGGGTATTGATTCCAGGATGAAGGATTTTCTCAACCAGCTTCAAAGCTCTCACAGAAGGAAACTGGTCTTTGAGCTACTCGTTAAACTTTTGCATCTTTGAAAGCAAGACGATCTACCTGTCTGCTGACATAAAGTCCCTTGATTATTTACCATCTTGTATGCAACATAGAATTTATGTACATATTATCCATTTGCCACTTGTTACTAGTTCTAAGCATAAAGTTGACATTAAACACATGGTCAGGAAAAGGTTAATATAGATCATGAAGTTATTAAGATGGCTTGATTTCAAATGTCTAAAGTAGAGGATTCATTTACCCCCTACATCAAGTTCCTAGATAACAGTGATTTGTATGTGACTAGCGCTACCCTGTTCTGTTCAAATCTCTCAGTCTTACACATGTATTTCTCTGGTAACTAAAGCCATACCTAGCTAAGATCTCATACTGAATTGTCTGTGAACTTCCCTGTTCACCTAACTCATCCATTTTTACAGCGAAAATACCTTTTAACTACTGGCAAGACTTGTTTAGACTAGCGTTAGTCTAGATGATTCTGGATCTTGTCATGTTGGCTCTTACAAGAATGTTCAAAACAAAGATAAAAAAATTCACAAAAGATAAAATTCACAAAAGATAAAAATGAATAAAAGATACATGAATAACCTAGATCTATGGGATTTATGCCTACAGCATATAAACTTAAAACTTTAAAAACTAAGGTCTTACTACCAAAGGATATTCTTGGTCCATCGTTGTTATCACCTTCAGGGTGTTTTTTTGAAAGCCTTAGCATCTCAGACACCTTTCTAAGTTTTCTGTGCTTGTGTGAGTTTTAAGTTACCAAAGTCCTATTGTAGTGCACAGTATACACTTAGGCATTTTTCTATGATAATATAATTTCAAGTACATTTATGACAAAATAGAGTGATAAAGCACCTAGTGTCTTGCTTTGATTTTTATTTCTTTGCTGCCTAAAAATGACAAATGCTGAAGGTAGTTTTCATCACCTCTTGGAAAATCATCATCTATTTTCAAAAATAGCCTTAACTCCCACCATTGACCCAACCATCTAATTCATTCTAGAGAATGAACAGGAAGTCTATCCAAGTAAGCTTCGTCTCTCGAGACAGAAAAGAAAAACACATGGCTTTGACAAGTTTAAGAACCTGAAACATTATAATATAAATATATAAAAATATTATAATATAAAATAAATTGGCTTAAATTCAAGAAGACTATATTTGAGAATTATTCCCCTATGCATGCTCTTTACTAATGATATTCCTTATCCTGGGCCTTGCACTTCCTTGGCTTAATGATCTCAGGGTCCTCCTTATCCCTATCCAAGCTGTACACTATCACTCAGGCCTTTGTTTTCACAGAAGGCTGCTCATGTCTTGTCACACACAGAGCATTAACACCCACGGAGAACAGGACCTCCATGACATCTAACTGTGATTTGGAAAGTCCTGCCTCTGCTGAGAAGGTTGGTGTATTCATTCTTTCCCCCAAGATACCCTGTATCTGGAATGCCCAGCACCACACTCTTTACCTGGTTGATTCCAGGTCAACTGTTTAGTTCACTTTTTATAGTAAGGCATTATTTCTACCATAACACTCCATCATTATAATGTTTGCTGATCATGACAGTTAATATTTATTTAGAATTAATTTCTGTGAGGGCAAGATTTATTTTTTCTCTTTTGCTCACAAACATTCTCTTCGCTCTTATATTGAGCAGAAAGTAAGAATGTAAAATTACTACTTAAATTTCTATTTAAATTCCTGTTGTCTACTTCTAGTCATTGATTAGATGATAATAATAATAATAATAATAATAATAATAATTTCTAAACATTGTTTGAAGAAAGAGGCACAACTCATCTGAAACAACACCTGGAATGAATTATGCACTTAACATGTGCTAACTGTTGTTGTTGTTATCATTCATTTCTCTTTTTCATTACAGGAGTCAGTTTGGGCTTAAATAATAATTACCTGATAAGGAAAAAATCTCTTAACATTAAGTGCTAAATGGATTGCACCAAAGTGGTCCCATTAATCAACTAAACTAATGCATCATGTTAATGGTATTTCATATTCCAAATGAAGGAGAGAATTGCCCTGTTATGCACTAAGTATATGTAATTATTCCTATTACCTACTACAAATTATGCACAACTATGTTTGGAAAATATATTGTATTATTATAGAGTATTAGTAATTTATGTGAGCAAATAGTCTATGATTTGCCTCCTAAAAGCTTAAGCTAACAGACTACAGCTTAGGAGAAATGACTGAAGAAAACAGACCCCAATAGCTAGTGTCTAAGAGGAAATCTGATGTGTGTCTCTTAAATGTCTTATAAGTGACTTGTGTGCTCAGCTTGACTCTGCAGACTTATTCAGTGTGGGCAGTCCTCAGGCCCAGTCTCTCATCCAGGATCTGGACTCTCCATTCACAAGCCTAGCCAAGTGAATGAACAGAGAATTCTCTGAAAGTAAAAACCGAATTGTAGCCTAGTCGTGGAAGAAAAGGAGGAGAGCCAACAGCAGAAAAAGGGACAAGTGAGATGTAACCAATGCTCAGCTTGCTTTATCTGCCCAATAGTGAGTAAGAGTAAGTACTAAGTAATTAATAACACAAGTAAATGATAGCATCTAAGGCACACAAAAATATCAGCACTAGTCTCCACGGATCCTTTATTCTTCTTCTTATTTTGGAAGTTTTTCCCCTCATGTCCCACTTACCTTTCTTTTTTACTTTGTTTTTCTCCTCTGTTGGATCCCACCCCCCTCTCCATTTGCTTCCATTTCTCCTTGTCTTGTTGTCTCCTTTGCTGGGCAAATTTTTTTTTTCTCTCATTTCTGTCTCTAATGATTAGGGTTTCACCTTAGCAAAATAGAAATTGAGATATACTAGTCAATACTCTGACACACGGGGACAAGCTGTCCTCACACAGTAAGAATCTGTGGTCAAGGGTTCCATAAATATATGGAGATGGATTTAATTTTGCAGACATTCATTAAACCCCAAAATGCAAAGTAAAATGCTAGACAACAAGCCAGTTTTTATATCTATGAGGTTAAAATCTACCAGGAAGCTTAGAAAAGTAAGCAGAGGAGAAATAGGAGACATGGGAGGAGGATAAAGCGGTCAACCGGTTAAGAAATGAAAACTCAACATTGGCTTTTAGGCTATTTTTCAGGATATTCAAGATAGGAAATGCACATCTCAGAAGCTCCCGGGTGTTGCCATAGGTTTCAAACCATGATGCTTTCACCCTCAGCTGTCTGTAAAATTTCTTCATGCTGTGACTTTATTATGAATGAATAAAACTTCACACATGGAAATGTCTTACCCTAAACACTGTAGATTGTTGTACACTGGCATAACGTACTTGTGTCAGGCCACCAAGGGCAACTGTCTTCATAAACAAGGATAGACTCTAGAATACTATAGAATAGTTCACAACTGCCATGAGGTTCAGGACCCGAAAGATGCTCCACCACACAAGGACATTTGCTCAATTATGTTCATAGCAGCTTTATTCATAACATCCAGAACCTGGAAACAACCTAGACGTCCCTCAACTGAAAAATGGATAAAGAAACTGTGGTACATTTACACAATGGAATACTACTCAGCTATTTTTAAAAAGGAAATCTTGAAATTTGCAGGCAAATGGATGGAACTAGAAAATATCATCCTGAGTGACATAACCCAGACCCAGAATAGACATGTATGGTATATACTCATTTATACGCAGATATTAGCCAAATAACACAGGATATCCTCACTAAAATACACAGGCCTAAAGAAACTAAATAACAAGGAGGACCCTAGGGAGAATGTTTAATTCTCATTCAGAAGGGCAAATAGAATAGTCACAAGGAAGCAGTAAAGGGAAGAAACAGGAAGTGAGCCTACCATAGAGGTCCTCTGAAAGACTCTACCTAGCAGGAGATTCAAGCAGATACTGAGACACACTCAAATTTTGGGGTGAAGCCCAGGGAGTCTTATGGAGGAGTTGGGAAACAGAAGGACCTGGAGGGGTCAGGAGCTCCACAAAGAGACTAATGGAGCCAACAAATCTGGGCACAGCGTGGGACGAGGTGGTGGTGTGCTGCAGAGACTGATGCACCAACCAAGGACCATACATGGTGTGGACCTAGATCCTCTCCTCAGATGTAATGCCATAATATGAGAGTAGGAACTACTTCTCTTATGGACTCTGGCCCCCAATGTTGATCACTTCCCCCTTGGCAAAGCGGCTTTACCAGGCCACAGAGGAAGAGGATGCAGCAGTCCAGATGAGACTTGATAAGCTGAGGCCAGATGTTAGGGGAGGAGGGATTCCTTTCTGAGGACTAGGGGAGGGGAGGAGGGGGTATGAGTGAGGAAGCATAGGATCAGAAGGCAATGAGGGAGGGGGCTACAACCAGGTTGTAAAATGAACAAATTAAAAATAAAAAAAGTAAAAAAAATATATCTAATTGTTGGACTACTTTTAAGATTATTTCTGTAAGATGCAAAATTCCTATCTTTTAATACTTTTTGAAAGATACACTCATGGAAATAGGAAACTATTTAACAGTGAAACAACAGTTAACAAATACAGTATGTCACATAAAAGTCATGACGTGTCTCAACACCCAGTGTGAGAGGCTGCTTTATGTACAAGTGCAACTTTCTGAAGAATGGAGCCTTTCACTGAGCAAAGTAGACTGCGGACTGTCTTTCTACAGCTGTTCTCAGAGACAAGGGTATTTTTGAGCTTCATTTATAAAATATAAATATCATACTGTTTTTCCCATCTCTTTCTGATTCTAAATAGCATCAGTGATGACTGGACACCCCACTCACACAGTGGTGACTAAAGTTAACACTGGGAAATAAAGATGAACGAGAAAAAATGCCCCCCCCCCCGTTTACTCCCCCTCCTCCGTAGAACCTGAACATGTTTCCTCTTTGTGTATCGGTTTGGGAATCTTTAAATATGTAAGCGAAGGTGGGAGGATCTGGGGTGAAGAAGAAGAGATGTGGAAAATAAGTTCTGCTTCCTCAGTAAGAACAACCAGTCTGTTACCAGAACTGTAGAGTTTGGCATAGAGAGGGATGTGTCCCAAGAGGACTTAATACAGATTGTAAGATTTCAAAACCAGACTAATTCTCAAAGGCCACTCATAAAAGTTGATTGTTTAAATAGAGAGGTGATATGAGATAGCCAAAGTGAGGGAAGAAAAACTTTAGCCTGAAGGAACACATCCTCCTGCAGAAACAGGGAGCACCTGACGCAGAAGGATGCAGCTGAGTTTGGGCTGTTAGCTGAGTTCTTGAAAATTGTGATGGAGCAGTTGTGGTAGAGACGCCAGATTGCAAACTGTGAAGGTTTCTGAGTGACAGCGTAAAGCAGCTAGTTTTAGCTTAGTACCTGGTAAGAATGGCATTAAGCCAACTGAAGCAATGCTATCTGTCATCCTCTTCCTTCCGTCACCATATCTGCACTCACAGCCTCCTATATATGATAGTGAAGTCTGTGTGTGTGTGTGTGTGTGTGTGTGTGTGTGTGTGAGAGAGAGAGAGAGAGAGAGACTGTGTGTTTGTGTGTGTGTGTGTGAGAGAGAGAGAGATTGTGTGTGTGTGTGAGAGTGTGTGTGTATGTGTTTGTGTGTGTGTGTGAGAGAGAGAGTTTGTGTGTGTGTGTGTGAGAGAGAGAGATTGTGATGTATGTGTTTGTGTGTGTGTGAGACAGATACAGAGAGACAGACAGTCTGTGTGTGTGTGTGTGTGTGTGTGAGAGAGAGAGAGAGAGTGAGAGAGAGAGAGAGAGAGATAGAGAGAGAGAGAGAGATTGTGATGTATGTGTTTGTGTGTGTGTGTGAGACAGATACAGAGAGACAGACATACACACACACACAGAGTAAGAGAGAGAGAGAGAGAGAGAGAGAGAGAGAGAGAGAGAGAGAGAGA
>OU015745.1:11418041-11456947 GCA_907169655.1 Acomys percivali | reverse complement strand
ACCTAAGCAAGCATGTGCCACAAGGGTCGTACCTAAGCAAGCATGTGGTGAACTTGGGCAGCAGGCTACGCTCCTAGTTAACTTTCTTCAGGATTTAATTAACTGGTATCACCGTTGGAAAGATACTTCATGGCTACCAGGAAATTTAACTAAGCCCAGACATTCTGAAATAAGAGTCCTGCACCACCATCTTTCACAGTATCTTCCAGTGAATAAAACAACAGCATCTGCACAAACATTTTCACAAGGAAAAGCCATTTTCAGACTTTCCTCAAAAAAGACAAAATTAGCTTACCAGCATCGTCTGCCTTCTCATAGACCGTTAAGCTAGAAAGAAGTCACAGGGGTCTAGACTTTACCTAGGTGCTCACCTGCTGAGATAATTTGGATTTTGTGACCCCCCTGGGATGAAAATCCACCTCCACACCCCAAACCCCCAACCCCGTCAATCATCAGCTAAGCACAGTTTCCAGGTTGCCAATTTTCTTAGAACTGTTAGTATTAACACTGTTTCCATGGTTACCTCACTCAAATGCGTGAGCTCATGCTGTCACAGTGCTAAGAGAAAAGAAATGCTTTTGTTGACGACATCATGGAAGCATAGCACTAATGTGTGGGTAAATGGACCGAAAGTTAAGATCGCCGGTTCATGTGTTATCTTCAGGATGTGTGTCCTATCAAAAAAAAAAAAATACAGCTTCTAAAACTTATATAGTCTAAAGAAAACCAATGAGAAAATTGATCAGAAATGTACTAGGGTAGCATTAGGGTAAATGCTCCTGTCACCAAGCCTGACGACCTGAGTTCAATCCCTCTGACCCACAAGATGGAAAGAGACAGAGAACTCATTCCTGCAAGTCATCCTGTAGCCTCCACTCAAAAGCTGTGGGAGGGAGTGGGGAGAACTGAGAGACTGAGAGCGATTCACTCACTAGGGTCTAGTATATCTGACACTCACCTGAGATAACAGAGACCAAGAGAATGTCCACCCCTTCGGCATCTTAATATGACATTGTCATCTATAAATGCATTGGGTTGAATCCATTCACAGCTATCTCTGGGTTGGATACACCTGGGAAGAGTTAGAATGAGAAAATAGCTATGAAGTGGAACTCGAATTTAACTCTGTTAATCCTCAAAGGGCTTTTCTTTTTTTCATACCACACTTTACAATCAACTATCGAGCATGACCTAGAATCAACCATGTTCTGTGCGAGGGAGTTCCCCATCAACTGCACAGGGATATGGAAGGTAGCGTTTAGGAAATCGTTCTTTCATCATGTCCTTACAACCTAGGGACAAAGGCATAACAAAAAGTAATAAAAATTTGTAGCGGAAAGAATTTCCTTAAATTTATACTCTAGTTTCGTTCTGTTGTTGCAATATAACACTACAGCCAGAAGTAGCACAGTGGCAGAAAGAGCTTCTTTTCACTTACACTTGCAGGTCTCAGTCAACCATGGGATAAAATCCAGGTAAGAACCCAACCAGAAACCGCAGAAGAAACTGGCTTCTTATGCAGCCTAGACCCTCCTGTCTGGAGACTGGTGCTGCCCACAGTGGACCATGCCCCCTGACATCAATGAGCAATCAGGACAACTCTCCACAGATCAGTCTAACCTGGGAAATCACTCAGCTGAGCCAGGTTGACTGTTTCCTAGGATGGTGCCTTTTCTTTCACACAATATGAGTTCTAGTATCTTGGACCTTCAACATTGTCACCCGCGGATTGAAATAACAACTTCATTGGGCGTTTTGAGGACTCATTGAGAAAGCGAATTCAAGGTTGATTACAAAATATAAGGTTGGATACATGGGTATTCTGATTCTCCTCCACGTCATGTAACATCTTGGCCCATCTCTCAGCATTGCTGTTTTGCTGTTGTCGTTTTAAAAATGCTAGGTTGAATTCCTTCCTCAGATGTGTTACATCTCCACAGCGACGGGAAATAGTCACTACATTGTACGGTATAACAAGCTACCATTTCATTCCTACAGGTACAGCAACTTGATAAGAAAACGTCACTGGTATTTCTTACTAGTGCCTAGTGAGTAATGGGGTTTAGTTATCATTCCGTACTGTGCTTGGATGCTATAGAACTCCATCCTCGCACACACAACCCATGAGTTATAAGATTTCTTTATTCTACACAGCGTGAAAATGAAGCTCAGAGATCCTTAGACTTCCATGAGCGCTCATAGGTAATAAACGGCAGAGTAGTACTATAAACACAGAGCCCCTGGCTCTGAGCCTTATACTATGGAGGTAAACAAATTTTTCTAGCTTGCTGTATTAACTAGAGATAATAATGCTTATGTCTGATAACTGCTTTAAAAAAGCTCATTTCAAAAGCTTGTCTGATAGTAGTCATTATTATTGCCTTTATTGGGGACAGTGGAGGCCAATCTCATTCCTTATCTTATACCTCTGGATCTTTTTAGTACTGGTTTTAGTACTATCTCTAGTAGCTCTTTTCTCCCAGGATTAGTTATGGGTGAATTACAGGCTCCTGGATTCCCACTTCCAGCTACAGCCAAACCTCAGGCCCCAGCTGCTTCCTCTGAGAGCTGATCTTTAGTTCATGAACCGTAAATGCCATGAGGTGTGAGGAGATAGGAGTCTAGACATGGTTCGGTCATTTCATCCCATGTGGTCCCACCTCTCAAGAGGGACTGTTGACAATTGACAGTTGCTGGGGAAGGTGTGTCGTTTTCTTCAGTGCCATAGCTACAGCTGAATTCTCCTTGTTCCAGTAAATAGCCCCCCACCTTTGCTCTGGCTAGAAGGTGCTCTTAACCTCAGCGGCTCCCACAAAACCAAGACACAACAGTAGAAGGGAGAGTTGCTGAGAAGCACAGCAGCGAGAGAGGGAGGTCCTGAGGGAGGGGGATGGGCTGAGAGCTACTCAAATTCATCTTATAAATGTGTGAAACTGTCAAACAATTAAAAAAAAAAAAAGAAAACCTTTAAAACCATGTAAAAGTAGTTTAGGCAAAAATCTTATTGCAGACTTAAGCAAAACTAGTATAACCCAGCCTCAAAAAATTCTTTCTTAAAATATTTTTACAGACACCACATAATTTAGGAATAGTTACTTTTAGCCCTTCCTGCCCTTAGCAGAGGAGCCATGCCTAAAGCACACAGCGAAACTCTCCTCCTGAGCATAGGCAAGTCCCAGAAAGACAGCAGCGGAGGCAAGGTTCCTTTCTGGCCCACTGCCTAACTCTCACTTGGCCCACTGCCTGTCCTCATTAGTCCCAGCAAATGAATCTGATTAGCCACTCTGACTTATTTTTGGCAATCTGGGAGTGCATGGCCCAAGACCTATCTTCATAGCTGTTACAATCATCACCAAAGCTGCCACTGGCGTTTCGAGGATTACTCCTCTCTCTGGAAGATTCGCTGTCTGTGAAGCATCGTGACGTAGCAGACATCTCGTCAAACATGGAAAGTGCCCTGGCTTCCCCTCTCCACGACTGCAGCCATGGTTCCTGGCTGGCTAGGACATGGTGGAAAAAATTATTTATAGTTATGACTTTGATGTTTGTAAATGTAATGTTTTCTGAGTTAGGGAACTAACTTCTATAATCAATAAGACACAAAAGTCAGATTTGAGCGTTATTAAATATCCAGTGTTCGGCTTGTCTACATTTTGATTAACAGAACTTTTTCATTATTGTTATGGGATAAAAATTGTTATCTGTGTGAAAGAGATGAATGAAATAATAATAATGATAATGACAGTACTACAAATAATAATAATAATAATAATAATAATAATAATAATAATAACTTTTATGTTTCTTTGCCCCAAATGAAACTATAAGCTGTTGAACAAAATAGTCATTGTAAATTTATACATATATATGTATATGCATATATTATTTGTGAAAAATAATGCTTACTAGTAAGGCTAATTATTTTAGGTCACCAAGATAGAAAAATTCTGAGATTCCAAACAAAGTATGAATTGCATTTAAATAAAAACTGTTATCAAGAAAGGTAGCATATTTTGCCAAACTTGTCAGGAAGCTAAAATCAAAGTGTTTTCTCATCATTCATCAGCTAAGCTGAAGATGTATCTATAACCAGAGTTTCTGATTCACCAGGCATTTTATGAACTGTCATGGAAATCACCAAGTGCCGTCTTGTTCTGAGTCGCGTCTGTACTTGAATCGCTGTTTCCTTTCCTCATAGCTCAGCCTTCTCCATCCCAAACAATAACTCCCCCTTCCTGCTCCATGTCACTAAGGATGAGTCTCAGGTCTTTCTTCTCAGCAAGGAAAACACAGGGTGAGCCTGGGCACCAAGTGCAGCCATTTGTAAATGCTCAGGGACAGCAGCATTTAGCATTAGGAAGTCGACTCAGGAGACAAAAAGGCTGAGTGCTTCTATTCTAGCCTCATGTCAGTGATGGGAGGTCAGCTGTGCACAGTCCTGCCCTTCCGAGGAGCATGGAGGTCAGCTGTGCACAGTCCTGCCCTTCCGAAGAGCATGGCCATCATCACCCAACAGTTGTGCTCACCGTACAGAAGGATGAATTATCAATGAGGCAAGAGACTCAATGTCCTGTGAATACAGAGGAAGTAGGCACCCACAACATAGGTTTCCTGTCCCGTGTCTGAGAATGAGAGACAATGTGGATAGCAAGACATTTAGAATGCGCAGAAACTATCATCTCTTACAAACATGAGCACACACAGCAGAGTGTACCTAGGCTCTGATCCTGGGGCTATGGGAACACCTATAAATAGGTTCCAGCTCCTGACCTGAGGTGGTGTACAGAACCTAACAACCAGTATGGTTAAAATACCGTGAAGACAATCTGGCCTGTTTAATGTGAAGATAAAATTAAATACATACTAATCTAACTCCCATAAAAATGAGTTCAAGAGAAGAAAAACCGGCACATTTTTAGGTCTCTAATACCATCTTTTAGGACTTTGGTGTATACTCTGTTTAATTTAGTTGCTAAAAATAGGTGTCACACACAAAAATCAATAAATAGATTAATTTTAAGAGATGAATGGCCACATGTGATACAGGAAATCAGCAGGACATTGATCCTTTCATGTATTTGTTGTGTGACAAACTCAGTGTTAAGAAACAAGTGAAGGAGACAATAAAAGGCATGCTATGAAAAGGGCACTTTGGGTTTTGAACTTATGACCTTGGGAGAGCACCTTTCTGATCTTCAACTACAAAGTGAGACTGAAAGTAGCCATATTTATATCATGGCAAAATCTTTCATGCTGTGATGCCACCTGTAGATGTTCTGTGTAGTGCTGACTACGGCACCTACACTGGGCAGATGGTTAACCACTTGCAGCAGTTCTTCTGCGCACCTGCTATACTAGATAAATCTGGGGCTCATGGTAGTGAGACAACTTGTATGGGTCACCAAGTGTGTGAAGAAACAAAGAAATAGGTGGACACAGCACATGAGGCTTGGTTGAAAACAGAAATGGGTTGTTTCTGCCCTTGAAGTCTGCATAGAATCAAGAATAGACATTTAGGATAGCTATGCAAATGATTTTTCAATGTAATTGATACATTTTTTAAAAAAGTTTTCTTTTATTTTTAGTGTGTGTGTGAGCACACGTGTGCAACTGTGTGTGGGTGACCAAGGAGGCCATAGGAGAATGTCAGATGTCATGGAACTGGAGTTATAGGCAGTCGTGAGCTGTACAATGTGGGTGCTGGGAGCAGAATTCCAGTTCTCACAATACAGAGGCAAATGCTCTTAACCACTGCGCTGTGTTACCTGAGGCATTTATCTGGTGTGTGTGTGTGTGTGTGTGTGTGTGTGTGTGTGTTAGTTGGCACTAAATCTAGTTTCATGCATGCAAGCTAAGCACTCTACCAACTGAGCTATATCCCCAGCCCTTAAATTTATCTGAAAATTGGAAGGAAGGATTTTAGGCACCCACGGCTCTTCAGTATGGTTGATTCTTCATCTTACGATGGTGTCTCTCCTTAAGAGCTGGCTCATCTATAAGAAAGGGAATTATCACCATAGAACTCTGTCCCGACATCTTCCCCACTTTCAGAACTGACAGGTGATCAAGAGAAAGGAAGGAATGAATGACCTTGAAATAACTTCCTCTAAAATAGTGTTTGCTCAAACACTTCTCCCACTTACCAGAACACAGGGCTTCCCTGGAAATTGACTTGGACAGTGACTTCATTTGTCATTTGTTCATCCATTTGATGTGTATTGTGTGCTTCTCACATTAAATTCTCCATGAGCTGGAGACAGATTTATCAATATAATATCAAATGTTCATTGTAAAACTCTGAGATCATTTTTCATGAGATGGGAAAACTGACTTTTGTTTTGTGACTCAAATACCTGTATCTACCATAGGTAACCATGCTCACCACAAGTGTTAGTTTTAGGAAAATTATCTTGGCATATTTTATTGCACATCACTTGACTCAATCTGTTGTCTTTCTCTTGAACAGGTTGTTGCAACGTTCCACGTGACTGTCCGAGATGACAACAGCATTGTTGTGTCTTTAGAAGCTTCTGATGTTGTCAGCCCCACATCTGTGTATGTTGTGAGGGTAGCTGGTGAATCCAAAAACTATTTCTTCGAATTTGAGGAATTCAACAGCACATTGCCTCCTCCAGTGGTCTTCCAGGCCACTTATCATGGCCTTTATTACGTCATCACTCTGGTGGTGGTCAACGGGAATGTGGTCACCAAACCGTCCAGATCAATCACCGTGTTGACAAGTAAGCATCTTGTGACATCAGTCTCTATGCTTCTTCCCTGAGTGTATCTTCATGGGGCTCTGGCTGAAGCAGAGGTCGCCAGAATGGCAACACGATTTGGCTTGGGGGTCTAATGACATGGATCTATATTCTCCATCATATTAAGAAAACAGCTCCTTTCTCAAGCTTAATGGTATTCACTGAATGGTAATTTCAGGTTAATGACTGGACCGTGTACGTTTCTCCCAAACACATGATCCTGGATTGTGGTGTCTTATTCCAGAACATAGATCCCTATGTGAAACAACTGGTTCTTGAGACAGTGAGTTTGTATTCATTGTTAGCTTACTTTACTTTAATTGTACACTCTTAACTGAGGGGTAAATGGCAGTTCGTTTGTTGTTCATCAGGGTCTTGTTATGCAGCCTGGGCTAGCCTTAACCTCCCACCCCTTCTGACTTGGCCTTCCAAGTGCTGGAATTACAGGCACACACAGACACCAGCCACTAGTTTTCATCTCACCTTAAATACAGCTCTGGCTTCCACCGTTCAAGAAAAATGCAGAAAGGGAAAATGAACCAAAGAGTCGATGCTAATATTAAGAAGTTGTCAGCAGTGGTGACACTGCAGGTGGCTTTTGCAATCTTCTCTGACTTGAACGTCACATCCTAAGGTAAAAGTTCACAGAGGATGAGGATGAATGGGGAGAGTGATCTCTGTGAGGCAGTAGTTTGTCATCAGAACAGTCGAATGTGTCATCCAAGTTTCTTGTGATCGCACTCTTCTTCACTGTGAGCTTTTCAGTGGCTGCCATCGTTAAACTGTCAGTAACATGTGACCATTGCGAACACGGTTAGGGAAAAGGACAACGTGTAGTGTCTGCTGGGATAAAAAGAAAAACGAAACAATCAGAAGAGAGAACTGAAAAGCAAGCTGGGAGACGTCGTCGTTTTAACCTGTCAAAAATTAATTAAAATCTCATTGGCAGAATCCCAGGGTCGTTATTAAATTCTGAAAATTAACAATGGCACAGACCCAAGACCTGCAAGGCTAATGGGTCTAAAGGAAAGGGCTGGAAATTAATTCAGTTAAAGGGAAATCTCACCTTGTAAAAATTCCGTCTAAATTCCAGAGAAAGGTGCATCTGGACTGATACTCAGGTGGTAGCTGCCTGTGCATAGTAACTACAACTCTCCAAAGTCAATGCCTTGCTTTGCATACCTTCATCATTTCATAAACACCTGGCCTGGGATTTAGTAATTCTTCCATATAATTTAGCTCAAAGTAGCTGAACAAGAATAGGGGAAAGTCGGGGAGCAGGGACGAAAGCATGATACAAGAGGATGTAGAAATACAAAACATGTTCTGACGCAACATTTTTTAAACTTAATTTTATTTTATGTGCATTGATTTGCCTGCATGTATGTCTGTGTGAGGATGTCAGGTCCCATGGAACTAGAGTTACCGACAGTTGGGAGCTGCCATGTGGGTGCTGGGAGTTGAACTCAGATCCTCTGAAAGAGCAGCCAGGGCTCTTAACTGCTGAGCTGTCCCTCCAGCCCCTGTCACAGCATTTACAGGCAAGTATGCAGCCATTCCCAGAAGCATAGTTGGAAACTGTATCCCTTCATCTGGTAGTTGTTAAAGAAGTTTGAAGCCTCTGTGGTCAGTCACACCTGTAATCCCAGCACTGGGGACAGGAGGGCAGGAAGGTAAGGCGGTCAGCATATTCTCCACTACCTACCAAGTTCAAGGCTAACCTGGGCTACATGAGAGCCTATCTCTTAAAAAGATAGAAAAAGGAAGCAAGAAGGGAAGAAGAAAGATAGACATACAACTGAGGCACGACATGAGGTACAATCAACCACCACATATGGTTACATGTGCACATGTTTCTATGTGATGACAGAGGGCTATCTTGGGTGTCGTCCTCAGAAACACTATTCGTCTTAATTTTGAGACAGGATCTCTTGTTGGCTTGGAGCTTGCCTCAGTCCCCACTCCAGGCTCTCAATATGGATTCTAGGGATCAAATGCAGATGACTAAGCCATCTCCTCAGCAGCGCTGTGCCCCGTTTTAAAGTCTAAAGTGTACTATGCCAGGTTTTTAGAAGAGATGATAAGTTGAGAATGTGAAAATTGTATATAAAGGGTGAATATTTGACATTAGACTCGAAGCAGCATCAGGTAGTGGGATTTGGGTATATATCATGAAAGAGAGAATTTAATAACATGATGAGTGAGGCTAATTGGAGCCTTAAAACTCCAAGTAGTAATGGGTTCCTAAGTCATACCCCACCATCTTCCTGTTTTAAAAGTTTTATCTTTCTAAAACATTTGCAGTACCTGCTTGCAGGACTGGCACACTGCTCTTGAGGATAAAAAGGACATTTGTTACAGTCATCGGCTGTGTGCTAGAGCCTGTCACCATGAAATAAGCAGTGACAGAGGAGGAGGCCCAGGGCAGAGCTTTGATTCTTGATACAGTTGTTCTGAGTCCAGTGCCCACAGAGAAAGTTGGGGGTTAGGACCCAAAGAATGGATTGAGTGAAACAGTTGAACTGACTCACGTGGCCATTTCAAAAGAGCCCAGACACCTGGATAATACTTAATTGATGAAGATACTTCACTATAATGTGAGTCCTTGGCAAAAAAAAAAAATCATAATTAATTCTTGGGAATGATTGCTTAGGGCCTGAGAAATGTTAGATACATGCAGTTGGTTCCGGTGTTGGGCAAGGCCTAGGAATGGGCTGTCAAGGTGGCAGAAGGCACATGGAAACAGCGATGGGACTATTAGTCATCTATCTCTATTATTAATATAAAATAGTTGGTTTATTTAATTCTATCTATTGGACATATTCTCTGCCATGGCCAAGGTACTAGAAAAATAATGACACATACAAATATCTTTAACAAGGCATCACCAGACTGGTCAGCAGCACTTGCTAACAAGGGTGCCAAAGTAATTCAGGAAAGGTGGTCAGAAATGCCCTGCAAGTGAGTTCAGACTTTGTGTGATAAGGAATGCAAAGAAATGACACAGGTGACTGGACTGTGGGAAGCTCTCTTGTAGCAGAGCCCTAGGCTGGAAGATGTTGACTCTTGCCTAGATGATGGACAAGTCACCAAGCAGCGATGCCAGCGGTAGTTCAAAGGCTGAGCACAGTGTCTAAGACATCCAGAGTCAGTTACACTGTAGCTGTGAGCAGATGCCAATTCCCTCTAAGTCACAGTTTTCAGTCTGTCACCCATTCTGGGAGCTAGCAACCCTTTTGCTATAAATCCCTGGATAACACAGACATGAAACGCTACAGGCCACACACTCTGCACTGTGGTCATTCAACTTTGTTAATGCCACAGATAGCATGTACACAAGCTAGCAGGCTATTGCTCTCATATTACACTATGGATACCAAAACTTGAACTTCAGATTATCTTCACGTGTCATGAGTTACTAAGTCTCTGATTCTCATCAACCCCACCAAAAATGAAAACCCCAATATTAACCTGAGACATACAAAAGCAACTCACAGTTCAGATTTAGTGTATAAGCTGTGGTTGGCCAGACTAACCTGCCCTGCCCTACTGTTACTGTATATTATATATATATATAATAGCTACTGTTAAAAATAATGTAAAAGCTTTACAGCATAAATAATTATGTGTCTCACTCATCAACAGAGTATGTAAGTCACAGCATATGACCAATAAATAAAGGAGTCGCCAATGACATTTGATTAAAAAATTGCTTGAGGCATCAGGAGCAAAGGAAACTTAAAACTGATGTCATTGCGTCAGGGGCGGCTGGTTTGTGATAGAAATACTGAGTAAAGGGGAGGACCAAGTGGCTTCTGGACTCACGTGTATCAAGAAGAAATGAAAATGAAGGCGAGATAAGAGGAGAGATTTGACTCAGGAAGCTGTTAAAATGTTCTAAGGAAAAAAAAATATGATTCGGGCGTGAGCTAAGGCAGCAGCTGTAATGGTTGCCGCCCCTCCTGTACCCTGGGTTCCTGTGGCCAACATCGCTCAGGGTTTCATTTAGATGCAGGCAGGTCTGCTCTCCGATCATCTTCTAAACCTGAAACAGTAGCTTAAGCCTGTGACTCAGGATCAGGATCAGTCTTGTCCCCCATTTCTACCCCAAGAAAGGATGGAATAATCACATCTCCTTTCTTGCCCAAGAGAACTGCACCAGAGACTCCTGTCTTATCTTACTTAGATCTGTCCCTTCGAGGGTTGGACCCCCTCATGCCGTGGTTTCCACAGAGTTTAGTTAGGCGAAGCAGAGCCACCTCAGGCAGCTGTGCCTCTAGTGTCAGCAGCGGCTGCCAAGTGCAGGCTGCCTGCCCTTCTTCTCCTGTGTTCATGTCCTCACTCTGATAATCACATTCAGACTTTTTCAAATTTCCATCAGGGGAGCCCAGCCATGCACCTGTTCGCACTGGCAAGTGGGTGTCATTACAGAGAGCGCACACTGGGCCTGCAACTTCCTCACTGAGGAAGGGACAGCTATGAGTGTGTACCCTGCAGAAACAGCCTGCACCTGCATACGCTGGTGCTGCCTGTGGGAAAGGAAACTCTGAATAGCTGGTCCTCACCTCCACATGCCAGCTGCCTCTTCCTCATTACCGCGAACGGCTCAACGACAACTAAGGGACATGAAATATTCTAAATCTAAACATGATTTAAGATTGTGTCAAACATCTAATTAGAAAAACAAAACAAAACAAAACCTTGTTGTGTGTAATATTTTTTATTATTCATTAATAGCAAAACAAAGGCAGATTAATGTTGAGATTGCTGGTCAAATGAGGTCAGCAAATTCTCGCTCAGTCATCTCAGACTTTCCATAAAATCAAAAGACAGCAAGAGGCACAGGAGCGAGTTTGAGAGCGTACTTGTCTCTGAGTCATAGAAGAAACTGAAACTCAAGTGATGTGGGGAGGAGGCCTTGCAGAACTGGGCCTCTGTGTTCCGGGCACAGGAAAGATAGCTCTGAGTTGGGGGTGGGGGGGTGGGGTCTGGATAACAAAAGGATCCAAATGCTCCACCCCAGACCAGGAGCCGACCTTGCAGTGAAGACCACACCTCACCACTGACCTAGCAAAAGCCTATGATAAGCACGATAGCACCCACAATATGAAGGATCCCGAGATGACTGACAGCCATGGAGGCTGAGAGGGGACAATAGGTGAACTGCATCAGAAGAAAAAAAAAGAAAAGAAAAAAAAAGAAAAGAAAAAATGAGCAATAAGCCTAGAGCCTATGTTTCCAGTTGCACAAAGAAGCCCACTCTTACAACGGCAGACATCAAAACACACAGAAGGTCAGATTCTGTTTTAAATATCAATATAGCAAAACATTACAGTGTATCTGTGATGTTAACAGACATAAAGATCAGAATGATACCCATTTCCCAGCAATCATCAAACAAAAGTGCCATAAATACAGTGCATAGGTTACATATAACAGAATTGAAACCATTTAAAATTTAAAAATTAAATTAAATCAAGTTAGAAATTTGTTTTGCTGATGTCTTTAAACAATTTTTCATTCAATATATTTTGATCACATTTTTCTCTTTCCCCAATTCTTCCCATATACCCCCTCTTACCCACCCAACTTTGTTTTCTTTTTTTCCCTCTTTCTCTTTCTAAAACCAAGAACAAACCCAACCCAAACAAATACTAACACATACACACACACACACACACACACACACACACACACATACCAAAACAAATGAAGCAAGCAAAACCCACAGAGTCTGTTTTGTATTGTCCAATTATTTCTGTGCATGGAGGCTGCCCTGCCTGGTGTGATTGATGTACACAGTTACACATCACTGGAGGAAACTGATGTTCCGTTTACCAGCAGATATCATTTCCAAATAGCCTCTTGTTAGGAGTGGACCTTTGTCCACTTCCCTTTCTCTGGGCTGGGATCTCACTTGGCCCAAACCTATGCAGGCCCCACATCCGCAGTCACCATCTCTATGAACTTATATGTGCATCAGCCCTGTCATGTCTGAAAGATGCTGTTTCCTTGTAGTCATCCTCTGCTTCTGGCTTCTATAGTCTCTCTGCCTTTTCTTCTGCCTAGGTCCCCAGGCCTTGAGGAGAAGGGTTTGATGAAGACTTCCCATATAGGACTGAACACTCTATGCATTCATTGTCCAGTTGTGGGTTTCTGTGTTATGTCCCATTTATTGCAAGAAGAAGCTTCTCTGGCCCCTACTCAGATGCATCATAGTGCGTGATTCATCATAGTGATGCCTTGATCTATGTATACAGCAATGTATTATTAGGAGCCATTTTATTGCTATGCCCCCTTAGAAGAAGAAGATGGATAGGCTTCCCTCTAAAGCCCATCTAAGACTTTTGGTCACTTTAGAAGTGTCAAGTATGGCTTCCATTTCATGGGTTGGGCCCTTAAATGTAAAAAGTGGTTGGTTGCTTTCATAACCTTTGGTCACCGTTTCAGGTCGCAGGGTTCACCGGAGGGAGATGTCAGTGAGAGTCTTCACCCTCCAGCGGCACACAGGGTACCTCCCTGCACCATAAACATGAGTCAGCAGGAGTGAAGCCTCAGATGGGTACCAGCTTGAGTGTAACATCATTAGTAAACATTGTCTTCAGCAGTAGGGCCTTACTGTTAGCTTGTGAAGAACAACCTGTGGTGTGTGGAGCGGTTGTTGGGACCCACTGACCATTGGTGGAGCCAATTAAAGCTGACTTAGTTGGTTAAATTAAAATTTAACTCTTGAGTAGATAAAATGAATTGTATGCTGATAACATTTGAAAGAGCAGTTGGCTGATAACACTGTGCCTATGTCCAGTAATTTGGGCAGATCTGAGGGAATACACATCCGTATTTAAGAGATGATTATGAGAGATGAATCCACAGACTGGCAGAGCATTCATTCTAAGTACCTGGTAGGGTAATTACAAATAAGGCCATGTCTAAATAATACATGACGATGAAACTGCCAACTATCAAGGTTAAGTAGGAAGCCTTGGAATGTACCAGAGGAGGGAAAGACCATGGTACCTGCAGGAGACTCACTCTGAGACAGAGAGTCCTCTTGTCTTCAGTCATTGGTGTAAGAACACAGGGAAGCTACTGCTTCAAAGCACTATAGGGAAACACCTTCCAAAAATTCTACAATTAGCTCCATCAAGAAGAAATGGGTGGGAGGGGACAAGGAAATTTTCTGATATAGAAAGTCTGTGAGATTTCAGCAGCCATAATTCTAGCCTAAAGAATTCATCACAGATGTATTTCAAGAACTACAAGATATGGGTTCTCGTGAGATCAGTGGTGTGTGGCACATGCATAATGGCCTAGGTAAGGTCCCAGGAGACCACAAAAAGGTAGAAAGAGAGAACAAATTCAGCAAAATTGTCCTCTGACCTTCACAGGATCCATGGCAAGATTGCCTACCTTCCTACACACATCCATACACATAACAACAACAGCAACAACAATGATAGCAATAATAATTTAAAATAAACTAATAAATTACTAATTGTAATATGTTGTAAATTGAGGATATTAACTAACAATAAAAATGTTACTGCCATTTTAAAAATCAGCCTTCTGCAGCATGGCATTGTTAAAGTTATTTTTATGAAAATGTTGGGTTTTTTTCCCCTTAGTTTATCTCTTAGCCCAGCTATCTTAGTCCCACCCAAATGACTGAGAGTCTATTATATTATTTTAACAAGCTTTACAGCATAATAGCTGAGCAGTTATTACTCTATTTTTAACCCTCTAAGATAATTTGGCTTCCTCCCAGCATACATCCCAGAGATACTTGGACTTTATGGCTTTCTTGGTCCAGCTTCTCCCTCTGATGTCTCCAGGACCTCTGCCCATGGCTCAATCCCCTCCTTCCTCCTCTAACTCCTCCCCCCCCCCACCTGGCAGCACGTCCAGCCCTATTCTCTTCCCTGCTCAGGGACTGGTTCAACTCAGCTGTTCTGGATCAACATTCCTCTCCTGGATGATTGATTCAAACTTGTTTCTCTCTGTTGCTCACTAAATTCCTCTACTTGGAAAAAAAAAAAAACTGCCTTTCAACTCCATGAACTAAACTGCAGGAACTGATCTGCACTGCAATAAACTGTACTGTACTCAAAAACTCTACTGTAGTGTCTCCATTAACCCTTTTGTTTTCTCTGTATTCAGCTCTTACGTAGTTTCTCTTTGCTGTCCTCATGAGAGTTATGCTTATCCTATCTCCGACTCTTTGTCAAATCTTTCTCTGATTCATCACTTTGTCTGCTCCTCAATTAGACTTCGTTGTTTGGAATTAAGGCTGTGTACTAAGAGTGTGTCTATATTCCAGCGGGGAAATTAAAGGTGTATATTCCATCCAGAGTAGCCATGTTGTTAGATTAAAATCCACTATAGTGAGTCTTATAGTTCAGTGTATGCCACATGATATAATTTCCAAAACTAACACGAATAAGGATAGTGGTCAGATAGGCAGCGAAGTATTTTTAGAGTAGGTGCTTGAGTTTTATCAATAATTTTAAAATTACATCTAGGCATAGAGATGAGGGTTCATGGCTAGGTTGGTCTTGTGTCATAGGCTATGAGGAGTTATACCACACACATGTTAACAAAGTTTTAGAATGCTTTTGGTTTAAAGTTTAAACAGTTTTTAACAGTAGAAGAGGAGGAGGAGAGGAGGAAGAAGCATACATAAGCAACAAACAAACAAACAAACAAACATTCTTGTGTATCCTGGCTTTCAAAGTTTGACAAGTGGGCAGCGAAGACTGGCTGGCCCTCTAACGTCCCCTTTCGGTGACTAGTGGGAGCCCTAATGAAGGTTGAGTCAGGACTCAGGCCATGTTGGAGCTCACACGATATAGCTGCTGTGTGCTTTTAGCTTTTGCTCTAATTCTGCTTCGATTTTTAATTTATAATATTTTTTGTTTTGATTCTTTGATACTTTGAAGCATGTTTTAATTGTTTTCACCCTCTCCCTCTTCTGCTGTGAACTCTTCTTCCTAGCAAATCTTCCTCCAACTTGTGTGTAGTACATGTGTGTGTGTGTGTGTGTGTCTGTGTGTGTCCCTCTGCATGTTTGTTTATGTGTGTATGTCTATGAATATGTCTCTGTGTGTGTATCTGTCTCTGTGTCTGTATGTTTCTTTATGTATGTGTCTGTCTGTCTGTCTGTCTGCCTGTCTGTCTTCTTTCCTTCTTTCTTTCTTATTGACTTTACTCCTGATTTCAGTCCCCTCTCTCCTCTCCTCCCAGTCCCACCCTCACACTCTCTCCCATTCCTTCATCTCCTTTTCCTCAGAGGAGGGGAGCCCCCCCTCCGCCATGGGTACCAACTCACCCTGGTATGTTCTTAAAACCCAAATCAGCCCCTGGGTTGGCAGACTCAGCAGGCTTCTGACTGGGTTAAAGTGAAAGACGTGGAAATTCTTCAAAACTTCCTGGGGGAATCTCTGAATTCAAGTTCCAAGAGTCTTTGGGTAGCTTGGTTGGTTGGTGTAGAGAGTGTATTCAGTTGACTGTGAAGTGACCATTATGTGGGAAAGCCAGTTTGGGGATGAGATAAAACAAACATTTTAGGCAGAGGGTGTACAGCAAAGTCTACAGAAATGTCATCATTGAAAAATATGCCGCTGTCAGAAGTCTTTCCAAACTCCTTCATAGATGTTGGCTGCAATTTTTTTTCCAGAAAATTCTGAGGGGAAAAAATCCAACTTAGCATGTATCATCATCCTCTTCTCTTTCTTCACTCAAAAGCAAAAGTAGATTAAGTGCTCAGGGTACAGGAGCAGACATTCAGTGACAGGCTGAAACAAACTAGCTTTGTAGGAATTGTGTGTCGGCTGAGCTAAATCGATTTTTAAGTCCTTTATCATTGACAGTGAAATTTTGACAAGTATAAAATGTAAACAAATGTTGTTGCTTTAGTTTAAGCTATTGATGCCATATGCAAGAATCCTTTAGTTTGAAAACTGAATCAAAGTTATTTCCCAAGAATACAACATTACTTGATCGTAAAACAAATCGTGTGTGTGTGTGTGTGTGTGTGTGTGTGTGTGTGTGTGGTTTTTCGAGACAGGGTTTCTTTATGTTACCATGGCTGCCCTGTACTCACTTTGTAAACCAGGCTGGCCTCGAACTCACATTGATCTGCCTGCCTTTGCCTCCCAAGTGTTGGGATTAAAGGTGTGTGCCACCACTCTCAGCAAAAACAAATCATTTTTATTTTCCTTTTTTAAGGTTTCTTTTTAATAACCTCTCTCTCTCTCTCTCTCTCTCTCTCTCTCTCTCTCTCTCTCTCTCTCTCTCTGTGTGTGTGTGTGTGTGTGTGTGTGTGTGTGTGTGTGTGTGTGTGTGATTTCAGGTACCCATGCAGGCCATTGGATGTCCAAAATTAGAGTTACAGACAGCTGTGAGGAACCCACAGTGGGTACTGGGGATTGAACTCAGGTCCTCTGAAAGAGCAGTATGAACTCTTAACCTATGAACAATTTCTCCAGCCCTTATTTTCATATAAAATTATTCAAATAAAATATATTCACTAGCTCTTTTGGAAGTGTGAGGAAACTATTTACATAAGAATGGTATGGGGGACATATGAAAATCATAGGCTTTTCAAAATGTGTATTTCTAATGTTTTATGATAAATTAACACCAAACAAATTAAGAATGTTCTTAAACTTTGGTGGAAAAAGAGGATTGATAAACATGACATAAATTGTCATATGCACAGCGCTGAGTGGTTTGTACTGTCATGCATAACAGAAAAATTGCAAAACTCACACAAAGAAACAAACGACCACATAAATATATACCATTGCCTTCAGCCAAATATGCTTTTTGTTACCGGTTATTGATGTGCAATTTTGTTGGCACAAGGAAAAGGAAAATGAAGAGTTTGCTGATAAGACATGGCCACAGAACCTATTAGACTACACATGACAAGCACTGTGGACTCCAGGTTTGCTTTCTGTTCACCTGTTGAATTGAGACATTAGTCTTTGCATTTCTTGCCTCCAAAGCTCTTGCAAGTGAGAAATAGAACGGTGTGCCTGAAAGGTATTTGAAAAGCATGCTCTGTCATCTAGGTGTGTTTTGTTAATTGCTGCCCAGGCTGAGAGGGACTCTTCCTGGGGAAACCTGAAGAGCTCAGCTATCACAGAATTTAAAAAAACAACAACAACAAAAATGCAATTGTATGTGTGGAGTCAAGATGGCACCAGTGCAACTGTACGCTCATGTATCAATGAGGCCGCCCCTCTCTTTCCTTCTGTAGAACCCTTGCCTGTGACCAGTGTCTCCATATATGACTATAAACCTTCTCCTGAGACGGGGGTACTGTTTGAAATTCATTACCCAGAAAAGTACAACGTGTTCAGCAGAGTGAACATCAGCTACTGGGAAGGGAAGGACTTCAGGACGATGCTGTACAAAGGTAAGAAACAGGAGGAGGAGGAGGAGGAGGAGGAGGAGGAGGAAGTGGTGGCTTTTTTTTTTTTTTCAGAATTTTTTTGGGATAATCTTGCTTACTCTAAGCAAGAACTCATTTTGTAATTCACTACTTGACCTACAAATGAACCATTATGAAAAAACGATTGATTCAAGGAAATCTTCTTATGAGGAGTCTTACGACATCCGGCTCATTAGTTGAGAACTGCAAGTCACGCATACAATATGAGAAATTCTTAGATCGGTTTGACTTGTAAGCTTTTCTTGCCAAAAGCAGTATGTCTGCTTCCGGAAATAAAGTCAAGATGCTTTAGCCACAGCCTCACCCAGAGCACTCGGCTCTGGGCACCAAAGCTCCAGGTTTCAGTATTAAGTGGGCAGCTCTCACACCATTTCCCTTGGAGAGGCTTCCAGACTATTCTCAAAAACGAAAGTTGGTATTTTGGCTTCCCATGTGACCACTGGTATGATAAATCAATGAACGCTTTACATAAGATATTTTCTACAAGAAAAAAATCCTTCCTTGGAGAAGTGGCAATATACTTCAGCTTTCCCTCTTAACAAAGAGCCGAGTAAGCCCAATAACTCCTGCATACACAGAACAAACATAAGATAAAATTCAATTTTAATTATGTCAAACCTTGTTAGGAATGCTGACAGAGGAAAAAGACTTTTCAGGATTAAGGGCACAGGTTCAAATTTTCATCTCCAGCCTTCTCTTTCTTTTTTTATTGAGCATGCCAGACATTGAAGGAAATATTATTCTATGGATATTTAAACTTAACTGGGACTTTCTCCAAGTGTGTGACATTAAGAAGCTCCTAATTTTAATGTAACTGATTTCTTTTTCTTTCCCAGATTTCTTTAAGGGAAAAACAGTGTTTAACCACTGGCTACCAGGAATATGTTACAGTAACATCACCTTCCAGCTGGTATCAGAGGCAACTTTTAATAAAAGTACCCTTGTGGAGTACAGTGGTGTGAGCCACAAACCCAAACAACACAGAACAGGTGAGTCTTCAGAAGAATCAAACTTCACAAGGAAATAACTAAAGTAGATGTTGCTATATATTCATTTTTTTATGTTTCTAAGAAAAAGCTTTCTTAATATTTCCAAGAAACATTTGGTCACAGAGCTAAGGAAGAATTAATTTTTATAACAAAACAAAACCTATACCCATATTAAAGATATCTAAGCAAAATACTTGAGAAGAAAAATCTAAAATAAATTAATATAAGCTTGGTTTTTATATTCTTGAATAAGATGTAGATGGTAGTCTTAAAAGTTGTCATCAAGCCACTTAATTGGATCTGGTAGATGTTGCTTGTTCTAGACCATGATAAAAGCAGATGGCAGACATCCTGTATAGACAATCAGCTACTGAAAGATGTTAGGACCCAGGTGCGTATAAAACTTTCAGTATTAGTTTTAGTAGCATCAGTAATATGGAAAGCTATTCTGGAGCATGGGAAGGGTTAGGGTGATTATGACCCAAATACACTGCAGAAGTTCTCAAACCACAGGAAAAGAACACAGGAAAACTATCATGCTACGGGTGGTGACTAAAGTAATGAATCCATAAAACACACTCACACACCACCAAGCCTCCATCACTTAGCCAGCATTAGGTGTGTCTAATGTGTTCTCAGAGTCTATTCTCATGAGTACAGGAATGAGGCAGAACTGACCACCCGGAGACTCTCTCTGTCTGGAATTTTATGTCAGAATTCCCATTTAATTTCATCAAGACAGGAACAATATGAACTGAGCAACTAACTGACCTTACGCCGACATTCACTATTCCCTTTGTACTTTATTCTGCTCTGGTAAAGACACACTGGTGACTATTGTTTTCAACCTGGTTCTTGTCTTAATTCTAAGAAAGATGAGAAAGTAAAGACCAGTAAGATGGGTGTAATCTGCCCACAGACGAGGTGTCATCTTACACAAAGGGCCATGACTGAAGGCAGAATGAGGTCCATGCCACCGAGAACTATGAAGATATTTAACAGCGCAGAGGAAGTAGTAAATGTTATCCTAAAAGCTCAGGGGGAGGAGTTTGAGGAGCAGCATGGCAGGCGGTCAGAAGCTGCTGCAGGAGGGAGTGCACAGGCTCTCTTCCTGATCTGCTATCTCTAGAGATAATGCGGTTCCGTGATGTGTGCTCACATGGTCTACTTCAGACATGGGAATGGAGTCACACCGCCAACATACGAATCCGCATCTGTAAGAGCATCCAGGAAGCCTTGATGGTAGAGCCTTGACACATAGAGTATGTAGACTCTGATAGCTATAAGCAAATACCCCAAAAAAAAAGTTCTTAAAAATTATTTTTCAAGATACCCAGGGACAGAGACGCATGTTTTCTTACAATTAGATTTGTTGTGAACCGAGGAATATTTACATTATGTCTCTTGAGAAGAAGTTAAATTACCATATCAACGCATATAGAATAACAATTTGATACACTTGAAGAGTGATTTATATGCAAAGATATATAAACAAATACATGCATACTATGTACAAAATGTTAGATTATATATGGTTTGCTTGAAAACCCGATTGCTCTTTATAATACTTTCTTCATAGCTGTCCGGATGGCTCAGCTGGTACAGGTACTTGCCACTAAGCCTAGCTGCGTGAGTTCAATTTCCCTGAACCACACAGTAGAAAGACAGATCCAAAATTTTCAAGTTTTCCTCTGATTTCCATATGTAGCATGGTGAGTGGGTACACATATGTTCATGTGCACACATACACACACACACACACACACACACACACACACACACACACACACACGAATTTTATCCTGTGTGTTAGAAGTAAATTTAAGGTGCAATTGATAGATCTGTGCATTGGACTCATGAGTAACTGAATTAAGAGTTCTGAATTAAGAGTTACTTGAAAACAAAAGCTCTCTCTTGCACAGCACCATATCCCCCTCGAAACATCTCTGTTCGCTTTGTCAACGTGAACAAGAACAACTGGGAAGAGCCAAGTGGGAGCTTCCCTGAAGACTCGTTCATCAAACCACAAGAGTCAATAGGAAGAGACAGACTCTTCCATTTCCCTGAAGAGATTCTGGACTCTGCCCCCAGCAATGCATCTTCCGGTTGGCCTGACCAGAATAGCACTGACTATGAAAGCACGTCTCAGCCCTACTGGTGGGACAGTGCTTCTGCGGCCCCTGAAAATGAGGAGGACCCTGTCAGTGTGCTGCCCACGGACTATGACAGTGACACCACACTCAGCAGGACAGAGAAGCCCACACCTGACCCATTCCCTGCCTTCCCTGTGCAGATGACTCTGAGCTGGTTACCACCAAAACCACCTACAGCCTTCGATGGGTTCAACATCCTCATAGAGAGGGAAGGTGAGATGTTGGGGAGTGGGAGGGAAAAATGGCACCAGGGCATGGGAACTCACATCTTTTGAGACCTGAACTCAGGGGAAAAGATTGACAGACAGTCAAAGGAAAATCTTAATTGACTATTTCGTATAGCTTCAGAGTATAAAGACAAAACACACCGATTAGATCAGAATCGCAAATTTTAAGAGATTTACAAGTTGCAGCCACTGCGAGTTTCACACATTTCTCTACCCAGCATTTCACATATCCCAGGCCACTAAAGAAGGCCTTATATTTAGCAACAGTTTGAACTAAAAATAGGAGCATCAAAACATGTTGCAGAACATCCTTAAGAAATGTTTGCTTATCTGCCCATTTGAGGCATGTAACGAAGAGTCTTTCTATAAAGTGGCTTCTTCTAGATGCGCATGCTGCTTAGCCAGCATGAGTAAGATGGGGGTGTGGCCTTTGGATCCCATGATCAAATTTGCCCTGAGAAGTAGATAGTAAACGGAAAAGATTCAAGAGATGGTATTCCCCATGATAGTCGATACACTAGGTTTTGGTTCACTCATTCATCATTTGAAATTTTATATATATGAAAGTGCATCTCAGCCCTACTGGTGGGGCAGTGCATCTGTAGCCCTCCCAAAAATGAGGAGAACTTTGTCAGTGTGCTGCCAGTGGAATGTAACAGTGACACCACACTCAGCAGGAAAGAGAAGCCTACATCTGAGGAAGACTTTGTCAGTGCTGACGTGTGTGTGTGTGTGTGTGTGTGTGTGTGTGTGTGTGTATACATATATACATATATATGTATGAAAGAGTATATGTGTGTCTTTCAGTATATGTGTGTGTGTGTGTGTGTGTGTGTGTGTGTGTGTGTGTGTGTGTGTGCTGTTTTTGATATGGAGGGTGGAGATGTCTCATGTAGCCCAAGCTGGTCTCAAATTTGACATGTAGCTGAGGATAACCCTAAACTTATGGGCTTCATGCCATCAGCTCCAAGTGCTATGATGACAGGTGTGTGCCAATATGCCTGCCAAGCTTTATATTATTATTAATTATACCATGGTCCATGCATTTATGAAAACAGAGCCATTGCATACCTCCATTTTTGATCATCAGACTTTTCTTGTTGTTTGTTGTTTGTTAGGACTTTTCCTGTCTAGTATTTGGATGGCAAAGGCTGTCAAGTCATCAAAGTTTGGAGTTAAACAGCAGCCTCCATCCCATGGTGGGTCATCAGAATCATGTCACCTTATTGTGGAAGATAATTGCCTTTCATTTAATGAAATGTGACAAACTATCCCTTCACAGTCTATCCTAATGTAATAGGTGACACTATAATTGTGCACACATTTGAAATTGTCGTTTTAAGTATTTAAGCCAAAGTTGTCATTTGAATGAGTTGCCTACTTGGTTTTAAAGTTCTTTTTCATCTTTTTCTATTTCTCCATTAACTCTATGGAACAGAGTATCTTGTGACGCAAAACACTTTTTTACTGCCTATTTTCAAAAAAGGTCAATTAAGTCATGTATTTATCTGACTACACTGTTCCCTTTTGAGGACTGTTGTCTTCAAATAATAACTGCTCCAAATGAAATAATAAGGGGCAGAAGACAAACACAGAGGCAGCCAAGAATAAATACCACGTTTAAAGGTGCTGGTGCAAACAGATGAAGGGAGAAAAGCTGATGTGCCTTTTGAACTGGGGAAAAAAAAGAAAGAAGTGCAATAATAAATTGAAAGTTTACAAGCCTAATCAGTTTGTCCATGCCCTGGGCCCTCCCAGGTGTCAATCCATGTATATTCTAAATTTTTCTTCTGTTTTGTTTTTGGCCTTTTGCATTTGATCCAGAAAACTTTACTGACTATTTGACAGTTGATGAAGAAGCCCATGAATTTGTTGCAGAACTGAAGGAGCCTGGGAAATACAAACTTTCAGTGACAACCTTTAGTTCTTCGGGAGCCTGTGAGACCCGGAAAAGCCAGTCAGCAAAATCTCTCAGTTTCTATATCAGTAAGTAGGCAAAGGGGATTTACAGGGGAGCTTGAACTACTACACCATGAGATTAACGATGCCTGGATGTCAATTATTCACCCGCCCCAGCAGTCCTGGGGCTTCCTCAAGGTCAGCAGAGGCTGCTGTGCATGGAAGGAAATACACGTAAGTTTAATTGTAGCAAATCGGCCCTGAAAGTTAACCAGAAGATTTTCCCCCACTGCTGTGATAATTGAATGTTTAATAAACTGACCTTCCTCGCCAACCATAACCACGTCTCCAAGGATGTGCACATACAGTTTGGGAAATATGACCTTTGTTTGAGGCTGTAATGAAATTTAGCATTATAGGATTATGTGGGAAAAATCTTATTAGAGTATTGAACTTGTGGAGAGCTCAAAAATTCAAGCCGATTCAAGTCTTTGGGGGGGGGGTCCACGCAGTTGGCAGAAGACAGAGTGTCCTCGAGGCCCCAAAACTGAGTTTTGGGGAGGCTTCTACCTATTCTGTGAACGTTAACAGCTTAGCAAAAGTGTGGTTTTCGGAGCTGCATAAATAATACGTGTCCATTTCCTCTTTAGATAAACTATGGTCAGTGGTGGTCTATGGTTAAAAATCAGTTACTTAGCTTATCAGACTTAAGTGTACCTTTACAACAACAACAACAACAACAACAACAACAACAACGTCAGAAAACATAGATTAAAGATAGCTGTCCAAAAATCATAGTCTGTGTAAAATCTGTCCTCTTTCCTAAGGGACAGATACTACCTTGCCTCAAATAACCCTCAAAAGACAGGTAGTCAGGACTAGGAGATCAGCTCACTTAGCAGCTGAAACGTGTTTAAAAAAAAAATATCCACACAAAGGGACCAAAGGACCTTGGGAATTACCTGATGTGTATATCTGATTTGGGGAATGTCTCTAGATGAGATCACCTGAGACAAACAAATAAGATGACTCTTCAGCCTTCCCAGGAGTCTAAAAGTGTTTCACTAGCCAGGAGGTCACCTTGCCCAAGTGCACAGCAAATGCCAATGGCGGCCGTGAAAATCCAATTAGTAGTGGCAGCCTTGGTGGCCTTTTCTTTCTTTTAGCATCCTATGGGGTTCATTGAGCCGATCACAAAACATAGAACTTAGTACATGATGTTTATCTAGATTTATTTTGTCATATTCTCATGCCAGATTATCAGATTCTTTACTTCTTCTGTTTATATGGGGCAGGACATACATACAAACGTACCAGAATGCACTTGTGGAATCAGAGGGGAGCTCACAGGAATCGTAGGCTCAAGGTGCAAATTCAGGTCATTAGACTTCCCAGGAAGTGTCTTTCCCCTCTGAGCCATTTCTCAGACCATCAGCTCTCTTCTTAACAAGACCTAAAGTGCTGCTCAAAATACATCAGAGGTGTTCATACACATGATTATTTCAAATAGATTTATTTTAATATATGTATAAAATGTTTCCTTTGTTAATGAAAGGATATCTTATGTGCTTAAATATTCTATTCAACTGCATAGACGCCAAGAACAATGTATATGTTCTTCTGGTTTAGAAAAAATATACTAGACTGTAGATACAAACACTTATACTTACTAGGTGGATGAGCCAAATACCAGGTAAATAGTGTTTGCAGTCTGTATTACTGACCAAGCTCCTTCAGACATTCTGAAGAGATTAGTAAATTAAGATTTATATACACACCACTGCATTATGATCCACATTTATGCAGTTTGGGGCCTTTCCCAAAGATGAGAATATTTGGTGCATCCTTACATCAGCCTTCAGTACTGAGGGCTGAGCTCAAAGCCTTGTGTATGACAGACAAGTACTCCATCACTGTGCTGCATCCTCAGTTCCTTTTAATATTTTTTATTTTAAGACAAGTCTCACTAACCCATTCATGCTGGCTTTGAACTCATGGTGGAGTCCAAATGGCCTTCGATTTTTCCACTGGTCTGCCAGCAGAGCCAGAGTGCAGAGGTGTGCTCCACCATGCCTGAGTTGGAGGACCATGTTTGTCATTCCTGTTGTTTGCAGGAAAAGTTCTGAGTCACAGAAAGTAAATGTGTGGCTTTCACATGTGCCGAGACCAACACTGGAATTTAAAGTTTTCTAATGATGCCATTTTCATGGCATTTGCAGTGTCACTTACCTTAGGGTCGGCTGTGCCGCCAAATCAAACACCCACTGTCTCCATGACACTGAGCAGAGCATCTGAGTCTCTGGGCTTCAGTTTCCTCACTAATAAGTTAAGGTATCGAGTCTCTCTCTTTTTTTTTTTATTTATTTATTCTTGTTACATCTCTATGGTTATCCCATCCCTTGTATCCTCCCATTCTCCCCTCCCTCCCATTTTCCCCTTATTCCCTTCCCCTATGACTGTTCCTCAGAGGGATTACCTCCCCCGTATATGCTCATAGGGTATCAAGTCTCTTCTCGGTGACCTGCTGTCCTTTCTCTGAGTGTCACCAGGTCTCCCCCTCCAAGGGACATAGTCAAATGTGAGGCTCCAGAGTACATGAGAAAGTCATATCCCTCTCTCCACTCAAGTGTGGAGACTGTCCTGTCCATGGGCTAGATCTGGGTAGGGGTTTAAATTTTACTGCCTGTATTGTCCTTGGCTAGTGCCTTAGTTTGAGTGGGACCCCTTGGCCCAAATCTGCCTATCATAATGTTCTACTTGTAGGTTTCTAGGCCCCTCTGGATCCTTCTACATTGCTACTTTGTATTTATTTTACATATGTATGTATTTAGTATGGAGACAGGGTCTCAGGTAGCCAACTCAGGCTAACCTTGAACCCATTATGTAGCTGAAGAGGGCCTGGGATTTCTGATTGCTTTGCCTTCCCTTTCCAAGTGCTAAGATTCCAGGTGTACAGCACCATGCCCAGTTTATGGGACACTAGGTATCAAAGTTAGGGCTTTGTGCATTCTAGACAAACACTCAACCAACCGACTTACACCCCTAGCTCACCAAGTTTCTTTTCCAATGTCCCACATGGTTCAATCACACATACAGTGGAGCTTCAGAGGCACAGAGTCACTTGCAGGAAGCTGTACCATTGATAATGTGGAAACAAGAGCCTTGTCACGGGTCCATAGTGCTCCACCTTGGAGCCATATGCATAGCTAAGAATGCAGAGTTTTAAAATTCAAGCATGTATAAAAATTGTTTTGATCAAGTCCAACTTCCACTCCATAAAAGCATGGACTTTAACAGCCAGAATTCACATTTGTAAATCGTGAGCTTCTTCATCCTGTCTGCCTTAGTTTCTTGATCTAAACCTGAGATTTAAGACCAGCACTTTTCTCATAGACTTGTGATAAGAAACAACAGGCCTAAAATATGTAAGTGCTTGAAATGGAGCTTAATTGTAAGTGGCACATCTCATTGTCTGCACATGGCTTTCACAGTATTATTTCACTCATACCATTTACAGTGAGAGTGCACCCACCCTCTTAATGGAGCCACCTGCTCCTTCCAAACTGCTTTGCAAACTGAAAGAAAGAAAGAAAGAAAGAAAGAAAGAAAGAAAGAAAGAAAGAAAGAAAGAAAAAGAAAGGGCAGACACCATTACTACTAGGTAAGGTGAAGGAGACAGTTTATTGTAGATATGAGGGAGAGTATAGCCAGAGGCATCTGGAATGTTCCACTGGATGCTTCCACAGAGAACTTCATGATACAACCCCCCCATGTGCCACAAACATCACCCAGGACTTAGGCATCTTCTTGAACCCAGCCAGCCTGATGCCCGTTTCATTAACGCAGCCCCAGCCTGTCCCTCAGTTTCTGTTGCTGCAGCAAATTTTAATTTGTTTCTATAAGATCGTGGTAGTGGCTGATTTGAATCTCAAAGCAATTATTTCTAGAAAGATTCTCCCAACAAAGAGGAATCGTAAACACTGATGAAATGCCACAGTGTCACACCCTCTGTTCGATGAAGATCTTACTGGAATACACTCTGATGTACCTGACAACTGAAATTGAGCTTGTTTTTATTATTGCTGCTGTTGACATTGTTATTGCTTTGATCAGAGGGGAGGAAGTAGAATCGAGGGCTATAGTTGTTAGAGGGCAGAGAGAGCAAACAGGCTCTTCCTGTGAGGCTCTTTGTAAGGGGACACACACACACACACACAATAACAATTAAATCTAAAATCTTCTGTCTCAACTAGCTCATATATATATACAGCCTCCCGTATTATGATTTGCAATGTTCAGGCCCCACAGGCGAGTGGATTGAAGAACTGACTGAGAAGCCGCAGCATGTGAGCGTCCATGTCTTAAGCTCAACGACAGCCTTGATGTCTTGGACGTCTTCCCAGGAGAACTACAACAGCACCATTGTGTCTGTGGTGTCCCTGACCTGCCAGAAACAGAAGGAGAGCCAGAGGCTGGAGAAGCAGTACTGCACCCAGGTAAGAAGCGCAGGGGCAAAGCCCAACAAGTCCCTGAAGACCTTTTGAAGCTCAACCCCCCTGGCAATACAAAAAGGAAATGTCACCAAGCCACGCTGCTGTGTTCTCCTGGGGGAGTGCTATTAGCAAGAGCCACCCCTCCCCCCAGGAGCCAGAAAATGAGTGGATAAGGCTGGCTGGCGAGCTCCACTTCTCTTCTTGCTCTTTGTTAGCGAATACATTCTCACCACTTCCCCTTCTAACTCAAAAGAAGTTGCTGAGCGGCTATTGTGTGTCAAGAGATTACAGGGGCGTTGGAGTCCGAGGTCAGTTTGTAGCATCCCAATATTGCAGAGCAGTAAGAAGGACCAGAAATGAGTATAGGCCAACTGCGCTGCTTTTCAAATTCCCAAGCCAGCACTTGATGCTTCCGAGTTTACAGAAGTAGGAGCTGCCCATATCCTAATATGGATCCTGAGGAAGGAATATCAAAAGTGGTCAAAGAAGCATAAATGGGACCAGCCAGGTACAGGAAGATAGAGGAAGGAGTGAGGCAGGCAGAGAGGATATGCAAAGTAGGGGTCCTGTGGTTGGTTAGGCTTGGACACCTACGACCAATCGTTAGTCCAGGGGCCCTGTGCTAGTCCCTAAACAGTAGCTTTTCTTTTCTTTCAGGGGTTGGAGGGTGTGAAGGGGTACGTAGGGAGCCTATAACTGAGGTGAACTTCTGAGACATTGCCGTCCTCTTGGGGAAACTAGGCATCTATGAAATTCAAGTGAGAAATGTTAACTTGATAAGACTGATAAGCTTTGGAGAACTAAACTCTTTAGAATGCAGAGTTAAGCCCTTCCAGGAGGCTGAATTCACCCCTTGACTCAATCAAATTAAGGCGGAAGTATGCTAAACGCATTAGCTAGCAATCACAGCTCCTTATTCGTCTCGTCTCACTAGTGCCCTTCTCTGAACACACACAACATAACTGACCCTACACTACACTGGCGGAAAAACATACTTCCTTCACAGTGTGGCCAGGAGGGCAACTGTCCAGGGTGCATTCCCTTCTAATGAACAGATTATATATCTTTTGCTTGGGGCCCAAAACAAAAGGTTCTTATAGCTACTATAAATTATAAATGATCCAGAACAGGCCTCCCCAGCTGGATTCTCACACTAGTCTCCCAACACACAACATTAAGCCCTTAAGAATTATGAGTAGGCAAGGGGACTGATGTTTAAAAGATTGTGAGAAGCAGGCCAGCATTCCAGGTGTCCTCTCACTGACATAGAGATTTTCTGAAGGCTGACATAGTGTTATACCTCCAGCATCCTTGGCCCCAACACCACACACACACACACACACACACACACACACACACACACGCACACGCATGCACGCACACACACTTACACATAATTTTCAGGTGGGAAAACTAAATTCAAAACATCTCACGAAGGCTGGAAAGATGGATTACTAGTTGTGAGCACGATCTCTAGAATCATCAGGGCCAGAGTTCAGATGCTAGGATCCATAGAACAAGCCAGGCATCCAGAAAATGCTGGTAATGTCCACACTAAGAGATCCTAGTACCTCCACTATGTGCACAGGCATGCATGCTGGCAAAGCATATGTGTACCTACTACACTTGCACATACATACATACATACATACATACATACATACATACATACATACACATACTTTTATATTTAGTCTCAAGGAAAGCTGGGTAGATGGCACAGCTGGTAAAGCAATTGCAGTACAAATATGAGGACTTTATCCTGTGTGTCATGTAAAAACCAGACACAAAGCATTTATCGGCGGCTCTGAAATAAAAGTGACCCTGAGTCAAATGCTGACTAAAATCACTGTTCAAAAAATCTTGGGCTCAGAAGGATTTCAGACATGGAACTGTGGCAGGGGCGTGAAAAATTTGTGTACACATATTGAGCTTTGTAGGAGTTCAACCACACTATAAACAAAGCATTCGTTTGTGTTTCATATATATCTCCCACTTTATCTTCATAATTATTCCCCATCTCTCCCTCCTTCACCTCCTCTCTCTCCGTGTGTGTGTGTGTGTGTGTGTGTGTGTGTGTGTGTGTGTGTATTTTGCCTGCATGTGTGTCTGTGCATGGCGTCCACACCTGGTATCTACAGAGGCCAGAAAAAGTCATTAGAACCCCTGGGGCTGGAGTTGCAGATGGCTGTGAGCTGTCTTGTGGGTGATGGGAATTGAACTAAGGTCCTCTGAGAGAGGGGCGAGGGGAGGGAGGGAGAATTATATCCTTAACTGTTGAGCCATCTGTCCAGACCCCTCATATAGTTCTTGATGTCTTCATCTGTGATAGTGAAAGAAACCAGTCCTACGTCATAGGGTTATAATGAAGGTAAATAGGACAGGTGTTTAACATAGTGTCTGGAGAGAGAGAGAGAGAGAGAGAGAGAGAGAGAGAGAGAGAGAGAGAGAAGGCTCAAGTTTTGTTGCTATGTAGGCTTAGCTGATATCTTTTGATTCAAGGGAGAGTGACCCAGTGGCTCTCCGGGTCCTGAATAGAAAAGCTCTGGTGACTGAAAGGATGAACAGTCAAAGAGCTATGAGGAGAGCATCACAGGGTGTAGGTGTGACAGCTGAGACTTGGGGAACCCTGGGGCTCAAGACTGTTGTGTTTCTTCCAACCATTCCTCTGCGTGTTTCCCTCTCGTGTCTTTAGCTCAGTAGGGATAGGCAGAGCCAGTGCCTTTTGAGAGGTCATATTGAATTTGGTGAAGTCATTGGGATGGAAGATTAAGCCAGCAATGGGAAAAAATTATAGAATGAATATGAATTAGTGGGAAGATTTGTTAATTTATCATATTTATTATATTAAATATATGTCATATTCACTAATGTAGTAATTTATACTATATTTACAATTTAATATTGATTGGTAGGTAGGCTAGTGACTAATTAATTAGAAAAAATGGCACAGAAGAATTAAAGTGTAAATATTGGCTTAAACCTCAACAGATAGTTACAAATCCAGGGGGAGGGTGGGTTGATGTTTCTAACTGTTTTTTACAAAGACAGGTGGTTGCAATGACGTTCTCCTTCCAGCTTTAAAAAAATAAGTATGATTTTTTCACATGTCTCTACAATATCTACTTATTTATATTTTTTGTTTTTTGTTTTTTTCAAGACAGGATTTCCTTGTGTAGCCTTGGCTGTCCTGGACTCACATTGTAGACCAGGCTGGCCTCTGCCTCCCTCAAGTACTGGGATTACAGGCTTGTACCACCACACCTGGCTGTGTCTACATTGTCTAAAAGATGTCATTTCTGTAGGGTGGGTTCATGACTGCCATGTATTTAAGTGGCTGCGACTCTAGAAGTTCAGCGAACAGTTAGAAACAAATGCTGCCTAACATATTATGAAACTAAAAGAGTGATAGCCCCACCCTGGAGCAGCCTACATGATTTAAGTCTCATGTTGGTCTAAATAGCAACATGAATGATTAAGGAGCCAAGTGAGCATTTACAAGTGTGTCAGAATGTCTGAAAGGCTCTGTCATGGCAGAAATCAAATTCTCCAGCAATGTGGCTAACACAGCCCATATGTGTGGTTCAGCAGCGCCCTAGTTATGCATATGTTAGAGAGCAGTCTAGAAGGATGCCTGCTGACACGCTGAGACTTGTGGGAAGAGAATGGAAAGATAAGAGTCTGTTGCATTTGCTTTTGCATTAAATGAACAGTTGACCAGGTCAGTAAGCACACAGGTTTTTTTCACACACTATAATTTTAATAAAAACAGTTGCGTTCTGTCACGCACAACATATTAGCTGTCTCTATTTATTTTTCTATTTCTATTTTATTTTCTAAGACCATAGCTTCGCATAGGCCATGCTGGTCTCTAACTTACTACATAGTTAGCTCAGGCTGGCCTTGAACTAGTAATCATCCTTGCTTCTAGGTCCCACAGAGTGAGGGTTCTGCAGTGGGTTTCCACACCTACTATATATTCGTCTTCATAGTTTGTATCTTTAGATAACAGTCTTGCTGAGTAACTTTGGTAAAGGAACCTAAATATTGGTGGGATACTACCAGAAGGGGGTGTAAATAGGCAAAGAAGGGAGAGACTTCCTCAACTCTTGCAGTGTGATCTTCTCTAGTGAGGCACACCAGTTTGGGGATAGAGTAGGCTGTGTTCTAAATCAAATCAAGATGTGTCGCTTAACCAACCTCTGGAACACAACATGGAAATTCACATCACCGGTACTGTTCGTCTTTATAATTTTATAGAGGCTTTCCAAGTCACGCTATAAACTGCCAGCAAAATTGGTATCCATTAATTTTCTTCACTCCTATAGACGTTTTTGCATTTTATGTACCCCAGAGGCCAAAACAATTGATCCTAAGAGTCAATGTGTCTTAAACTCTGGTCCAAGCATCTCACAGCTCTAAGGTGTATTATTACCTACATTATAATAATGAAGAAACAAAGGTAAAAATTTTAAATGGTGAATAAACACATACCTGTGTTTATAGGTAGCAGAGTTGGGATTTTGTTTCAAGTAATATGAAGGAATTAATTTGTCTCACTAACTGAGGCTGTCTTAAATATTAGAAGGGCTAACAAATATACAGACATGCACACAACATACACACATACATGTTAAACCCACTCACCTCTTAACCTTTAACTGAAGTATCCGTCCTGCACATGCTGACATTCATCTCTAATAAATCCAGTTTGCTCATATGTACATCCCTATTCCTTCTGTCTGTATCACACTGGTCACGTAGCCAATAAAAACAGAGAGGAACTGGGACACAGCCTCTCTCTATGACATCATTTTATAAGCTTGCAATAGACTTGCAAAGTGCTTGCAGCTGTACCTTGACTTGCCCTGAAAGCAGATTAGAGGTCACAAACGCTAGGCTTCTCCTCCCAACAATAAATATGAGCGCCTGACCTTGGCTGCTCTCTGGCTTTGCTTCTCCATCTATTAAATCAGAGATCTGACTAGATAATCTCTGAGGTCATTTCCATCTCTATAATTAGATATTATATGCCTCTAAGTGACGGGAGACTAAAGACAATTCGGCACTGATCTTGGCGCGTCATCAGCTGACACCACAATTTAGGACGTCAGGCTACCCTCATGGTACTCCTGATTTGATTTTGGTTCCGGGAAGATGGCACTCCGGTGTGTGTGTTTACACTCGACAGTGATACATACGGGGCAGGCCATGGGGCATATTAAATCCAGCCAGGGAATCTCAATGCCCTGGGTCTCCTTCCGAATCCATATAAACTACAAATCATTCTAATTTTGAGATCTAACCTTCTTCAGCATGAATGAAAAAAGTGCCAGATTTCAAAGTCAACAGCTACGTCCTAACAAGTTCCTAAAGCTTTTGTGTCCTACTCTGAAAGTCCTGCTCTACATTTTTTATTATTAATTTATTCTTGTTACATCTCTATGGTTATCCCATCCCTTGTATCCTCCCATTCTTCCCTCCCTCCCATTTTCCCCTTTTTCCCCTCCCCAATGACTGTTCCTGAGGGGGATTACCTTCCCCTGTATATGCTCATAGGGTATCAAGTCTCTTCTCAGTGACCTGCTGTCCTTCCTCTGAGTGCCACTAGGTCTCCCCCTCCAGGGGACATAGTCAAATGTGAGGCACCAGAGTACATGAGAAAGTCATATCCCACTCTCCACTCAAGTGTGGAGAATGTTCTGTCCATTGGCTAGATCAGGGTAGGGGTTTAAATTTTACCGCCTGTATTGTCCTTGGCTGTTACCTTAGTTTGAGTGGGACCCCTTGGCCCAAATCTGCCTATCATAATTTTCTACTTGTAGGTTTCTAGGACCCACTGGATCCTTCTACATGGAGACTTCACTCTACATTGTTTTTAACATTATCTGTATTACCTGTATTATCTGTAGCCCCAGCTAGCAACCAATTAAGACACAGACACTTATTATATTTTAAAATAGCCTTGGATAACTTGGGGCAGGGCAGGTATCAATCTTCTAAATTACCTCCCATAGTGGGGCAGGCATAGGATCCCTGCCTCAATTCCATGCCATCTGTTTCTAATAACTTTTATCAAGTTACCTCCCACCCATAATCCCAAATACTTGTTAATGTTTTTGTCTGGGCCGGATTCTCCATCCACGCCGGCCATGTAACCCATGGCGGCCTTCCTCTCTTCCCTTTAGGTCTCCCCCCTGCCCCCCCCCTGCCCGCCCCCCCCCCCCCCCCTCTCTCTCTCTCTCTCTCTCTCTCTCTCTCTCTCTCTCTCTCTCTCTCTCTCTCTGCAGTCTTTTCTCTCTAAGCCCCACCCATCTCCTGCCATGCCCAGGTGGGATGGCTTTTTATTAAACAAAAGATAAGTCACAGAAACAGTAAACAGTAATTAACATCAAAATGTATCAGACGTTCCATCAACAGCTCTACATAAATCTTATTGGGTCTTTGCTTTAAGGTGAACTCAAGCAAACCTGTTATTGAGAACCTGGTTCCTGGTGCCCAGTACCAGGTAGTGATGTACCTAAGGAAAGGCCCTCTGATTGGGCCACCTTCTGATCCTGTGACATTTGCCATTGGTAAGTTGTTAGTCACAAAAATAATGACCTATTGTTATAAGACTACCAGTTGGAGCCAGACAGGAGCAGCCTGCCATCTGAATGTATAATGTATAGAAGAGTCGTGAGGATGTGTTTAATACTTCTGCATCAGACTCTAAGGTTTTCAATATGTATGGGACATAACTTCCAGGGGATGCCTCCTCATATGCAGAGATGAAAGCAAAAAGCTCCAGATACTATAGAATGTTGTAATGTATGCATATAACCTATGGATGCCTTCCCATACACCTTAGCCATAGCTCGATCAATCTGGATAATATCCAATACAGTACAAATATTACACAATGAGATTACTACGTTATTTAGAGGGAAATAATTTTTAGGAGTCTGTACCTGTTCGGTACAGATGTGATTTTGTGGGAGATCGAAGACAAGTCACCAACCACTGTTCATTTGAATTAAACAAACGAATTCTAGCACCTGCTAATAATATTTGGAAGGCATCCTTCTATTGGCTACATAGCAGAGAAAGTCAGAAGTAAATATATACATATATATATGTATATATATATATATTGTTTTTTCATGATGAACTTAAGAAAATGACAACCCTGATTGTTGAGGCTGAAGCCATTGTGAAGAAACTAACGTCCCTTCCTGATTCTCTCTCCTCACTCTCTACCCTTCCCTCCCTTAGTTCCCACAGGGATAAAGGATTTAATGCTCTATCCCTTGGGTCCCACAGCAGTAGTGCTGAGCTGGACCCGACCTTACTTGGGAGTATTCAGAAAATACGTGGTTGAAATGTTTTATTTCAACCCCACCAGCATGACCTCAGAGTGGACAACCTACTACGAAATAGCAGCGACTGTCTCCTTAACAGCATCTGTGGTAATCCTCCCATAGCCAGCTGGTGCATGTGTGTGTGAATGGTCATGCCTGTGTCACAAGTATGTTAGAGAATGAGAGTGGTCTGTAAATCAGGTTGTTATGGACGTACACATAGGCAGATAGCTATTTTGAAGGGGATTTTAATTGTTGTTGTTGGGTCTATTTCATTTAATTAGTTTTGTTTTGCATGGTATTGAGACCGTGAACTTCTGGGTTTCTTGATTCTGCCGACAGTGCTGGGACTGCAGGCAGGCAGGCATCCAGGACACTCTTGGTTTTTGTTTGGATGCTTGTCCATACTTTATATTTATTTTAGGTTTAGATTCTGTCTTTGTCTTTGGAGAGAGGGGGGCCGGATTATGCAACTGACTTTTACCTCTGATGGTATTTTCTCTTAATGAGTTTTCTCAAACCAGAGCAGAGCTACCCCAACTTAACTTTCCTCTCAACACGAGAGGTTTCCCCCAGTTCTTCAACAGCTGACTATTGACGGTCTGCTTCTAGCTGTGACTCCTGTTGGCATGTGTGAATCATTAAACAACTGTATTGCTAACCTTTGGAAACAGCTTTCAAAACGTAGGTTATAATTGCTCTTTCTGAAACCAGATTCATTTTCATAGGCTACCTATGAATAGTGCATGAGGCACACAATTGTTCTCTGCTCAGATGACAGTCTGGTCAATGGCACCCAACCAGTCTACTGCTCATCATCATGCTAGAAGAATATTATTCCTTTTCCTAGGATCAGGGAAATAAATATGTGCAGACACTTATAAATAAGTGTTATTTCATTATGCAGTATAACTTTGGAAATTGTGAAGTAATACTCATATTTTATCTGTCTTTGTATCATCTTTTAAAAATTATCTCATTTCATTTTATTTATGGCTCTTTTCATTTCAAAAATAATTCTAAAGGCATAGAAAAAGAAAACAAAAAGTTATTCCTTAGTGTTTATTATGACCCAGGGAAAGTATATCAGCTTCATAAATATTATTTTCCTCTTAGTCTTTTGTCTTCTGATTTCCTCCATCCTTATTCAGAGAATAGCAAACCTATTGCCGGCGTGGTACTACAACTTTCGGGTAACCATGGTGACATGGGGAGATCCAGAATTGAGCTGCTGTGACAGTTCCACCATCAGCTTCATAACAGGTGAGTGCTGGAGGAAAGGGTCCCATGAGAGAAACCATCTTGAGCAAGTTCCAGGGCATCACATGCCCAGAACGTGCCAATCAATCATTGCTGCCTTGGCACGCCCTTTATTCTGGTCTTTCATGACTTGATTGATAAGCACTGAAAATGAAAGTATGATTTTAAAATGCACAATTCCTGCCTTTGCCTTTTACTCATTTGGAGTCACTGGCCTTGACATGCTCTCTCCAGCCAGAATCGATAAGAACAGAGCTGGAGGCAGCAAATGACGCTTTCAGCCTCCCCTGCACATTTGATTGATGTTACACATCATCAAATCCCTGAGAGTGATTCATTTCCTTGTTAATTATTCCATTTCTGCACTCACCACTGCAGAAGAGTTTTGACACCATTGAGGTTCACACCATGGGAGTTCACACCATTGGGGGCTCACACCATTGGGGGCTCACACCATTGGGATTCACACCATTGGGGCTCACACCACTGGGGTTCATACCATTGGGGGGGTCACACCATTGGGGGGCTCTGCCTTGAGTCACTGTGAGCTTGCATAAAAGAGAATTCCTATTCCATCATCACAAGCAATAGTGACTTCCTGGTTGAACAAACCACTTAGCAAAATACAGGGTTTAGGTGCTTAAATTTAGTGAGTCTTAGCTCCCTCGAAGCCTTAGTTGTGCATTTACATGGACAAGAATGGGAGAAAACAATTTAAGATGACTAATTCATTCAAGGGAGCACAGGATTTGGGGCTGGAGAAGTGGCCCAGTGGTTAAGAGCACTTGCTGCTCTTCCAGAGAAACCATGCTCAGTTCCCTGCACCCAAGCCAGGAGGCTCCCAGCCACCTGTGACTCCAGCTCTTGGGACTGAGTACCCTCTTCTGACATACGGGCACTGCACTCACGTGCTTATAACCTCACACAGACACATACATGCTCATAAATTAAAACTAAAGTAAATCTTAAAAATAAAAGAGGTATTAGCCCTTGTTTGAACTAATGTTGTTCAAGAACTTTCTTTGGATATAGAGCTGTATTGGAAAAACGGTGGAGATAATGAGTCATGACGTGCTACTTTCTTTGGTCTCCAGTAGCCAATGCACTTTCCATGCATCGATAATCATATTAGAAGGGGCAGTGGGAAAATTCCGCAAAAGGAGGCAGTGCCAATCCCTTGGTCAGCACTGTGGCCAACTCTCGAACTACTTTAACAGGCACATGTTTAACTGCAATTAAACTTTACCTCAGCACTAGCTCTCTGGAGATTCACTTTCAGAGAACCAGTGCCCTTCCCTCCCTACACAGGACAGCGACCTTCTGAAAGACTTGACTTCTGAACCGGCTCTGCTCATTCCCGGTTGCAGACGTTTGAGGAAACCATCTCAGTGATTTTTGGAGTTCCTTTTCTCAGGATCAGAACTCTCTCCAAGATCTTGTCTGTCAGCTGGGTCATACAGCAAAAGTTCATGAATTAGACTGTCTTCTTCACAGCAGTAGTGGGCGGCAGCAGTAGTGACTTAGCAAGAGTCAGGGGTCTGTCTGCAGGACTGTGCCTTTTAAAATGATGCGGTGGGGCGTGGCAGTTCAGGATGCTTGCTGCTCTTGCTAAGTACCTGGGTTTAGTTCCCATCAAGTTGCTTGTTGCCAGCTGTAACTACGGCTTTAAGAGATCTGCCGCCACCTTCTGGCCTCTTTGGATACTGCACTCATGCTGACGCCTATCTTTCCCATGTACACACAGGTACACATAATTTAAAATGAGAACAAAGTCTTATAAATTGATTAATTAATTAATGCCTTCCTGGAGTGGATTAAAGTTTATAGAACTTTAGGTGGGATGTAGCAAGACAAGATAAATAATGCATCCATAAATGATCTATCTGCCTTTATGACTAACTTATTATCTCCAGTAACGTGATCTTAGAGAATTTCTCAGTTTTTCCTGATGAACAGCTCAATCAATCTGACATTAGCAGTCTACAGTTTTATCACAATTATTTTCAATTCTCTGTCTGAAAAATGGATCTAGTAATAGCACAGTGTAAGAATTAAAGCATACCATATACATCATTAAAACATATCAGCAGGGGTGAGGAGATAGCCCAGTGGCTGAAGTGTTTCCTGTGAACAAACAAGGATTTATGTCCAGACCTCTAGGTCCCAAGTAAAAGCCAGATATGACTGTATGTGTCTGTCATTCCAGCACTGAGAAGTCTGGGAGATCTCAGGGCTCACTGGCAGGAAATAGTGAACTCCAGGCTCAGAAAGGATATGGTCTGGAAAGATAGATAGATAGATAGATAGATAGATAGATAGATAGATAGATAGA
>OU015745.1:11383197-11403354 GCA_907169655.1 Acomys percivali | reverse complement strand
GATAGATAGATAGATAGATAGATAGATAGATAGATAGATAGACAGATAGAAAGACATCAAGTCCAGTAGGAGTTTACAATCCAATTGGCAACAAGAATAGGAGTAGATCTGTTTAGTGACAAACTGACACAAGTTTTACAAGGATGACAGTGGAGCATCACAATAGAAGTCAATGGTCACCTGTGAAGAATACAGCCACCAGCTTGTTAAAGTTAGCATTGCAATAACTCTTAGGATGGTGAGGGGTGTTGGACATAGTTAGGGCTACAGGAGGATAGCACTGCTCTCCTCAAGGAAGGTCTAGACTTACAAACTCTCTGAGCTTGTGCAGGTCACCAAAACTTTATTCATCTGCTTAGCAAATCCTAAGACTACCTGCTATGTAGCAACTGCCCTGAGTGCTGAGTGTATGGTTGCATCTGCCCCTGGCAACACTTGATGAGTTTGCCTTGCCACTGGGGAGACAGAAAAACACTGAAGAGACAAAACTACAGCCTCATAGTGTGTTAGAAGGTCACAGTAGAAAATAATGGAGATTGGCAGTGCCAGAATATGAAGACTCCCTGAAAGGCGGGTGGGTAACACTAGGAGAGTAAGCCTTTAAAGCAGAGGCTTGCAAGGCATGACGAGAATGGCTGAACAGTATCTGTGGGAACAACACAGCCTGTGTAAAGAATGCTCAGTGCAAAGGCCCTGCTGCAAAGTCATAGCTCATGCACTCAAAGATGAGCTGAAAGGCCAGTACAGCGAAAGCAGAGGACAGAAAGGGGAGGGTGGACAGTGATGCAGGTCACACAGGCTCCAGAAGCCATGGCAGCACCCTCGGCTTCTACTCTGACTCAAACACATAGCCATGGCAGAGTGTGAAGCAGATTAGTGGGATCTGATGAGTTTTGATGCCTTCACTTTGATGAAGGAAACAGGCTTTATTGGGGTGATGAAATGAGGAAACACATGAGCTGGAGGGGTATCCAGGTCAGTGGTTCTCAACTTACAGTTCGTGACCCCTTTGTGGGGGTGGAACAGCTTTTTCATAGGGGTCACATATCAGATATCCTGCATATCAGCTGTTTACGTTACGATTCATAAGGCTAGCAAATTACAGTTACGAAGTAGCAATGAAAATAATTGTATATTTGGGGGTCACCACATCATGAGGCACTGTATTGAAGGGTTGCAGCGTTAGGAATGTTGAGATCCACTGCTCTAGGGGGAAAAAAACACTGTAATATCTAATCCCGAGTGTTAGCAGCAAAGGGAAGAAATGGCCAGATTCTAGCTATTCCCTGAAAACAGAGACCATGGACTGGCTGAGAAACCACATATACAAAGGGGATGTGTGAAGGATAGCCACAGGAGTTGGTCCCTAACAACAGGAAGGACAGTGTTGCCATCAGCAAGAGGGGGGGGGAGGCTGCAGGCATATGTGTCAGTAAGGGAACATTGAGATCCCACTTTTGGGAGAGAGGATTTGAGATGCTGCAAGTGCAGGTTTGGGGGAGATAGTTGGCTCTGCAATCCTGATGTCTAGCACACAGTCTTAGCTAAAGAGAGAAATGTAAAAGTACTTGCATATATATGGTATTAAAGCAATAGAGTTGTGGAAATCAGAGGACACCCATCTGTAAGAGAAGAGGGCCTTGAAACCCTGGCTCTGAAGAGAGAGAGAGGGAGAGAGAGAGAGAGAGAGAGAGAGAGAGAGAGAGAGAGAGAGAGAGAAAACACCTTGGATGAAGCTGTGGGCAGCCCAACGGTAACCACTCCAGGAAGAGGGCCTGGAGGGATGACTTGGTGGGTAAGGGTGCGTGATGCCCAAGCCTGAAGACCTGAGTTCAAATCCAAGGGACCTACATGAAAATCTAGGTGTAGATAAGTTTCCGTAGGCATCTACATACACACACACACACACACACACACACACACACACACACACACACACAGTGGAGAACAGAGAGAATAAAATGCTGCGGGCTTTCTGGTAACCAGCTCAGCTCCAGGTTTAGTGAGAAAGTCTCTCTCAAATGAAAAAAACTAAAGAGTGTTATAGAATGGAACTGTGTAAGTTCTCTTCTGGCCTAAATAGATATGTGTACAGGCACCTAAACCCTTGTACATATACATGCATGTTACACACAGAGACACACAGAAAAAGACAGACAGTGAGAGGGAGGGAGGGAGGGAGGGAGGGAGGGAGGGAGGGAGGGAGGGAGGGAGGGAGGGCGAGCGCTATTTCCAGAAAAGTAGGTAACAGAAAGACTGGTGAGAGCTTGCCAGTGGAGGAAAAAGAAAACTAAAGTCTGGTGGCCTGGAAGCTAGGGAAAGTTCATGTCCTTGTGTGAGGTGACTGCAGTCTGCATTTAGTAGACAAGATGGCATTAGCATGGTAGAATACTGAACTTAGAGGAAGCATGCAATAAAACAAGAGCAATGGCAGAGGCTCAGCACTGGACCTGCTGATAGATTTCAGAGTCCTGAGCACCTTTAGGCAAAGACTGTGGGCTGACTCTGCTTGGGCTCAGACTTTGATTTGTTATAGTTCTGTGAGGCATTTCTTTGTAGACAGTTACTTTTTTTTTTTTTAATCTTTCTCTATTTAAGCATTATATACAAAAGAGAATGTTACAATACTCACGTTATCCCTCCCCTACTGTTTTAAGCTGGGTAAGGGCTCTGCAGACCATCTCAGGTAAAGAGCTCTATCAGTCAGTCAGTCACCTTGATTTTTGTCTCTTTCACACAGGGAGTGTGGAGCAGGCACGTTTGTCAACTTTGCATCCCTGGAGAGGGAAGGGAAACTCCCTTACAGCTGGTGAGTATTACCTTGGCTTGTGTCTCCAGCTGGCTTCCAATTTGACTGCATTGTCTTTAGGCCTTGGTCATTTTCTTCTGGTTGTCCCCTCATTATTTCAGTGGACAATCCATGACTGGATTCCCATGGGCCAGAGTGGCTTCTGTGAGTGGGTCCGTCTACAGCTCTTAAGCAGAGGGGAAGGGACCAATAAAGTCATGCAAAGGGCCCCCAGCTGTGCTGATGCTCCGCTACAACAGCCACAGTGAACAAGTGGTAACAGAGGCCCTAGGGGAGACGCGACTAAAGCCACGTGGCCTGACAATAGGAGCCTCCACTTCCATTAAAAATTAAGTAAAAGTGTGTGGCCCAAAGCTCTCACCTCCTGTATCAAACACAGAGACAAATTTGAAGTTTTTATAATCTCTTCATCTTTTACAATTGGGAAGGAAGGTACTAGAGGGAAGAGATGTTTAAGGAATTAGAAAAACATTGAGAGATGAATTTTGTTGCTGTTAATACCGAACTACAGTGTGGAATGAATAGCAATCCTGTCCAGCTTAGCATTCAGCTCAGAATCTCCAAGAGAATCACCAGTTAAGTGAACATATTATATTTAAGAAAGGAAGGTTCCACGCAGCATGTAGTTTGCAGACAACCATGAAAGAGTTTAAATGAACCCAAAGTGGCTAATGTTAATGAAACAGATGTGAGAGACCAGGAATTTCACCCTACAAAATCAACAAAGTAAAAAACAACAACAACAAACACACACACACGCACACCCAACTTTATTTAAAATATGTACTCTCCCTCTCTGAGTGTGGGTGATAGTCACTCTAGTTGAAAAGAGGGTTGAAATGGGATTCTGTTTGATATGGTTGCACTTTGGGTCATTTTAAAATTTTAGTATGAATAGAGTTGTCCTATTAAAATATGATCGATCAAGTTATGAAGAAAGAATTTATAAGCCCTTGATGCTGACAATTTCAGAAACATGAGGTTTGTTTGAGTATGTTAGGAGTCTTCTCAAGCCCCATTTCTCGCCTTTAAAAGACTGGGTCCTCAAAGCAGCAGCATGAGGCTCTTCTCGACCCTGTCCCAGTTGTACCCATGACCCTAGACAGCGACACTTTGATGAACTTCATGGCTAGTCACAATTTGTAAGATTTATAGGCCAGTTTGGGGAAGCTAGAAGCAAAGAGAAGATGTTCCTTCATGACCTTTCTACGAAATCGGGCAAATTCTCCTGTAGCTTATGGCAAACTTAGTTTCACCAGCACTAGTGTATTCTGGGGGAGTGAGATTCAACACCTCGGTGGGGATTTGCTCTCACTAAAGTGACACACGAGGACAGCTTTCCTCTAGTTTTAACACTAACTATAAGTGCATCTAAGGATGTCTTTCCAGCCACTGTCTTGAGTGCTGTGTGAATACCTGAAATCAGGTTCCAATCAGATTTTCTTTTTATCTCGACTAGAACTAAAATGAAATTGATTAGTGCCTTACTTCCACCCTGAGAAGAACCAATGAAGAACCCAAGGCCATGGGCGACCTGCTGATTTAGAATAAATGAGACAAAGCAGCATATTGAGTTGGTGCTTTAGGAATAGGGTTAGAAAATCTGCTACAGTTTAAGTTGGAAATACTACGGGAAGGTACAGCGAGTGGCTCAGCTTGCCAAGGATGTGGCACACAAGCCTGGTCCACCCTGGAGCCCACGTAAGCGATCCGACCATCTCTATCCACTCACATGAGCTAATGTTCTGCTACCAGGCTTCTTTTCTTAACTTATATTAGGTTGAAAGGGGTGGTGGCCAAACATAAGACCCCAGCCGGCCAATGAGCCTCAGTGAACTGAATAAAAAAAGATCTCCTAATAGCGGATGAATTGGTGCCAAATAAGTTGAGAGCCACACAATGAGGATTTGTGTGAATAGAAGCCATGTTTGTCCGTAGTGTATGTAGCCTGCAAGCCTCCCGTTTGAAGCCTATGGAGGAGGAGAATATTTAACTGTGGTATGAGTTGACCCTGGCAGGTAACTTACTGATAATCTGTTCACAACTGAATTACTAACCCTTACCATGGTTTCATCTTTGCATCTGTTGTTTATTAATGCTCACAGGCGTAGGAGTGTGTTTGCTTTCTTAACCCTGCTGCCTTCATGTCTTTGGACTGATTATCTTTTGGCATTTTATATTAACCCTTGGTAAGTGATTTCGTTTTTACTATTTACCCAACACAAAGTCTTTAACAGTTAGCTTGCAGAAAGTAAACAAAGTGGGATTAAGGGTCTTGTGTTTTTTTTTTTTCCCCTTGCTGGTTATTTCATGTGATTCGTAGCACTTAGGATGATGGAGCAGATGGAAAGGCATTGAGCCAGTGAATGGAACCCAGATGTTTACAGTGTCCTCTCAGTGAAATCTCCTGTTGTTCTCCTGTGCTTTTCTGTCCTGTGTCCTTGTCATCTGTCTTTTTAGAGTTTGTCAGTTAGCCTCCCATCTTTGAACCCCTTTTTTCTTCCCATCCCCAGACATGAAAGAACTCCTTATTCCCGAGAAGGTAAATGCAGGACTGTAGAAAGGAAGGATGCCCCGAATCTAGAGACCCCTGCTTTTATGCCAACCTTAACTCTCTAACTATTGAGTATTTGACTGCACATAAGCCGCTCTCTGCAGTTATCTTCTGTAATCCCCTCACAGTCTGAAGCATGTGATAATCCTTCCAGAGACAGGAAACAGAACTTTGAGCTGCCTGCTAAGAAGCTAAAGCTGCACTTGCTGAGGGCCCAAAATCAGTTCCCAGAACCCACAGTGAGGCAGCTCACAAATGCCCATAACTGCAGCTCCAGGAGACACAGTGCCCTTGTCATGCACCTGCACATATGTGCGCACCCTCACACGTACACACATATACACACATATACACATCATTTAAAGATGAAAATCTTTAACCAAAAGAAAAGAAAGAATGCCGCTAAGGAGAATGAAGGCCTTGATATCATAAGCCACCATATAACAAACACAGGTTCCGGGCCCAGAAAGTCGCCACTCTCCTCTGAACAGAGAAAAAACACCTTCCTTTAATCTATTATTTTCTTACTATCTAAATCGCATGGATAATCAATATTGAAACATAACCTTCTTGGCTTTTGCTATGCTATGATGAAAACGATACTAATTATGATAAGGAACTTGAATTCTTAGGCCAGAAAACCCAAAATTATTTTCTCCCCAAAGCCATCTGAAAAATAGCCAATCTTGCAGGAAACTGACAAAAATCACACACACACACACACACACACACACACACACACACACACACACACACACACACACACACATACACACACGTTCATTATCCTTAAGTATTAACACATGTTGTTGCTTAGGTAGTAAATAATAATAAACAGCTACTTGGAATGCTAGCAATGAGAAGCAGGCTTGGAAGGAAGACTAAAAATATTTCATGGAATAGAATAAGTGGCTCTGTGTGTGTGTGTGTGTGTGTGTGTGTGTGTGTGTGTGTGTAAGAGAGAGACAGAGAGACACACAGAAACACACACACAGAGAAAGAAAGAGAGAGAGACAGAGAGACAGAGACAGAGGGGAGGAAGGGAGAGTGGGATGGGGGAATCTGAACAGCTATTTATGCATAGAAGTCATTGGCCAAATATTCTTCTAGTTCTTTGAGGGCAGAAGGAATACAGGTGATGATGTTATTCATGATATCAAGATACAAAGGAAGAAACAGTGAAAAGGGACTTCTTCAGTATCGAGGATTACTACAGAATTTGTACATTCCTTTTTTTTTTTTTTTTTTTTTTTTTAAGATTCTAGAGGGAATTCTTTTAAACAAGGTCACCAATACCTCGCTGCCATTATCATGGTTGCTGTGACTTTGAGGTTAAGACTTCGTCATCATCAACTCAGTGTGTCCTGTAGCATCAGACAGTCTCCAGTATAAGTAGTACATGTTAATCCCACCTGGACCTTCAACCTGTACTACCTTTAAGCAGAACACCTGCTGGTCATCCTCAGGGGTTCTACCTATCCAGAGGATGCAAGGGCAGGGGGGAAGGGGCAGAGGAAAGGGCGGTAGAGTGCACACCACACATAGGTTTCAGTTAAAACAAAAGGAAGCTGTGGACAGTGCTCTGTCCTTTTCCCCTCTCAGTTCTTCAGATGTTCTCATTTTCTACAGTTCACAACTTGTGCGTCTTCCTTAATGTCCTGCTGATGAACAGATGGCTGGCCCCTTCAAGGTCCGTTATGGACAGTATTGATCGAATAGTGTGAAAGCCTAGTTAAGAGGAGCGATATGCCCTACTGTTTTTCAGAAGAACATCCTGAGACTGTAAATAGTTGCCTCGAGGTGAGAAGAGATTGTTCAAGATAAGAGACCAGGTCTCTGTTGTCACATTCTAAAACCTTCACACATCTCATCAAGGGGGGAGAAAACAGCTTGCACTCTCCACTGTTCGATCTGAGAATCCCTCTGTCAGCTTGCATTTGCTAAGCCTCCCTCAGAAGCATTTGTTGTTTCTTTTCATCTACGCTGTTAACAGCCCCAAACAGCAGAGTTACACTCCCAGGGGTTTTCAAAGCATTATCCAACTTCCGCCAGAAGTGAGGGTTTCTTGACGAGATGGGTTTCTATTGATTTTGCTCCCACCCTCGGATGCCTCTAGAAGGTTGAGGGGAAATCGAGAGATCCTGTCAGACAGTATCGTGTAGTCCTGCCCAAGTGATAGCGTCTGCGATGGGCACCAGTGGCCTGTCAGGTTGGCTTCTGCTGGGATTCCTGATGTTAATGTTCTTGGAGCGTCCCCTGCTCTGACCTAAGTTCACTGCTGCTGCTTTTGTCTCCCATAGCCACCTGCACGCCATACTCAAGCATGCAAGCTTCGGCTCTAACTCCCAAACAGTTGGCGTGTCAGCACAGGTTGACACTTAGCTACAATGTTCAAGCGTACACATGGTTGCCGCGTGCTATGTTTGGAGTAGGGGGCAACCTAAAAGGCCTTTTTCAGTTTTTTTTTTTTTTTTTTTTTTTTGGCGGCTTTTGTTGAGCAGATGAGACAGCCTCACTTATGAACCTGGGGACATTTATGGTTCTGTACTTCACCTTACACCTCGCGTAGCCACGCCCCTGTCATCAGTGCCTTGGACTCTTCTGAGGAACGGACTGCTGTATGGTTGCTTTTCTTAGACTATTTGTACCCTAAAGAATTCAGAAATAATTCACCTTAATTTCTCTAAGCCACTGGGGATTTTAACCTTGTCTTACATAAGTAAAAGGGGGAAAACAAAATGTGTATGATTCTCTCTCTCTCTCTGTCTCTTTCTGTCTCTCTGTCTCTGTCTCTGTCTCTGTCTCTGTCTCTGTCTCTGTCTCTCTCTCTCTCTCTCTCTCTCTCTCTCTGTATGTGTGTGTGCCTGTCTGTCTGTCCATTTGTCTGCCCATCTGTTTGTCTGATGAGTGATGCTCATTTGGTTGGTTGATTGGGTATTCTTTATCACTGAAAAAATGAAGGCCTATTCTTTGCTCAGTTCTTTTACTGTTTTTTACCTGTGCATACTTGCTTATCCCATCAGGTACAGTATGAGTTATTATTAAAGCCTTAACAAAAATGTTTATAAATTAATTCTCCACTCCAAACTCATTGCAGCTGTGCATTTGGCACAGCACTCAAAATGTAGAGAGATGCTCTCCACTTGGCTGTGGTCTGCCATCCATCAGTCTTGGTGTACTCCACAGCTTTCACATACAGGGACACTCCAGATTCAGCAGAATCTAAATGGAACATTGAGGGCAGCCACAAATCATATACACATACCTCATGGTCACAGCACACCATGCAAAATACTCAGTGGAATTTTACATCACACTCAAAGGTCACTCAGTAATAAATGGGATTAAAAGGAAACAAAATATGCATTGGTCCTCCTGTAATGCCCCCCTGCCTCTCCCTAGCATACCCCCCCTGTTGCCCCACTAGCTGTGGAGGAGTACCAGCTCACCATTTCAACTTGGATGTATTCAGCATCTCTCTTTTGCACACACCCCTTTGTTTGGGATTTCTTTTACAGTCTATGTGGCTAGGAAAGAATTTCTTATTTACACTCAGTCTCCAAATCCTAATATAGAGCTGCAGCCACCTGCCCTGGCCTTCTGCGTCCTACCGTGCTGACAATCGACTGTGCAGCCTTCCTGGAGTTAGCATACTTCATGAGAGCTGAACCAAGTGAGGACCCTCGGAGATTTCCTTAGGTTTTGGCTTCCTAAGTGAAACAGCTATATCTGACATCAGTGTTCCTCAACTGATAGTGAAGAGCTGTGTTTCTTTTAAAATCTAAAAAGAAAAAACAAGGAAGATGAGGACAGGGGAGCAGAAAAGAAGCAGGAAAGGAGCAGGGCGCATCTTCACTTGGAAGCAGAAAGAAATTAAAAACTATCCAAACCCAGAAACTCCACAGAGTTCCCTGGATTCTTCCCTATAACTCCTGACGTGACTGCTTCCTCTCCATCCACAAGCATCACTTCCCAGGATCCCACAAGCCCATGTCAAGGACCAAGTCATCAGCCCGCTTTAGACAGTTTGAGAATAGTGCATACTCTTTCCTTTTACTGGTGTGCATTCATTGAACACAGTAGTGTGTGTATATGCATGTGTGGTTGTGTGAGAGTGTGCATGTGTGTGTACATGTGTGTCTTATGACCACAGGTTCACACTACAGTGAACGTGTTGAGGCCAGAGGACAGCCTTCAGTTCTCTCTTTCCACCTTGAGTTCTGAGGGCTGGACTTGGGTTCTGGGGCTTGTCAGCAAGACTGAGGCAACAGCTCTTGGCACTCATGAAAATATTTTCCACAAGTGCATCACATGCTTTGAACAAACTTACCTCTTTATCCAACTCATCATCCTTCCTCCCCTCCTGCTAGTGGCCCTCCTTTTCCCAGGTAGCCTTGCTTCTGTGCTCATGCTATATATAAAACTAGACAATAGAAAAGAATACAAGATGTGTAATTTGCAAAATTGACTCAGTAAGTGAAACTGTGAGGATAATAGGAATTTAAGACATTTTCCTTCAATCAACATGATAAGCTTTCATTGACCACCCACCATGGTGTTTACGGTCTGTGCTCAACAAAAAGTAGATTATTGAATCTACTCCTCAACTTAAGGCCTTAATTGTTACTCACAAACAAGATTATTTTTAATTCATTGGTATAGAATGTTGTATATTGATGCAAAATAAGTTTAATTTTGATACATTGGTATAGAGTTCAAATTTAAGATTATTATCCACACATATTATATATATATATATATATATATATATATATATATATATATATATATACTGTAATATGAGGTATTGTACCCATACAACTCAATTATAATACAATCTTTACTTCCAATATCTTGAAAGTAGTATTGCAGGCTGCTTAGAATAATTAAGTAATACAAGCTAACTGTTAGTTTATCAAATCATGGTCATGTCAATTACTAGTCTATTTTTATCACAAGAATATATATCCTAGGTTTAACAGATAAATATGATTCTATAGATATATAAGGTAAAATAGTCATATAAGGTCTTCAAAAGCCTCAGAGACCTACAGAATATGGCATTTAAAGATGTTTTTATTATTCTAAAGATTCTTTGACAACAAGACAGGTTAACTTCTGGCAACACCAGCCTACCTCAAAGAAGATGATGAGCATCAAAGAATCTCCTTATGGAGATGGTTTCAAATGTGGTAAACAAGCCACTGGGAAAAAATGTCCTCATTTCTACCACAGACAGAATTCTGCCTAAAAATGGGCAAGCTTGAATGCAGGCAGAGTAGATGGCCAAACTCTGCCAAGACAGAGTAAGCAAGATCTCAATAGCTCCTAGCTCACAAATATGTCTGTCAGAGATATTGGGCCAGAAGGCTGAAGATGATGCTCCAGTGTTATAGAGAGTTTTGGGTGACTGTTCAAGCAGCAAACTATCTCTGCCACTTTTTTCATTTTGGAAGTGCTGCTAACCTGCACTTCCTTTTCACTCAGATATTTAAGTTTTATTCCTTCTCAAGTCTCTGATAGGACTGAAGACCAGATAGTTTAGTCTTACAATTAAATTTAGTTGGTTAGGGGTTAAGATGTTTTTAGATCTAGATAGATGTTTTAAGATGTTTAATAGAGATGAGATATGATAGATATTGATTTTCATTCAGAATTTTAGACTCAACAAGATAGGAATAATGTTTACTTCAAGTTTGTCAAATAAAATAGCCAAATCACTATGAATATAACATTTATATAATTCCTGATTGTCTTGTGGTTCTTCCTGCTGTATAGTTTATTTTATTTATGTTCAACATAAATAAAATTTATTATCTTCATATTTATTAAAAGCATACGTACATGGGAGAGTTGCAAAAGTCATACACCCACTCTAGTCACACCGTTCACACCACTGGCAGAGTCACACACCCACACCAGCCACATAGTTCACACCACCTGCAGAAATAACAGGAAAGGTAGTCTGTGATTAAGGATCCAACTTCCGACCTTTTTGGCATTTGTTCTTTATTACCCAACTCTTCTTTCTTGTCTATAGACTCTGGAAATCAGGAAGTGGATACTTCTCTTACTAATAAAACATTCTAATAAGGTAATCGCCAGGAGTCAGCAATGTATTTCTATAACTCAGTTTTCAGCAAGTAGGAAATATAAAATGCAGGTGTATTCTTGCGACCTAGTAGAGTTTCTTAAAATTAATCAGAAATTGTTATCTTTTACCAACAGAAAGCTAATTTAACAAATCTGAGGTATTCATTAAAAATTAAATAGAGTTGCTTAAGAAAAATTAAAGCTCTTTAGCTCTTTAATGTTTAGTCATATTAATCAACTTTTTATCTTGATAAGTATATTTTTTTTTCAATTTTCAGGAGTAAAAATGGCTTAAAGAAGAGGAAACTGACCAAGTAAGTCCATGGTATTGACTTAGAGAGTTTTATCCTAGGGTATGAACATTTCAAAGTGAGATCTTTCTGTTGCCAGGATGAATAACTTAGGAGATGGAGGGTTTGTTTCATCTTCCAGGTCACAGGACATTACTGAGGGAAGTCAGGGCAAGAACTCAAGCAGGAACCAGATGTAGTTTTAATCCCAGCACTTGGTAGGCAGAGGCAGGTGGCTGTCTGTGAGTCCTAGGCCAGCCTGGTCTAATGTAGCACATTCAGGGCAGCCAGGGCTACACAGAGAGAACCGCGTCTCAAAAACAAAACAAAAAAGAACTTAAAACAGAAAGCATGGATCAACACTTTGTGCTGGCTTGCTGCAGCTCGTACTTAGCTAGCTTTCTTACATAGACCAGAATCACCTGCACAGAAACTCCACAGAACCCAGAGAACCACTGTGCCACCCACACAGGTCTAGGCCTTTCTATACCAATGAAACGTTCAATACAACTCCCCTCAGGCTTACCCTCGGGCCAGTCTGCTCTGGGTAACCTCTGCCCTGAGATTCCAGTCTCAGTTAACTCAAGGCTGTGTCCAGTTCAGCTACCTAGAACAAAACAAAGAAGTGGGTGTGTGTTGAAAAGCACAACATGTGTCTTTGATGCACAGGAATGGAGAGACTACTAAAGATGCTTATCATAGGACCTGTGTCAGGAAAAATATCAGCTCTTCTCTTTGAAATCTTAGGAAGAATAGATTGTTAGGACTTACAGAAAGCTTGTAAGAGGCCATGTGACATGCCAGACACATGACCATCTGATATGTTCATAAAGGCAAATGAAAGGCTCTGCTCTTTTTCATGTTTTTAAATTCTACATTTATTCTGGGGAAAGGTTCTTACTCTAGCTGATAACAAAATTAATACTTTAATAATACCACCTCTGAAGTCCTCTGTAATAAACAGGAAAGATAATTAGCTAGCCTGTGCTCTCACTTACCTCTTGAACTCTTAAGTCATAAGACTAAGATTACGGTGAGTGGAGATTAAGCATCCATTAATATGATTTCAGAGGCTTAGGAGATTATCATTTCCAGAACTTTTCTTGATTAAAATTCTGTAGTGCATATATGGAGTGAGACATTCTTTTATAAATAGGATTCAATCTTGATTCTTACTAAGGATAGAACACTTATTATCAGTTGAAAAAGGCAGTGGGGTTCTGGTGATATTATTGCTAACAGAAGGGAAAACATGATATTCCATCAGATATTTGAAAAGAAATGTTAAGATAAAATATCTTATTCGGCCTTGAGTGGATTATAATTTTAGGACACAGTAAGATAATTTTTCCAAAGTCTGTCTAAAATCAGTAAGTGTCCAATTGTCACACACCATGGGAAAAACCGACTGGCCAAGAGGAGCAGATCGTTTGGTGGATGTTGTGAACAGCAAGGGAAAGGCTTTGTTGCCCAAAACATTGGTGGGTTTTGATGTTATCTATAGAAGGATTGGCTAGAGTATCCAGGAACAGAGAGTCACAGGACAAAGCAGAGGGAGACAATCTGACATGTCTCCCAGGCAGAAACAAGAAGCGTAAAGGTCTGGACTCTGGGACCCCTGCTTTCTGTCTCTCCTTGCTTGCAGCCATCCTGCCTGTCCTTCTCCCCATGATGTAAGACACACACACAGAGACACACACACAGACACACACATAGACACACACACAGAGAACCACACATAGACACACACAGACACACACACAGACACACAGACACACAAAACACACACACCACAGACACACACACATAGACACAGACACACAGACACACAGAACACACACACACACACACACACACACACACACACACACACACATGTTCTCCCTGCATCTCCATACTATCTCTGTGCCAGCCTTTTCCGTCCCATCTCCCTTCTTCTTGGTTTTGTTTCTTCACACCCACAAATCTGGTCTGCCTTCACTCTACACATTTCTGCTTTCCTAATAACAAGGTGCTACTCAGAAGTGTTAAATTCCGCTTAGAGATTGATGCCCCACTACAGCAACCTGCTGCCAGAAAAGAGCTCCTACTAGAGTGTTGGGCTATGAGGTTAACATGGAAACACCTTTGAACCAGGACTTGCTCTGCCTGGGCTCTTGTCAGAGCTCTACTGCCCCGTGGCCCTGGGACAGACTCTTGACTTTCTTCCCCATATGTTTCCATGACTCTCTCATGTTTGCTCGGTTCTTCTGAGGTTGGTGATCAAGGCTCAAGCTTTGCACATGCTAACCAGTATACTGCCAGTTATGTTGGTTTTAAAGCACCCTTTCTTTGTGTTTCACAAAGCCCAGTTCAGCTGGACGACTTTGATTCTTACATCAAGGATATGGCCAAGGACTCTGACTACAAATTCTCTCTTCAGTTTGAGGTGAGTGTGAGGCGTTGTCTCCCTCATGTGGTTGGCAGGGTGTGGGAATGGTCACATCTGCACTGGGGTCATTTCCCTGCTCACTGCATAGAGCATGTGATACGCTGCTAAGCAAGGAAGGCTGGCGACCTCAGAGTGGCCTTAGCTATGGGCCAGATCAAGGGGCAAAGAGACAGAGAGAGAACAGGATCCGGTTCAAAGGTAAGTAGATGGGACCAGGAGGGGCATCTTTGAAAAAAAAAAAATCAAGCACAGTCAAGTGGAGGGAGGATTAAAAGCAAACTGACACCTGGCATTGAAATAACCGTCCAGGGACGTTGGTGTTTTCAAATGACATGAGCTGTAGACTGCAGTCTGGGTGGATGGCCAGCATCCACCCCTGTGCCTCCTAGGTGTGCGACAGCCAAGGGCAGGGCTGTCATTAAGCTAGCATTCTAAGCAATGCTGGTGAACACTTTCCCTTTGTTATTCTTTCTTTTGAAAACCTGGGGGGCGGGGCGAGAGTTGCTCATAATTCGTGTAGGTGGAGGAGGACACCATCCACACTCATCTCCCTTGAAGCTCACACTGAGTATGAAGCCATGTGCCTGCACAAGCAGAAATGAGCCCGTGAGCATTTGCTTTGCTTCATCGTGGCGCACTGCACACTGCTCACGGAAGCCTCGAGCGCTTTAGGCTCCGCAGCAGCTGCTCTGATCGGTGATTCGGGATAAATAGGAAAATGGTGACCTTTCTGAATGTTGTAGTTTTCTTTTTTAAGCCTAAATTCTCTTTCCCATTAAATTGGCTGGCTTTATCTCATTTTTCTCCCCCACTTCTTTCTCTTCATCATCAAAGAACTGTCTTAGTTAACAGAGGCCTGCAATAGTCTGAGTGTGGATATCCTTTCAGGGAGCTTGAGGGTGAAAAGAACCTCTAAAAACATTTCCTTTTTTTAACATAGTAAAAAAAAAAAACCTTTTACTATGCATATACGTATGTGTGTATATGTGTGTGTGTATGTATGTGTATATGTGTGTATGTGTATGTGTATGTATGTATGTGTGTATGCATATGTGTGTATGTGTGTATATCTGTGTGTGTGTGTGTGTGTGTACATATACGCCACAATGTGTATGTAGATAAGAGGACAACTTCCATGAGTCAGTTTTCCCCTTCGCCACATAGGGCCCAAGGATCCAACTCAGGTCATCAGCCTTGGTGGCAAGAACCGTTACCCACTGAGTCATCTCACTGACATGTGGATCTTATTCACTGCCAGATGCAAAGGCCCCTAACTGCCACCTGTCAATAAATTTTGAATAAGGCCTGGCCAGCTATCTATTCCCTGCTGGTGCATATGAAATTATCAATATCAGCCTCGATGTTAACATCAGAAGTAACAGAAACTCAATTATACGTGGTGGTCAACAGCAGGAGTGTTATTTCAGAAAGCGTGTCCCTGGAAGGAGGGGAGTTTTGAAATATTAATAAGGTAAAATTACTTTTGCAAAATGAGTAACTGGACGGCCACAGCGGCAGAGATGAAAATGAGGGTGTAACCACACCTCCGGCCTGACTAAGAGCAGTTCCTTAACAGCTGAGATGCTGCAAATGTTACTTTTCTGTTACTGTGATTAAAAAAAAAAAAGATGACAAAAAGCAAGTTAGGAAAGGAGGAGGGATTTTTTTTTTCCACACAGTTGTAAGATGAAAGAGTCTGCCCTGCGGGGAAGGCATGGCAGCAGGATGACGAGGTAGGCTTGGCAGCCAGGATGCAGGGAGAGAAAGGAAGAGGGGACCAGCCTAAGATCTCGAAGCCTGTCCCTGGATGTACAACTCCCAGAAAAATTCACCCTCCCGATGGCCCCACTGCCCTCTCAAACAGTGCCACCAATGGGGACCAAGTATTCAAACACACAGGCCTCTAGGTGGTGGTGGGGGCATTCTTCATGAAACCACCATAGATGCTGTTGGTGGCACAGCTCAGGGTCATGACCTCTGCTGAGGACCCTCATTTTATGCCAGAGTGTGACTATTACTGTGTTACAGAATTGTATAGTTATTTAGAAGTGTAGCGGCATTTATTTTGGAAAAAAAAATAAGAATGCTTTTATTGTAAATGAAATGTGCTTCTAACCAGCTTTCACCTAAGTAAAAGGGGCTTGTTGAGAGGATATCAGTGAAGGAAGGGTTGAGTAGCTCAACCTTAGGTGGGTCTCAGAGATGACTGGAAACTTGAGCTAGACCCGTGATAAGGCCCCTTCATTTCTCACTTCTGCTCTCCTCTGGTCTCGACTTTGCTATCCTTCACTGCAAGGCGACTTCTTTTTCTTAGTAGAAAACTCAGGGTTCAGCATCCCATCCCATCCCTTCCCTCTTCTCACCGCCTATCTCCTTCCATAAAAGATTCTATTGCTCACCTGTGCTTTGAGAATTAACAGGGGCATTTTGTCCAGAAAGCCTGGGTCGTGGTCCCCATTCTGAGCACTACTAAAGAAGAGTCTCGTAAGGTCTGTCAAGCAAGCTAACATGACGAAATTGCCCCAAGTGAAGGATGGCCATATCCTTGAGCAAAGACGGGGGATAATTTATGTGCTAACTTCAAGTACCATAAAGATACGTAAAAGAGAATTGTAGACTTTACCTACTAAATGGTCAATTCATCGTGTGCTCAGCATTATATGTCGATTATAAATGAACATTTTAACTTACTTTATAACATGTTTATATTTAAATATGTATATTTATTTGGCCATTAATAAGTCAATATTGGGGGTAACACTTCTCAAAACCTCAGTTTCTTCACCTATAAAAACTGGTACATTGAACTAGATCAGTGATTCCCCACTGAGCAAAGCTGGCCAGTCCCCAAGAAGAAATGTGGTGATGTGTGGGAGTGGCTTTGGTTAAGGTGTTGAGTGGAGGCTACTAACAGGATTTAATGAAAGAAGGGGCAGGGGAACTAAATTTAACTCAGAGTGTTTAATGAGGAATTGTCCTCCCATGAAAAACACTAAGCTTCATGTGGAGCATGGTGCAGCAGGCTTTATGATGCTGGGGTCCTACCGTTATCCAGAAAACTCAGTGGAATGTGTGCAGAGAACCTGCAGCATTATAGAGGGAGAGGTTTGTCCTAATGAACTAGCTTATGAAAGCCAGAAAGTCTGGTCTTTGGGGCAGGCTGTCCAGCTGGTGAACCACAGAAAAGCTGAGCTTGCAGTCCCGAGTCGGAAGGCAGTAGGGAGCAGAATTCCTTCCTCTGTGATGGAGTTGCCTCCCCTCTTAATTCAATTAATTGATTGGGTGAGGCCCACCCAATGTGCAAACAGTAGTCTTCTCTGAGTCCACTGAGTTTATCCTGTCTTGCCAACTTTATAGCAAGCTCTAGTTTGCTATGTGGCCAAACAACTGGGCATTCCAGCCTAGCCAAGCTGACATATGAATGCAGCCATTGTGCAGGGGTTTGTAGGAATGTTTAGGGCTTTCACTGTTAATAAGCATTTTCATACACCTTTCTTCCTAGAACACTATTAGTTGTATGTGTAATGTACCATGCTTAGTGTGTGTGCATGAGTCAGTGGGAAGTGCCGGCACTTTTATGGTACACACTTGCCCTGTATGTCTTGGACTAGCATTTTCTGGACCCAGATCTCACACTGGTTCTATTCCCTTTCTCCCTGACAGCCTCCAGTCAATTCTCACATCTTCACAGGCCACATTGTCCTCAGATGGAGTGTGATTTCTTTTCTGTTTTCATAAAAGCATTGTACTCCCATGGCTGCTCTCTGTGCGTATGCCTAAGCTTTGCACAACAGTCTTCAAGTTTTCTAGTATTTTGTATTCGTAATTACTGAAACATAAAAGGAGAAATGCTTCTAGTTGTAACAGTACCTCAAGAAGGTATTACCATGAACAAATCAGCTGAGCCTAGCTAAACCTAGTAGCCAAAATAGGTATTTGGTCTGCTCATATGAATGCTTATACCACTTGAATTCATTTCCATATTGACACTGAAAGATCAAACATGCATTGAGAAATTGCATAATTTGTAATCATTATGCAAATTGAAGATAATGTCTGGATTTACATACATTACCAATACAACTGTAAGTCATACATGCAGCTTTATGAGTTTCTACTTCCTAGCCACTGAATAAATTTGCTTTTTATTCGGTATCTGATTTGGGAACTGTGGAAAAGACTGATTATTCCCTGAAAGAAATAAACACCTTTCCTTAAGGAAGATGGAGGCCTGACAGAGGACAGCTCCATTTCTGATGTTTCTGGTAAGAGAGGTTCTGAAGAACCAGACTTCAGAGCCTGAGGTGGCGCCATTTTCAAGCCATTCCATGCACTCCTTGACTTCCCGTTTATTTCTGGAATTTGTGATTAACTAAAAGGCAAGTAAAGGCCCTTACACTCTTTGTTTGGAAATAAGGCTACAAAGATTAACACAAAGCCATATAACATGCTACATGCTGAATGATAGGTGACCATTGCTTTCTGATGGTGGCAACATCTCAGCCTCTGTCTCAGCCCTGTTCCCTGGAGGAGTGTCTGCAGTCGTCATTGGACTATGTCACTCAAGTACGCTCATCGGGTTTTGGACACAAGATCTAGCCTTGACTTTTATCTCCTCTTTCCCCTCTCTTCCAGATATTTAATCTGTTTCTAAGAGCCTGTACCAGCACCATGGCCTTGGTGGCCTTGGTAGCCTTGGTGGCCTTGGTAGCCTTGGTGGCCTTAGCCTATGTGCTGCCCCTTATGAGCTGCATATTGGTCTCCAAGTCCTTGAGAGACACCATAGACTTCCCTAGTTGATTTCTTTTGTTTCTGTCCTCCCGTTATCCACCCATCAGATTCCCATAAGCACCGTACTCTTTCCTTGAGGTACATGTGATGGATTGAACTGTGTCCTCCCACATCCACTGAGGCGCTAACATCTCCCTACCACAGGATGATATCTCCTTTTCAGATAGGATCATGACAAATGGAGATAGTTAAAATGGTTAGAAATTAAGAGGTCATACTATAGGCAGCTGTTGGTGATTGTCCCATTAGAAGCTAAAGAAAGGAGCCATCACAGCCATCAGAGGGGATACAGCCCTGCTAACACCACAGGTTTCAGACCTGTAACCTCCAGAGCTATGAAACAATAAATTTATTTGGTGTTGAGCCACCATATTTGTGGCACGTTGTCCCAGCAGCCCCAGGAGACTCAGATACAGTACCATGCTAGACTAGAACTTAACTCTTTTTTCACACACGCCAATGGTCACCTGAAGATAACCAATGCTATTATATTGTTCTATTAACTTGCTGCAAATGGTACCTCTGCTCCTTCCCTTCCCCTTTTCTCCTCCTGTGGATCACTTGCCTCTCATGCCCCGTCTGCTCCCAGGTAAACACTAAGTACTGTCATCTGCTGACAATGCTGCTATAAGAGCAGAATGCAGTGGCAGTGCTTGTTTTCGACGATGGCATGTTGACTGTGTTTCCCAATCCGTGTTGAAGGCACAGCCTCATCGACAATGTTTGAAGATGAGGCCCTTTGGAGATAGCTAGGATAGACAGAGTCCTAGAGCTGGGAGTCTCGTGGTGAGATCAGTGCCTCGATAAGAGAAAATGGTGAGTTTGCCCCCCCACACATACACACACATTGATAAGACATGGAAATACATGGATCTGGCAGCTGATAAGACATGGGAATACACAGGGCTGGCAGCTGCTTACAAGACAAAGATTATCAAGGAAATTTACATTGTTATCAACTTGGTTTGAAACTTTTCAGCCCCCGTGACTATGAAAAATAATAACATGCTTTGATTAAAACCACAGCTCTGAGGTGTTTAGCTATGGCAGCACAGACACACACAGACATGCACACACACATACACACACACAGACAAGCACACATACATACATACACACATACACACAGACACAGACACAGACACACACACACACACACACACACACACACACACACACACACACACAC
>OU015745.1:11349578-11364727 GCA_907169655.1 Acomys percivali | reverse complement strand
GGACTCTCTCCCCCCTTCCCTGCAGGTGGCTGGGACCCCCTCCCCCTTCCCTGCAGGTGGTTGGGACTCTCTCCCCCTTCCCTGCAGGTGGCTGGGACCCCCTCCCCCCTCCCCTGCAGGTGGCTGGGACCCCCTCCCCCCTTCCCTGCAGGTGGCTGGGACCCTCTCCCCCACTTCCCTGTGCTCTGTTCTATTCTTAGCAAGTATTTTGTTTGCTTTCCTCCCATGGCCTCTCTGGGGGTCAGGTGGGGTTTTGCTTTGAGCAGATTGGCCTCACTGCGGGAAGCCTGGCTTTCTGCAGGTCATATGGATTTGCCTATAAGTAGTCATTCACCTACTTTTTCCTAATGCTGTGTGGCTTTGTCACTGTTCTCGTTGTTTCTACTTGGTTTGGAGGTTTCGGTTTTCTAATGAACGTATACCAATTATACATAATAATTAGATGAATTATACGTAATGATGCGTTTCATTATGGTGTTTGTAGACATATATTTTCATCACTTTCACCCGCCCCCACTGCTCTCTTCACACTCCCACTGAACCCCTCCTTCTCCCCACTGGTGTTCCTTCTTCTTTCAGGCCTATGTGTACATGTGACCCAGTGAGCTTAATTACAGTGCTTTAAAGAGCACGGATGACAGACTCATTACAGGAGCATGGGCAACTTACTATGGTGGGCAACACCACTGAAGAAAAGTGTGTTGTGCTTGCTTTTGGTTTTGACATGAAGTCTGGCCACTGGGCAGCCACGCAGCAAGTGAGAGTCCAGACCAGAGCCTGTCTGTTTCCAGCATTCATTTAACACCAGAAATGATGGAGCAATGTGTGAGGACCACCATAGGTGCCTCAGTGTACTGAGATGTTATCATAACATAAGGGAATATATTTTACCCAAAGCTCGTTGAGAGCTCAGAGATGAGGTCTAACCTGCTGAGGCTTGAAGTGTTGGCTTTTATCCTCTGTGTTAAGCTGTTTATATGAAGATGTTTAAAATCCTGTGGCCATCTTGGCTGCACTTGATTTAGAGGTAGTGCTTAATTATACTACCTACAATGAAACAGTTGGGATAAAGAAGGAGAAAAATCATGAGGTTAACCTATTTCATAGCATAGTGATAATGAATCTTAGTGTCTGGGGGATTTTGCTTCAGGTTTCAGTCACGTATAAATACTCGTTTGTGCTCTTGTGCTACAAAATACACATGCATGCATTTCTTTCACACTGAATTTTCACATAGCATATTAATATGCACAATAGTATATGATACACATACATCACAAGTATACATATACACATGGAAAGTTCTTAAACCCCAATTCAGAGACTGTTTCTTTAGGGTTTAAAAAAAAATGTGTGGATTATTAAACATTTTTCTACATTTTCCCATTATCTGTATGTTTATAGCATATTATCTACTGAGCATTAACTTCGATTTTTGCTGCTTTGTACTATGATCCGTGTCCATACCATTTATTAATTTTACCTCTCCAACAGTAAGAAACAACAACTACATTAATAAGCTCAAAATTACCACTGACTCTCCCTATCCCCTCGTGAGCTGTGTTCAGTTCATAGGCGAACACAACCACTTTAACTTACATTTCTCACTACTTGGCCTTTATTTATTCTCAGAAACATGGCCTCATTGTGCAGCCCAGGCTGACTTTCAGCTTTTTCCTTCTGCCTCAGGCTCCTCCCTACTACTGAGATGACTGGCATGTGCCCCCAACACAACTACACAGCCACTGTTGCGTATGGTTTAATATTCTCTCATTTTCTTCAAAACTCACTTACTAACCCTAACTGCTGCAAACTAGGAATAGAAGACACTCTTCCCCCCAGGGCATGATCTGTGTATTGGTTGTTTGTCTATATGTGTAGTGTTCCTGATTTCTGAGACAAAAAACTGGGGAATAACTTTGAAAGTGTATCCTTTCCAATTTTCTTCCTTCTTTTACCATTTTTTACATAGAACTTGAAAATTTTATTTGCATTTTATTTCTCTTGCTTATGATTTTAAGATCTCTTTTTCTCATATAATCAAGAAGAAATTAACCCATCTTTCCCTTTATATTTTCATTATTTAAAAATTTACGCTTTAGGGAGTTCATGTCAATGTACGATGAGGTAGGTTTTGTTTAGTTTGTTTTGGTTTAGGTTTTTGAGACAGAGTTTCTCTGTGTAGTCCTGAGTGTCCTGGACTTGCTTTGTAGATGAGGTTGGCCTCAAACTCACAGAGATCTGCCTGTCTCTGATTCCCTGTGTGCTGGGATTAAAAGTATGCATGACCACCATGGCTGGCAAACGTTTTGGTTTTTGAAAGTCGTTGAGTTGCATGTCCATTGCTTTTGGTACTGTGAAGTGATGATCTACACTGCACAGCAACGTCACCCTAGAAAGCTGGGGGCTGAGTACCTGACACGTGCTGAGAGGGTAGTTCTGGCATGTTATTATCACCACCAGAAAGGAAAATGGAAACCATATGAGGTGACACTTGTTCTCTGATGTGACTGATAACCATCATACTATGTGTATCAGATCACCACCGCATTTTATACCTACATCCATATTTCATTTATTATACCACAGTAAAGCCAGAAAAATGCATTAAAGACATTCTGTTGTATGGAGCATCCGAAGCAATGGCCCAGTGGGTAAAGAGCTTGCTGCACAGGCATAAGGACCCGAGTCAGGGTCCCCAGCACCCACGTTAAAAGTAGGGCATGGTACACTGGCCTATATTCCTAGTGCCAGGAGGCAGAGATATGGGGAGCCTTGGGAAGCTCACTGGCTGGCTAGTCTTGCCAAATTAACATGCATCAGCTTCAGTAAGGAACCTTGTGCCACAAAATTAAGGTGGAGAGTGATAGAAGAAGCTATTTAATGTTGACCTCTGGCCTACACACACACACATTCATATACATGCACACATATGGACATGTACACAGATATGTACACACACACACACACACACACACACAGAGAGAGAGAGAGAGAGAGAGAGAGAGAGAGAGAGAGAGAAGGAAATGATGTTCTAAGAGTTATTACTAATAAAAATACCTTCAGTGTTCAGTTCCCTGGATTTTAATAATAAAATTGTTGCTGGAAAGACATGAGGACAGTTTCCTTTCGCAGCAGATCCTAATCGTCATGCTGCCTGCTATAGCTTCTTCCTCTTCACACGTGCCCCGCTCTGAGGCCTGCCTCTGCTGTCTGTCCTAGGAGCAGTACATTTTTATCCACCAGTGTGTGCAGCTGATGTGGCTGAAGAAGAAGCAACAGTTCTGCATCAGTGATGTCATCTACGAGAACGTCAGCAAGTCCTAGTTCTGAATCCAGAGCAGTAAGTAGAGAGGCTGTTAACATAAAGGGACCTTGGTAGACGCTGACTTCGTTCCAGCCTTTCTGGCCAACTCGGAGGCACTCAGAGATGGTCAGAGAGAGTCACAAATATGCATGGCACAGTTGGCTTGAGACGTCAATGTCCTGCCCTCGAAAGGGAGATCATAGCTTCTGAAGTTCATGGATATTCCCCCTTACCCAGACCCTTTAATAACCCTTATATAGGATTTCTGTCTGCCACTTAGAGACACCGCCTTCCACCTCAGCCTAGACAACCATGCGAAAATGTTGTGTTGACTATGAGAGTTATGAACCGGAGTCAAGACCACCCCCCTGAAAAGAGTTTGAATTAGAGTGGAGACTCCCCAAAAGAAAAACAATATTGACCACAGAACCTCGGGACGATGGGTTCTGAAAATTCCTCGACTTCACTTACTGTGTGAGCAGCTACTTGGGAGGGTCGAGGGTCAAGGAAACATTGGTGACACGTTCGGGGGTTTGCACTCAGCCCAAGCAGCAAAGGGACGGCTGAAGCAATGAAGCATGAGGAAAGATAAGAGACGAATATGTGAGTGGAGAGAAAACATTCAGAGCCATGGAAAGGGTCAGTCCTGAAAAGATAGATAAAATCACCCCCCCTCCCCCTGCACACACACAAGTTGTGGGGCTAAGCATCATGAGAACCAGCAGCGGCACTGGGAGGAGGTTGTTAATGTGCCAGGATGCTAACTATCTTTCTCTCATTCGCAGGTGATGACATGATAACCTACCCATCCTCCGTGCTTCCAGAGGTTTCGTAGGGGCCCTTTAGTCACTTTGTTAAATCAAGTCCCTGCTGCGCAGTGTGTGGCCAAGGAGGTGACTTCTCTCCTAGAACCGAGAAGATGTAGCCTTAAGGAGCCTGTGGTATCTTTTTGGAGTCTTTTCACTTCTGGACATTTGATGGACCAAATTCACTAGGATTCCCGAAAAGTCAAAATGCTCTGCAAAGGGCAGGAAGTGCAACTCTTCCTGACAGTTTAGTTCGCCCTTTGCTGCTTGGGCTGGGTTGATTTTTTTTTAAGTACAATAATTTTTGTATAATTGTGGTTTTATCAGAACGCTGACTTGTTATCTGCCCAGCTCCTCTACCAATGCCACAGCCCTGGAAAGAACCAACGTTATTACAGAGTTATACCTCATTATTGAAGAGGCATCGCCACACAGGAAGAAGTGATAAATCTACTTCAAAGAAACAGATGGAGTGTGACCCACACTCCAACCTTGAAGCTGTGGGATGGGGAATGGGTGGGCAGTTGGGGAAGAGAGCGGGTCTACTCACGCATCCGCCAGCTTGACTTTTCTATTTCAAATACGAAAACCTGTGTCTCAACGTAGAGTAGCAAAGAAATTATTTGTCTGACTTGTCATAGTTGCCAGTGGGTTTCTTCCTTGTTGACAGTGGGAGTTTCTTCCTTGGCCCTTTTTGAACTAGTGTCACGATCCTTCTCAAACGGCCAGAGCTGATCCAACAGGGTTGAGTGTGACTCTGAACTCAGTCTCAGAAATCTTGGTGCCTAGCCTTCGCATCTGTTATTATTATTATTTTTTCTTTGTCCACCTGTGTCCATCTGTGTACAAAAGACCAGTTTCTCCAAGAGCTATAGGCTGTAAAAATGCACTTTCTTTCCCCACCCAGAGGAGCTGGGAATTCAGACGTCATGGCAGTGAACTCAGCATGCTAGGACAGTTATCGGTCACCGTCCCTCAAGAACACGGTTGAGCACCCCTACGGATACCGACAGAAGACTCTCTTGGTTTTCTCTTCATTTCTGTTGTCAGATTCATTTTAACCAGTGTAGCTAGTGGCATTTTATTCTTTGGATTTTGTATGATTAAAGTACACGATTGTGTGTTGTGACCATGAATGTTGTCAAAGTGAACATCAGTGGCATCATAAGAAATCTGTTACTTTCTCCCACATCCTAAGATTAGAAGAGGTGATGGTTACAACCCCTTCGGGGGTTAAAAGACCTGATCATAGGCATCTCATATCATATATCCTGCATATCAAATATTTACATTACAATATATAATGATAGCAAAATTACATTTATGAAGTAGCAACAAAATAATTTTATGGCTGGGGGCTCACTACAGCATGAGGATGTGCACTAAAAGGCCACTGCATTAGGAAGGATGAGATGCTACCATCAGCATCTGAGTTGCAGATGATATATTTGCCAGCTTCCCGGGGGTTATGTGACTGCTGTGAACCCACTTATGTGTCTGATATTTGCCCCCCGCCCCAAGGTTTCCCTCCATTCCCCAGGGTTTATTTTATTTCAGTCACGCGTGGCTCTGTGTGTGGATATGTGCGGGAGCAGGGCACATGGGGTTCAGAAGACGATGTCAGATCCCCTGTCACTGGAGTCATGGGCAGTTGTGAGCCATGTGGCATGGGTACTGGGACCCAACCTCAGGGCCTCTACAAGACTAGTACATGCTCTTAACAGCTGAGCTGCCAGTCATCTTCCTGATACTGTATATAGGATCAATTTAATGTTTTGTCCTTGATCTTCATAACAGTAAAGGCTACCAAATGGACAGCTCATACCCCACTGATGCTTATGGCTATGGAGTCCAGGACACAGCAGACCTTGGCGAGGTCCCGAAAGATCAGGCCAGTAAGCCTCTCTGCCTGGCAGGGGGAATGGCAGGATATATCCGTACCCTGCAGGCTGACAGCTGGGACTCCGTAAGGAATGTCAGGTTTTTTTTTTTTTTCACCTACTTGGCTCTCCTTCCCAACTCCTTCCTGCTGCCTCCTCCTCCTCCTCTCACTGTTACACCCCCTTCCTGGACATTTCATTTTAATAGTGTATTGTGCCAGTCTCCGAAATGAACAGGGTTAAGGAAAGGTGGCAGGCACATGTGTGACATTCTTAGAACCTCACTCAGAGGCAGGTGAGGGGTGAATATGTGTAACTATGGAAGCACTGATAGGAAGCAAATGGCCACAAAGATGCTTATGTAAGTTCCCTAGGCTGGGCCATGACATCCCATGGAAGCAAGCACTTCGTCCATCTTTCATGTTCTTAAGCACCCTTTGGTGGCCTCAGTCCAGCTTTCTCAAAAGAAGACACGAGACTGGCTGCACTGCTGACCCAGAGTTGAGACTGTGGAGAGGTCACAGAAAGGCAGATTTCCAGATCATTCTTTTACTTTCTGCTCTCATCACTCTGTTCCCCTGATGCACCTAAGGTTGTGGACTTTAAGGTGGGAAAGATGTCCAATCAGAAAAAGATTAATTTTTTTCTTCCCACTATGAATTGGTTGAACTGGAGTTAAGACACTATAGGATGCTGAAAGCTGAGTTATATTTTTGTAGCTATAGAGATTATCAAAAGGGATAAACCACCCACCCATGCTTTGCTTGGTTCTCTGATGAGCCCTACGACCACTCCGAGCAAGTCTATTTCTTCCCCAGATTCACCATTCACAAGTGAGGTCTCCAGGGACTCTTCTGTATTCTTAGTTAAGTTTTTAAGAAAGTCATTTGAGTCAGGCATTGTATTGAGGGAGCACACAGACTAGCAAACATAGTTCACAAGAGGTGACACAACACACAGAGAGCACTAAGGAGTGTCGAATCATAAAGCCTTTGTCACGGGTGCCGGCGAGATGGAATTTTGGGTCCGAAAAAGACAAGTTACAAACTTAGTTCACAAACTACCACTAGGGTCTGACTTACAAATGTAATAATTACCACTAATCTATCTCTCCACCACTGAGAATTGTATGATTATATTTAACTCGAAAAGAAAATGAGAGGTTAGGCTTATTTTCTTTTCTTTAGACAGCTAATATGGAATTTTCATTTTCTCACTGCAAAGAAAAAAAAACTATTACTCCTAAACATTTACATGGCTTGTGAGTGAGGAAACCTACTAATCTATTTTTAATGTCATATTTTACAATGCCATTCCATTCTTAAAGCTGTTCCCCCGAGGGCCAAAAATATCTTTTAGAATAGGCTATAGTGTCCTCCCGAAAAGCAAGCGCTGGAGGCTTTGTGCCTAAATTTTCTACAGGCCACATGATAGCTTCTGGCTGGAGGACTGGCCTTTCGCCAAAGAGTTAAAACGACTGAGTCCAGTCTCTGAGGGCAGAATTCCTCCTGCTTTCTAGCAAGGGGCCCCTCCTTTACACCCCAGGGAATGTCTGATGCAATGTGCTTCAAATAGCTGGCCCATCTCCCAGCTTACAGATCTCCAGCCTGGTGGTTGGCACGGGGCACAGAGTCAGGAGCCGTGCCCAGGACCAAATGTGATATTCATCTTGGTGAAACAGGTTATGGAAAATTAAAACATGACGGGGAGAATTGTAGACACCCAGCCCTGGTTTCCAACAGCCTACTTGGGTGCTCAAGAAGAAGATTCTGGTCATAATGTTTCTGGCTGCTGGCCATGAAGAAGAGGAGGACCTTTGTTTTAGAGTCTGTGAGGGGCTTATCACAAGACAGTCTGCCAGTGTCTCTCTTAGAAGCTAATTCTCAGAGCTATGTATTGCACTCAGCTTTAATCAACTGACTCATGTCCATGAAGGGGAAAAAAAAATCAATCAAAATATTTGGTGACCGTTTATATTAAATACTAGCATTAAGTGCAATGGAGCGATTACCAGATTTTAAAAAGTAGGTTAAAAATTTGGAATTTGAATTGGAAGGACAGAGAAACCACATGTCAAATTTCTTTCAAGGTTTTCTTCTGCCTAAGACTCAGTCCTTACCTGGTAACTGGGGAGGTGCAGCTTCCCATAGATGCTCTGAAAAGAGGATAAGATTCCCTCAGGCAGGATGAACACAACATTTCACCAGTCTCTTAGGGTAATGACAGTTTCTCTCTCATGTGCTAAGTTCTTTATATCACAGTTTATTAAGTTATGAAAATAGCATTATTACAGAGCTAGAATATCCACTTTCCATGCTCAACGTTGTATTCCCCATTACATCCTTCTGCCTCCTGTTTACATGTGCCACTGATAAACTACTAGTGTCATCTCCAGGTAACACAGAAGACAACTTTTCAACGTAGGCCATTTGCTCTAGTTTCATTCTCGGTTGCTGTGACATAATACCAAAAGCTCCCTGCTAGATTGTGTGATTTCCGGGAGCAAGGACCTGTCTGTCTGACCATGATGTGGCCTCTAGTCCAGTGTATGGATGGCATGGTGGGGGCTCATAACCAAGGCCCAAATCGCTGTGTGAGGTGGTGACCTTACCTCCGTCTATACTCTACACATATTCCTGCATTTCTCCAGGACCTTTGTCTTCCTACCAATCCCTGCCTGTCCCTTGGTGTCCTTGTTGCATTTTGAGACAGGGTTTTGTGTAGCCCAGGTTGTACAGTCGTAACTGGGGGTGGGGTGGGGAGGGGAGGGAGAGATGCATTTTAGCTTAGTTTTTCAGAGGTATGGAGTCCATTATAGCAGGGAAGGCATGGCCTGGCAGTCTACAAGCAGAGCGATCACACTTCATCCTTAACACAGGAAGCAGAAAAAAGAGAACAGGAGGTGAAATGGGCTGTAAAGCCTCAAAGCCCATCCGTCCCCCAGTGATGTGCTTCGCTCCGGCAGGCTCCACCTCCCAAAGGTTCTGAAACTCCCCAAATAGCAACAGCAAGTGGGGACCAGATGTCCAAACACAGGAGCCTATGGGGCACATTCCTCACTCAACCATTCCTGCATGTCTTCAAGGCCCACGTCAGGCCAGGTTCTATGGACACGGCTATGGTTTAGAGGACACTGCTCCTACTTCAAGGTTTTTACATTCTAAGGGGGGGTGCAAACAGAGGAGAAAATAAAGGGTTGTTAGCGGCGACAGGGTAGAAACACGTCCAACATGGGGCCCAGGGAAGAAGAAGTGGGTTTGTTTTGTTCCTGGAAAAGTCAGAAAAATAAAAATCTACACTCATTCACTCAAGTCTTCATGAGTACAGAGTCATGGTCAGCCGCATACTTGCTATATGGGACCTCTGTAGTCAGCAAACATCCAGCTAACACTCACGGCACACTGGACATAGAGGCCCGAGTGGGTGGCCAGGTGCACCCCGCCTCTGAAACTTTGCTTGTTGGTCTAAAGTGAAGACTTCTCCCCAGGTTTCCCCAGAAGGCTCTGGGTCATGAGCCTTTCTGTTAGCATCTGATGCATTTACTTTAACTATAGTGCACAGTGGCCCCTCGGCAGCTCAGACGGGGCCAATGGCAAGAAGCCTGCATCTTCGAGTCACAGCATGGACAAAGGACAGCTGCTTGCCCACAACTGTGTGTGTGGTCACTGAGAGTCTCGTGTTGTCATGCTCAGCCTCAGCTTCAGCCTCAGCCTGCCCTTCATCTGCAGGACACCAGCTAATGCAATATTTTTTTAGTATAATGATGCGTACCCATTTGGCAAAATTCTCAAAAGGTCAAACATGAAATGGCCATCCAATGTTAACCCGTGATGCAAACCAAGGATGGAGGGAAAGGCCGCAGATAAAAGCTTATCTTTAACAGATAAACTTTACGACAGAAATGACACTACTCTTTAGAAGTCACTTTCCTCCAGGTTAAATCTCTTTAAATTTTTGTGTTGCCGTTATTGCTTCCCAATTTTTTCCACAAAGTCCAAACTTCCAGGAGCTCCAGTAGAATACACATAAGGCTGCTGCTGGCTGGGGTTCAGACTCCTGGGTTATTATATTTCACAGTGGTTTCCTATCAGTGGAAGCCCCAAGACAGTGGAAGCCATGAACTTCTACGATGTCAGGCAGTGAGTGGCAACCCAATCCTTTGTGTTGCATTTTCCCTGATAAGGGACTTCCTGCCTGGGATAGGAGTGCAAAGCCAAAAGGACTTACAATTTTTCTTTGGTTCTAAGAACACTCAGAGAGTCCTAAGTGCTGCTGAAAGTAGAAGTTGTTCCTGAAATCTCTGTCACAAATACAAAGTATGGAGTGGAGAGATGGCTCCACGGGTAAGCGCATAGAATGAAAAACAAACAAACAAACAAACAAACAAACAATAACAACAACAAGAACAACAAAAAACATTGGATGCTCTTCCTGAAGACCTCAGTTTGTTTTTTAGCATCCATATGAGGTGACTCACCAGCACCTAAAACTCCAGTTCCAGGGCATCTGTTGCCCTCTTCTGGCCTCGTCTGGCACTGCACTTGTGTGCACATACCTACACATATAGGCACAAAATTAAGAATAACCTTACAAAAAGAGGACACAAAGTTGGTGGATATGGAATTGGAGGGCAGGGTTGTAAGGAGTCAGAAAGGGGTTAAATATGATTAAAATACAATGTATGAATTTGCTGAAGTTATTCTAAATGAAAAAAAAAAACAACCAAACAGACTGAAACAGCACATCATCTTAAGAAACAAATACAAAAACTAGCCATCTTAGAAGGCCTCCTTGATGTCTGTGGTCACTCTGTATCCTATTGCCGTTAGCCAGAGACACTAGGAAGCAACATGTGTGGGGACAGCAGAGAAGCACAGTGTAGTGTCATAAAACAGTTAACTACTGTGAGTGGGGAGGCTCCAGCAACTCTGTTGTGTAGTCTATGAGATAATGTGGTAATAAAATTTCCCTTTATCTCGGTCAGCTCAGGATTCGGTAGCAAGGCAACATGGACTGACGAAGTAATGAGCTACAGGATTCCAGTTCTCACAGACCTGTAGCTGAACACAGTCAGTCCTTGTGAGCACTGTTCACTGGCTTCTTGCTTTACTCACCAGCTTTGTCACCTGACAAAGAAAGTGAGAGCTTTCTGGGGTCAATTTATAGTGACAATCATCCCGCTAGTCAGGGCTCTGATGACATAATTACTTCCCAAGGCCCCAAATCCTAATTATAACATTGGACGTAGTGTTCAGTGTATGAGCTTGGGATGTGACATGTTCAGCTTACCACATAGAGCACTAAAAAAAAAAAAAAAATCATGTGCATCTAAAATCAATTCATGGATTAATTTAGGATATATTAGTAACACAACTTCAGTTTAAGTTATCACCCCGCAGTTTCTAAGAGCCACACCTCTTTAGATCGGTTAAAAAACAACAAAGCTCACTCAATACCTGAATGTGATGGCTGCTGTTTCTCGAGGGCAACACCCCTCAGGTCATTGGCCTTAGAATATACATTATAGACACACAATGCTTTGGCCCAGGCCCGGCTTTGAACTTCAATTCTCTTCTAGCAGCACATGCTGTCTAACAGGCACCCAGTGTGCCCAATCCAAGCAACACATATGGGAGAGGTTTCCCACAAAGCAATGCTGGGGCCTGATTTATACTGTAGTTGTGTAAAGAACGTGTGTGGATTCGCCAAGCATCTTTTTAAATGCTCACTGGTGGCTGAGGATTTAGTGCAGTTGCTGAAGTGCTTGCTTACTTAGCATACATGAAGGCCTGGTTTTGATCCCCAGCACCATATAATCTGGATGCGGTGACATATGCCTGTAATCCTAGCACCCAGGGAGTAGAAACAGGAGAGTCAGAAGTTCAGGTGCATCCCCTTTGCATAGCAAGTTCAAGGCCAGTCTGAGCTCCATGATACCTTGTCTCTCTCAATCAATCAATCAATCAATCAATCAATCAAAACTAACTAGCTAATGAAGCCTGCTGCTTTTTTGTTTGTTGTTTGTTTGTTTGTTTGTTTTTCGAGACAAGGTTTCTCTGCTGGCCTCGAACTCACAGCGATCTGCCTGCCTCTGCCTCTCGAGTCCTGGGATTATAGGCATGCGCCACCACCGCCCAGCAAGCCTGCTGCTTTTAAGAAGCCAATTTGCACAACCCTCCTGTGTAAACATGCCTGGGTCAAGTTAAGAGTAGAGGCTTGGGGTAAGCAGGCACCGTTTGTGAATGTCACTTAATCCATCTACGAACCAGTTTCCTTGTTTGGTAACAGCGATACTAAAAGCTTCCTCCACCGCCTTGTGTAGGGGATTAAGTGGAAAGCCCTTGGCATGCTGCCTGGTGGTTTGGGGGTGCAGAGCTGCATCACTGAAAATCTTGGTCTGCAGCGTCCTAGAGTCCTTCGGAAGTCAAAATGCCGGGCTATCTCTGGGCCTAAGTGTTCTCACACACAGAGGTAGCACATCTCCTCTCAGGGGCTGTGGTGAGACACAGACTTGACTGTAGAGCCTGACAGAACCATGTCTGTCCTACATGATTCTCTACATCTGCGATTCTAACCATTGGCACGATGAGACCATGAAGCCATCCTTCTCCTGGCATGACATCTACAGGGTGAAGGTGCCCCTCACCCTGCCTGCTGAATTCAGTTCCTCACAGGCACCTTCACTGTGAGCATCCCCAACTACTAAGTCTGCTTCCCAGAACAGTGGTAATGACCTCCCTTCCCCTGCTAAACTCTGCCAGATTTGGTGTAGGCAAGCCCAGAAGGCGAAGGTCTTGTCTGCACAATGCCTCCTAACTTCACAATGAGTCGCACACATGCTACAAGAAGCCAGAAGCCTGCTTAGTTTGTGTTCTGTAAATCCATTGTTCCACCATTTGAGCATAAACTGACACTAGTCACTTCACCTTGCTTTTACTTAATTTTTATGGCTGTAAGATTAAGGAGTTATCTAAACCTCTGAGTCCTGCCCTGTGGCGGGTTGGTTTTGAAGACGAGGCAGCGGGCATTCTCACGCTGCTTTCCTGGTGTGCACTCGGCTCTCACATGTTGACTGCAGGGCACTGGATTATTAATAAGCCCTGACTTCTCACTTTGCACAGGCTGAGCTTTATGAGCCAGGAAAACAGCCACAGCAACGGCCTGAGCCTGAGGTCAGATAGCTCTGCCCACTCCACTCATGCAAGCTTAATAAGCCCTGTCACCACCTGCCTCCTAGGAGCTGAGCAGGACCCTCATACTGTTTGCTGCATAAACAGCCTCATGGTGTCTCTCCCGGCAAATGCAATTCTCTTCCATTTCTGTCCTGTCATAGGGAAGACAGCAGATCAGCTAAGGCTGGTCCCAATCATGGCCATGTACAGCAAGTAGACTTTAAAGAAGGTATATGGATAAAGCCCAAAAGGCAAGTTTTTCCTCTCTAATCAAAATCAGGGCTATCCGCCAGCTGACGCCCCCTGAATAGATAAATGGATGGCTAAGACTCAGAACTGGGTTTCCTGATCTCACTCTTGCCTAATGTGACCATTAACCATCATTGTCAACCAGGTCAGCCTCAGAGTCATCTTGCAGGGTGTTTATAGTAAAGAGAGAAGAGTCACCATGAAAGTTAGTGATGTCCTCTCATGAGCCAGAACTCTGGACTGAATACAAAGAAAAAAGAAAAGGGAAGGGTGGGGGGGGGAGGGGGAAAAAGGAGCTGAAAAAAATGAGAATTCAGTTCTCTGTTCTCTGTTTTCTCATTTGGGAACACAATGTTACCAGCTGCCTGCAGCTCCTGGGGCCATGCCTTTCTCACCAGGAAGGACTAGATCCACTCAAACTGAGAGCCCAAACAAAACCTGCTCTATATTAAGTTGTATCCTAGCTACTTTTCTGTTACTTTGTTACAACTCCAAGACCAAGGAAACTAAAGAAGAAAGAGTTTATTTTGGGAAGTCCATTACAGGGGAGGAGGGAACAGGAAGCCCAGAGATTGCATCTTCAACCACAGATACTAAACAGATTTGAGAGGGAACAGGAAGTGGGGTGTGGCTATCAACTCTCAAAGCCCAACCCTCAGGGATGCACTTCTTCTAGCAAGACCAGGCCACCCCATAACCTCTCCGAATGTCCCACCATCTAGGAACAGGTGCTCAAAGATGTGAGCCCATGGCTGGCCTCCTCACTCCAGCCAGGCTGCCTCTGTCAGGCACTTTGTTAGGTCAACATTGTTACATCAATGACAAAAATTAGCTAATATTTCAGGAAACAGTGAGCACAATCTGCTTGTATATGCAGCTGTGAGAACTTCCTGAGGAGAGAGAAAGAAGACACAGATTTTCAAGAGACTCCAAGCCTTCCCCCTCTGCTTCCAGCAGAGACCTGGACCTTGTTAAAGATAAAATGTGGTTCAATTGTACATTTTCAGCTAGTGTGGTGGCACATGCTTCCAATACCAGCATTTGAGAGGCTGAGGCAGGAGGACTACCATGAGTTCAAGGTCAGCCAGGGCACATAATGAGTTCCAAAGGCTACATAGCAAGATTCTTTCTCAAAGAGAAAAAAAAAAAAAAAAAAGAAAGAAAGAAAGAAAGAAAGAAAGAAAGAAAGAAAAATCTTCTGCTAAATGCCTTTTTATATACTGATCATTGATGTGAGACAAAATGTCTGCATGTTAACGAGGCACCTAAGAGGCTAGGTCCAAATTTAGTTGTTCTTCTTACTGGGTGACTTTTTAGTAAGCTATTTAGCTTACTGGAGTTTTAATTTGCTCATTTATAAAGTGGGTGTATGTGTTAAAATACTCAGCAAAATTCAGTTCATACCTTGTTTGGTAAGAATAGGTGACAGGACAGAAGCAGTTAGTTTATAATACCAGCTTAGAGCAGGGAACACTTTTCGTGTGTGTGTGTGTGTGTGTGTGTGTGTGTGTGTGTGTGTGTGTGTGAGAGAGAGAGAGAGAGAGAGAGAGAGAGAGAGAGAGAGAGAGACAGACAGACAGACAGACAGACAGAGAGAGAGAGAGACACACACACAGAGGGGTCCAGGAGAGAATGAGTCTTGGGTTTTTTATTTTACTGGTTATAGACTCTCTAGTTCATTTTTGAGATAATAATAATAATAATAATAATAATAATAATAATAATAATAATAATA
>OU015745.1:11347887-11349568 GCA_907169655.1 Acomys percivali | reverse complement strand
TAATAATAATAATAATAATAATAATAATAATAATAATAATAATAATAGAAACAGGTAACTGCATTATAGTATACACCCACATATAAGGGTTTTGCTACTCAGCAAAGCCTAGAAAGCATTACAATTGGTCCTTGTGCTTAGAGCCATGTAGGAAGAAAGGAGGGACCCTTAATATCAGCCTAGAGCAGGGTCCTCTGGCCTGGTGGGAGTCCTGGGTCTCTGCTTTAACTTCTTGCAGCACTTGTCTGAAGGCTCGGCGCCTCAGTGTCTTCAGGACGCATCTCGGCTCTTTAAAAAGTCTCAATGCAAGTCACCAGGTCTGCTGTGCAGTGGACAGGGAGCACATTAGACTCTTAAAAGAGTCCCAAAACATGCAGAAGTCCAGATGTAAGAGCCAAATTCTCTCCCAGCAAGTGTTAGCCACGCCATCTTCCAATTAGGCAATGCGTACTTCTTAGTAACGCTCTAATTGTATGGTTCTTGGTAAAATTGTTCATCACACTTTTAGTAGCCTTATCATTTTCTAAACCCTTCACAAACATACTGGGATAAACCTCAAGCTTCTGGTACGGAAGAGGGTCTTCCTTTGGCTAAGCAAACCCTATGCACAAGGCATCCCATGACACAGAGCCTGGAGCTCTGGCTTGTCTCCTGCCCTCAGCTCTCAGGAGACAGTGATGTGCAACTGAACTCCGAAAATGAAGATAAGGGAAAAGAATGGTTAGGACATGGGAGACACAGCAGAACTGGGTTCTGGGGCCTGTGGAACACAACCGTTCTTAGACATCACCTATAGGGAGCACAGCTCATTATGGTCTGCTTGCTTTTATATAGATCATCTGAGCCAGGCCTGACGTGGCAACTAACTGGGAGGCTGAGTCTTGTAGCTCACAGGGTCAAGGTCAATTTGAACAACATAGGGAGTTCATGGCTAGCTTGGGGAGCTTGGCTGAGAACCTGTCTCAAAATGAAAATACAAAGGAATATGTAGTCCTGGATAAAATATTAAAAAAAAAGTTTTACAATAACCTTCTTAGGAATGCTGGCATTTTCCTTGTAGTGTGCGCTTCCTGGCTATGGTATGAGGGAAACGGTGGCCTCATAGAAGAAGCTAAGCAACATCCTGTCTCCAGGGTTTTGAAGTTTTAGGATTTGTGTCTGTGTTTCAATATTCAATAAAGCATGCCAGTGGAACCCTCGTTTCGAAGGAATTTCTTTGGGGGAACTCTTTTAATTACCCAAACCCCTTACTATTTATCTTCAGAAATCTGCATCGATTTCTTTCTTCGTAAGTTTGTCTTAGGAAATCCTCAGGAATCTGTCCATTTTGTTGATGTTTTTCAGAGAACCACCTCTGGGGTTTGTTGGTGTTCCTTATTTTATATTCTCCATTTAAGCCATCATGTGACATCGTGAGCCTCCTGTTTTCTGGAAACATTATGAACAGTCGACCAGTGAAACTGCTCTCGGGGTGTGGATATAGTTTACTGTTGTTTTCTATGCTACTACCTTCCCCCAATCTTCCTTAAAGACATATCCTAACTGTAGTCTCTGAGACTGAAGAAGTTGAAGACATATTAATCAAGTGCCGTAGAGCCATAGAAGATGAAGTTCTAAGGTGGACATTCAGAGATGAAGAGCATAACTCACAAATGAGAAATTACAGTGGGCGTGAACAAAA
>OU015745.1:11310387-11342887 GCA_907169655.1 Acomys percivali | reverse complement strand
CTCCCTCTGTTGACTGAAGGTTCTAGTAACACAGGAGGGGTGGTGAGAAACTAAGTGAGGAACTACATCCAAGACATCAGTGTTCACATCAGTCAACTCCCAGAGGAATGAGGCGCCAGATGTGGGCAGGGTGGGCAAAGATAGTAACAGGGTGTCCCACATGGAAGGGATCCAGAAACTTTAGGGATACAGAATTTCCTAACATATACTTGAGAAGTAATTTATACATTCTTAACAAGATTAGAAAGTATAATGGTAATGACACTGCTTTAGGGAGGACATAATTTTATTCAGGCTCTGTGCATGAAAAGCAATTGCCGAACTCAGATATAATACCTTCCAGATCAATGCAGGAAAGCGTTCTCAGGATAATGGAATTTCTCTTGATGGAGAACGGTTACAGGACTATACACGTGAAGCTATGTTATCCCGAGCTATTTAACTGTTCAATTTACATAATAAACCTGCTAGGGATCATTAGCTAGCAACTTCATGTTGAATCCTATGTCCTTTTATTTCCGGCCAACTATAATTTTCACAAAACTATTAACTCTTACAGAGCCAACTTTAACTGCCCAGCTTGAACACCTCTAGCTGAACAGACAGCCATTTTCTCCCCAGCTGCTATGCAGACAGCTATGACTGAATAATTATTCTTGCAGTTGTATATTTTCTTTTCTTGAGATTTACTTTATCTGTGTGTGTGTGTGTGTGTGTGTGTGTGTGAAACAATTTGTGTGAGTGTGTGTGTGGGGGTATTCACTGTGTTCATATGCAGAGGCCAGAAGAGGTGTCAGACCCCTCAGGGCTGTAGTTAGAAGCATTTGTGGGGTGTCTGGCTGGTTAAGTAGGTGCAGGGATGGGAGCTGTGGTCTTTAGGATTGCATACGCTTAACTGCTGTCTCCCCAGTGCACAGCTACACAGGTTTAATGACCTGCCTTTATACTCCCATTGATTCTGTGGGTGGGTAACGAGGCTTGGGAAATGCACGCAGGATGTTGGTTTGCTGGAGAAAGGGTCTCAGAAGCCCAGACAGTCCTTGAGCACTGTGTCGCTGAGGCAGACAGGGCCAGACAGACCTTTAACTAAACTGACTGCCTCCGCCTCTGGAGTGCTACATTATTGATATGTTATCCCGTCACCTTGCCCGAACGCAGCTTGGGTTTTATGTATTTTTATTTTTACTTATGTTTTTATGTATGTGGGGACATAAATATAGTTGTCCTTGGAGGCCAGGACATAGCACCCAACTCCTGAAGGTGGAGTTACAGAAGGTCATGTGCAACCTTTTGTGGGTGCTAGAACACAACCCAGGCTCCCTATAAAAGGAGGGCCAGTTCTCCACCACCCCACAACTACAGATTTATTTATTTACCTATCTATTACGTAGACATTTCCAAAATAAATAAAAATAAGAAAAGTAGCCCTATACACTCAAATCTTTATTCACTCAGGTATGAATTTACTTTCTATTAACAAAATTGAAGTTCTTATAGTAGCTCATGCAATTTTATGAGAACACTGTGTTTTTGTTAAATCCTCAGAAATAAGCTCTAGGTGCACTGAAAGCTAATCTTTTTGAGAATAGTTACTGCTGGTATTTAGTGGCAAAGTCAGAAAAACTGAGCCAAGTTTTTAATTCATCTCCTCAGTGACAGGAAATTGACTAATGTGGACATGAACCTTGGTTCAGGGTTGCCAGTGACCAGTCCTCAGTCTGTCCTAATGCAAACACACGCTAGCTCCACACCATCAGTCTTACCTCCAAAGCAGCTTTCTGAACAGTGATTTGGCTGAAGACTCTGGCGCCTTCTGGACAGACAGACCTCAGTTCATCTTTATTGAGAGAAAAGAGCTGTGCTCCGTTCAACACCCCGAGGCTATTGACAGTCCTGAAACACGAAGAACACAGGGAAGTTACTAGAGTGTAAGCCTTGGCAAGAGAAAGGCTGCTGTTCTGGCTCTCCTTGAAGGTTTTGGTTACGAGCCTTGGTTTAAGGCTAACCTGTCTGTCTGTCTGTCTGTCTATCATCCATCTATCTATTATCTATCTGTCTACCTACCTACCTACCTCTGTTTTTTGAGTGTTCCTTTTATTTCCTTTCTGAGAAAGGGTTTCATGTAGCTGTTTTAGAACTCTCTGTGTAGCTCAGGTTGACCTTGAACTGCAGGTACTCCACCCCAACCTCCCAAGTGTTGGAATTACAGGAACAGGCCAGTATTGTGTGTCCCTATAGTGTTGAGACAAAGGAATGCAAGGGAAGTCCATGGCCATGACCCAGAGGCTCCTTTCACATAGGATCACTAGAGAGTGAGCATCTAAGAGGATGCAGTAGGGATCCTAATTATCAACTCCCTCAGGAACAAAAGTTCCTGAGCCGGAACAGCAACAGATAGCTGTCTAGTAACATGGCAACTGCCTAACATCTGCACTTCATTGTCAATTATGTCAAGTGAGTGATTTTCTAAATTAAGATCCCTCAAACATATATTATTCAAATATTTCAAGGTCCCAAATACACACGAACCATCTACAGTCTTAGAGTAGAGGTACTAAAGCAAGTAACAGTCCCTTTGACTTACAGCTTCGACAGATGCTATCCCTCCTACATGGTATAGTCCTGCTAAGACCATCGTCTTACCCTGAATAAGTGACGAGAGAGAATAAAATGCCAGGAGTCCTCACAGCTGGTAACAGCTGTTCAAAAGCCTGGTGATGAACACCAACTACCAGCCAGAAGATGGACTAGCATTAGTCACTTGTGTTTCCCCCAATTCTACCTTCCTCTCCTCAGCTTCTGGACAGTTAGCCTGAACACTGGACAAAGAGTGCCACCTGTGCACTGACAACTTTTAAGAGTCACAGGTGGCATGTAAGTGACCCAGCTGAGGAGGAGGAACGCGGTCCACATGGGACACTCACACGGGGTTGAATCCCTTCGACTGCAGCCAGGTCTTTACTTCGTCTGGGGTGGAGTCGTATGTGATGTTGATCACTGGGACATTCTGCCGTGGCACATGGAACTTCCTTTGTGCGGCACTGCGCCCGATGGTCAGCCTCTGGAACAGCTCGTCCTGCACCTCTTCCATCTGAGACTTCCTTCCTGTACACCAAAAGGGAGCAGACATGTTCAAACAGCTCTCACGTGGTGCCCTCCTCTAAACCTCATCCCTAAGCACCCTTGGAGCCCTGTGAAGTTTGTATATAACCCAGGGTTAGGGTTCCCACCATCTCCCCTCACTTGTACTTCAACCTGGCTTAAATTGCATGATAAATTATTAAAGTGACTGCTTGGCCCTTCTCTTTGCTCAGGAGTCTTCGTAGGTTGTGCCTGGACCTGCTCAGCCGCATCCAAGACAGCAGCAAAGCACCTCACGCTTGATTTACAGTAGGGTTCCCACGCCCCTGATGATCACTCTATACTGCTTTACACCAGTAAGATCTCATCTAGGCTCTTGCCTAGAAGTGCTTCTGGTGGTCACAGATGGGGACTGTCAAAGAAGGAAGCTGTGGTTGCCATGTGACAGGCAGGCAGCTGGAATACAACACATTCTACAGTGCCCAAGGCAGCTTCTGTAGCAGTCTGGTTATCAGAGGGCCGAGGTGGTGGCCACGTACAGTCATCTCTCTGTTGACAGTGCACGCCTTTAATCCCAGCACTCGGGGGTGAGGTGGGGTGGGGGGGGCCAGAGGCAGGTGGATCGATGTGAGTTCGAGGCCAGCCTGGTCTACAAAGTGAGTCTAGGACAGCCAAGGCTACACAGAAGAACCCTGTCTCAGAAAACCAATTAATTAATTAATTCACATCTTATTCTACAGACCTCTAACCTACCTCTGATCCTCACCCGGATGATTTCACTTCCCAATTTAGGAATAAAGTAAAGGGTGTAAAAGACAGCCTTCAAAATCGCACAGTGACTCCCACAACAGCGTGGTGGTCTCTGCTTCCAACCCCCCCCCACCCCCACTTGCCTCATCCTCTGCTAACAGACCAATTTCAATGGTCCTTTTCATATACTACAGCTCCGGGGCTCCAAACCACTGTGAGTGATGGTGCTGCCCGGCTAACCTCTACCTCACGGAGGAGGAGACTATCTTCCTTTCCTCCAGATCCCTACCCTAGCTGAAGTGGTGCTGCTTCCTTGGCGTCTTTAAAGTTATCGGCCATCCCAGCCTCTTTTGCCGGAACCCATCCTTCCCCAGCAACATACCCACAGGACTCCGCTTTTGGCTCCTTCAGATTCTCCAGCCCTATTTAAAACGGTAATTTCGTTCCTCAGAGCATCTCCAACCCACACAGCTATGTCAGCCTCCAAACTCTTGGCCCCTTCACCAGTCTCCATCGAGACAGCTATTTATCCACCTCCCCCTTTCACCCGGAATGTGACCCTGATGGTCAACTCGGTCCTGCTCTGCTTGCTTTGCTCCTGTGCCCTATCTGGAGCGGCGACCCAACAGATATGAATGAAAGGAGGCGGGACTTGACCTTTTCTCTGAGGCTTTGACAAGCATCACGTTTCAATCATGTTATAACCAGGTCAGGAAATGGAAAGCGGAGAGAAATGATCTGTTTATGTGGTGCTGTCAAGTAGAAGTAGAAATTAGCTGGAACCTGATGCTCTGACGTTCAGCCCAGGTCTGTTCTGCCCTCAGGTGGCTGGAACTACCTTGGATGATCTTTCCCACCATCCTTCACTCCTAGCCATGTGCATATGAGTGAGCAAGGTATTGTGAGAAAAATGGTAAAAAAAAAAAAAAAAAAAAAAAAAAAAAAAGAAAGAAAGAAAGAAAGGGAGATAATATTTCTATGCATCAAAAATTACACATGTGTATTTAGGTATATTGCTATGTTATTGTTTTCAAGAACTCAATTAATATCATAATCCAGTTAACTAATCATCTGGGCTAGTGGCAATGGCTTGGTAGCTGGGGAGCTTTTTATGTCATTCAAGGAAAGTGTTTGTGTCTTTGGAAAGTAATTCGACTGTGGAACAATTAGTGTTGTTAGAGCCTAATTTGTACTAAGGCCTCAAATATACACCAAAGATCATTTTTAATTAGTTTATTTTTGACAATTTCATGTATATATGTACACATACACACATATAAATAATATCCTGTTCACTTTCATCCCTCTCTCTGTTTATCCCAATCTCCGCCACTCTCCAGTCTTGCAACCATCCTACCTCCAGTCCTCTGTTTTGTTGTTCTGTGACTCACTTAGCTTACCCAGGGCCACGCCCATGGCCTTGAGTGTGAAACATTGGTAACTCACCAGAGCTTACAGAACTAACGACAATCACTTCATCTCCCCCAGAAGCCACTGGCTGCCATAACTGCCTGGAGAGAGGGCCTCTTGCCCATCAGGAAATGTTTCAAAGAGATTAAAAGAAAAAGAAAATTAAAAGAGAAAGAGAAGGAAGAATGTAAGAAGAAGGAAGGAATGGAAACTGTGGGTGGATATAAGTAAAACAGTATGTGAGTTTCAGTAGCCAACTGCTTTAAGTCACCGTGCATGTGTCACGCAGGAGATAGGTCTGCCTCAAAGTGAGGAAGAGAAAACACCACTACACCTTCCTATCCACTGAAGAGGACTGCAAGGCCTGAGTCAGGCTTTCTCGGGGGCATTACAAAGAAACCTTTTTCTAGAATGCTCCTGGGTTTTGGTTTCCATCTTCAAGGTTCTCTCCTAACAGTGCACACACCTCTTCCCACAGTAACAGTTCTGATTACAGGAGACTGAACTCAAGTCAAAGGGCTCAGGTTTCAAAGGACCGAGGCAGAAGTGCAAAGCGAACTACCGAACAACCGAGAGCCATCGGCAGCTTCAAAAGTGGCAAGAGGTGATGCTTCCTGGAGCCCTGACAGCCAATCTGAACAGCTTACATGACGCCTGGTTCCAACTACCTCCAACCAGCAGCTCTGAACAGATGGCATGTTCCACTGTGGTGTATGTGTGTGTATGTGTATGTGTGTATGTGTGTGTGTGAGAGAGAGAGAGAGAGAGGGAGAGAGAGAGAGAGAGAGAGAGAGAGAGAGAGAGAGAGAGAGAGAGAGAGAGAGAGACCGCTGTTGCATGTGGAATTCTTTGTGGTGTGCACCTGTGTATACTCTTATGTAGAACAAAGGTCAGCTGTCTTTTTCGCTCACTCTCCAAGTTATATTTTCAGACCCTGGACCTGCAGCTTGCTGTCATGGCTGGATGACCAGAGGGCAGAGGATTTGCCTGTTTCTGCCTGAATGAAGCTCATGGCCATGCCTGGCTACTTACAAGGGCGCTGGAGATCTGAACTCCGGTCCTTCTGCTTGCATGCAAACACTCTACCCAACCCATCCACAGCCCTTTGCTGACTTGTAAAACAGACATTAGACATCTCGACCTTGTTCATGGCCATAATATTTGCATAAGTTTCCACTCTCTGGGCCTTTTCGTCTTATTTTTAATCAGAAGTTTAGAGAATGAACAGAGACTATAGTAGCAAGGAGCTTATCTTGAAAGAAACATGACACATACATTTAGTTATGCCATCTGCTAAATGACCATGAGACAGCCTTGGCCTTTGTTCAGGAAAAAAAACAAAAAACAAAAAAAACTTCCAAAAATGTGCTGTCAAGAAATATTCACCTTACACAAAGAAATTAATGTATTTAATGCCAAACTGCACTCGAGATATTTTAAAAAGGAATTTTACCGGATCAGTTATGAGATTATATTATGTTAAGGAAACAGCCCATGTGCCAATTTGATGGGAGTATTTACATTTTACAGGCCCTGTGACCCTTCCACATATGAAAAGCAGACTTGAAAATGATGAGTCTCGATTATCAGGAGAGTTTGCTCTCATACAAGAATTCAAACTATGATTCTTCCCCAGAAGGTTCTTGAGTTTCTTCAATTGGGACAAAGAACAGGCTGTTCCAGGCCATGTGCTGTTCCAAAGGGGACTGGATCCTCTGAACTATGACCTTATGTCTGGAACAGCCTGCCACAGTGTCAGGGATCGCTGCACTGACGTGTTGGATAGAGACGCGTGTAAACTTGTGGGAAGAAAGGAGAAAAGAACAGTCATTTCTCAGAGGGGATGTTCCCCAGGGAAATGAAATATATTCACAGAACTTTCCCATCTGAAAACTATTTCTCTGGTATCTTTGACACAGAAAAGTCCTTTTAAAAAAATCTCAGAGCCATAAATTTTTTCTCACTCATATACAGTTATTTCTAATAAAGAATTAGTTGCTTTTCAACATTTTCATTTTATTATATTTTATATTTATTTATTGGTCTGTGTGTAGGTGTGTGTGTGTGTGTGTGTGTGTGTGTGTGTGTGTGTGTGTGTTAAGTCAGAGGACGACACAAGTGGGATCTGGTTCTCTCCTTTTGCATTGTAGGTCCCAGTGATGGAATTCAGGCCAGATTTCGTGGTAAGCATCATTTCCTATTGAGTCACCTTGCTGTCCCTCTTTAACTTTCTGTTGAGGTCAAGCATGACTAAAACAGTGATTTGTGATTTGAATCACTCATACTTCAGGAGAGAAAAATCCTGCATAGGCTAGGCTTCTGCTTATTACCCCAGCCGCTATTTCTGTAACAGTTAAGGAGTAATACATGTATGTTTCCTCTTTATTATTTTTAATTTATTGGGAATGATAATGAGTGGGCGCATGTAGCCATGAGCCACTGGGGAGAAAATGGCACTAAAAGATCTATGATGTCAGCTATGATGCTAATAGTTCAATATAGGTCCTTGGATATCAAAGATGAGATTCTATTATAAGACTAAGCTTGGAATCATTCCTCTTCTGACAATATAAATAATGCTGAAGGAAGTGGAAACATATTGGTCATTTATAATAAAAGTAGTCTATAAGGAGACAAAAGCACAGAAACTTGGGAGTATCCATGTCCACGGTGGACATGTTTTCTATACAACATGCCACTTACCTTCCATACACTTTTATCAAACTTCGGATATAGGGAGTTCTTTCTTGGTTTTGGTTTTTCCAGGATCTCTATAATGAGTTACAGTCAAGCAAATTGACTAGCAGTGCTTTGCAAACATAATTAGACATGAAGCAGACATGTCCATAATGTACAAGGTACATCAAAAACTCTCAGAATTACCTTTAGCTTGCAAAGTATCTACACAGCTCTGCCCTAGCAACAGAAAAGACAATCCAAAGCTGTTGTGACAGCTTTAATTTTATTTGCTTTTATGGCGGTTCTCATAGAAACCATTCTCATGGAAAATCCATTTTAATCTGGGAACATATGAAGTCCAAGGTACATGAAATCTGTGTTAGAAGCAAATTCAAGCTTGATGCTGGCTGCTGATCGGATAAAATGAATGTGTGTATGTCTCCAGAATGGCAAACACTAGGAAGCTGACAGAGAGGAAGAAGAGGAAGAGATGACAATAGAGTAGCAGACCTTTACTAATTGTTTATTCTAGTCAAAATTAATCAGTTTTCAAGCTCAACACGGCTCACATTTCCAGCTGCCTACACAATGCAAGATATTGCCAAACACACCTGGTTAGACGTCAGTAGGACATCACAGTTGTGACGATCCCCCAAAAATTCCTCAGGGAGGAGACTGGGCACTCTCCACCCCCATTTCCCCTTCAGCCCTCACCACTACTAGATACTGTCCACATATTATCTCACTGAGTCTCACACTTGTCCTAGGAGACAGATTAGCTTTGGATTTCCCCACTTGCTGGACACTGAAGTACACAGACGCTCATTGTACACAGAGGTAGGAAGGGATGTTTTTAACTCAATCCCAAGATGTCTGGCTCAAGCAAGTCTGCATTCATCAGCCACGACACGGGAGTATGCGCAGAAACATACCCCTAAGAGGGCTGAGAGCATGACCTGCTGCTCGGAGAAACTCAAGAGATCTAGAAATTGGGAGTAAATATCCATCAAGTGGCTATTCACAATACTTAATATGAGCAGACCCTGCAGCACTGGGTTTGGCCCCGGGATACTTACGGTCCACTGGGAGTTGTTTGTATCTCTGGTTGTCTCGCACAATGCTGCCCCCACTGTCACTGGAGCTGCTGTTCTGACGGGTAACGTTTGCTGGAACCTTGGGCAGAGGAACGGGTGCTGGTACAGAGGGTGGAAGGGGGACGGGTACCGGTGCCGGTGTTGGAGGGGGCGATGGGGCAGAAGGAGCATCAGATGACCTGGGACCATACTCCATCCTTTGTTTCTACAAAAAGAGAATAATTAACTTGACATATATAGGTGTGAATAAATATGTACTTGTGTGTGTGTGTGTGTGTGTGTGTGTGTGTGTGTGTGTGTGTGTGTAAACTTAGGCTAGAACACTTTTTTTTTTTCGAGACAGAGTTTCTCTGTGTAGCTTTGGATGTCCTGGACTCACTCTGTAGACCAGGCTGGCCTTGGACTCACAGCAATCCACCTGCCTCTGCCTCCTGAGTGCTGGGATTAAAGGCGTGCACCACCATGCCCAGCTCCTATGTATGCACACTTTTAATACAGTATGATATAACAGTTATTAAAACCATCTCTTAAGTATTCTACATGTTTCTTCAAAGTCAGTGTCTGAGTTTAAAGAGTGACAAACTTAAGCACAGAATGAACACAGTCATAATAATATAAACCAAGAAAACTAAGTTGGGCTTGAATTCGTACATGACTATGATAGGTTAAACGCTGATGATTTTATAACCTAAATGAATAATAATTTCAAAGGTGTTAGAAGTCAATAACATTAAGCACCACTTACTCCTTGTTTTAAACAGAGGCTAGAGCCAAAAGTCTTTAATTGTTTACAAGCAGTTTTACCTAGTAAATAAAGGGGATATGCTGTTAGAATAAGCAAGTTTAGATTGTTGTTATTAACTTTTTCAAGGTGCAGCCCTTTTTTACTACCATATTATTGCTAATTTATTCACATTAGGAAAAAGTCTTTGTTAAAAATGGGAATATATGGAGGCTGGAGAGATGGCTCAGAGGTTAAGAGCACTGGCTGCTATTCCAGAGGTTCTGAGTTCAATTCCCAGCAACTACATGGTGACTCACAGCCATCTATAATGTGATCTGATGCCATCTTCTGGCCTGCAGGTGTACATGCAGGCAGAGCACTGTATACATAATAAATAAATAAATAAATAAATAAATAAATAAATAAATAAATCTTTTTTTTTTAAAAAATCAAGATATATGGGGCTGATGATTTTAAGGATAAAAGCACAATCAATTCTTTGGGTTGGGGATGCACCTCAATGGTAGAGCATTTGCCCAAAGTGCAGAAGGCTCTGATTCTACCCTCAGGGCCACAAAAAGGAAAAGAGAATGGAAAAGGGAGTAGGAGGGGAAAGGGGGTGGGGGAGAGACATGTGAGTAGGGATTTGTATTTTAAAAGGAAGTTGTGGTAAACTATACAACTGGCTATGATAAAACAATATCTGTGCATATTTGCTATTCAACGTAATATCAAAAACTTTAAATATAGATAAAATAATCTAACAGATAACTATGTGTCAAAGACTCCATGTTTTCAACAGGCACATCTTTGCAGAATCAAAGATGCAGAGTTATGATTGAAGTGACTCTTAAATACTGCACCAGCAGAGTTTCAACTATAAGGTTAGCATATAAAATTCAAAAGGGAACCTTTTGGAAGTATGGGTCTTACATTAGGACAGTATTTACTTTTCACTTCTACGTTGGCCCAAATATAAGGCAATCCAATCCTGATTTTTAAAGAGAGTCTCCCCTGGATTTCCACAGAGATCAAAACCATAAAAACACACACCACACATTAAAATGAAATTGCCACTCACAAAACAACCCACCGACCACCGAGGTGCCTTCACAGGAAGAGAACTCAACACCCGTGGAAAGCTGTGTGGGAAGGGCCTTTGTGAATGCTTCTCAAAGTCCAATTTATTCACATTAGAAAAAGTCTTTGCTAAAAATGGGACTATATGGGGTGGATGATTTTAAGTATACTGTGAGACGTTCAAAACACTCATCCACCAGCCGGTGGGAAAATGTAAGGGTTAACATGCAAGGAAGGTAAAAACAAACAAACAAACAAACAACAACAACAACAAAAAAAAACTGAGCTGCATAGCACTGCTAGATACCAAGGGGAGGAAGAGATGGGAGACGGATAAGTGACATCCTTGAGAGGAGCCAGTTTCCCATCTTCCCCGCATCAAGTCCTAGAGACACTTCTAATATAGTCAGTGAACAGTCAGAAAGCATTGGTGGACCATTACAAGCCCCACAAGATATTTCTCTTATATTTGGGCCAAAAAAAAACATCTAAAGCAATCAAAACAGCAAACATCACAAAAGTCCTACTTAGCACACACCAAAGACACTTTGTATATATACATTTGTTCCCCAGACAAGCATGTCCTCTGCATTTAACTTCATGACGGCTTAATGAAATCAATGCTCCAAAAGTGCCAAATTTTAAATGATTGCTTTTTGAAAGTCTATGCCAACAACAAAAACAAATGCTACAAGCTCCGAGTGCCACGATATGATTCATTTTTTTCCTGCTTCCATAAAAACAAGAACATCTAGTGTTTTTCTATCTGTAGAATAAGCACAAGACCCACCCAGAGAAGGCTCATCAAGTGTTTGGGTATCCGTTCATCCACCTTCTGCCTCTGCACAAGGCAACAGTACCAACAGGCTCAGCCAACACTAGGTCAAAAACTTAAACCCAAGTGGAAGCTTCCGGAGCTAGATAAAGACATTTTTTTTAGTGATTTATGCCATAAAAATACATTTACTTGCATATTTCCCTCTGTACTCAGCCTTCTCTGCCTGTTCATGCCTCGAGAAAAGGGAATGAGGACCAGATCCTCGAATCAGTGCGACTCATTGTCAAAGTCCCTGAGTCGGGACTGATCCCTCCTTGAAGCTGTTTTATGTCCCTCCCAACATCTCTGTCCCTCTCAATCTACAACGCAGAGCCTGCTCTTCTTTCCCATTCCTATGCTTGGTTTTTCCCGCTGGAAACACGGGTGCAATGACTCCCAACACACCTCAAGCCATGAAAGACTTTTTAGAGCATAGATCATTTGGAGCCTTTTTGAGGCACCAATCCTGGGAGAGGCCTTGGCCTGTGCCTTTCCCAGGGTTGCCGTGAAATTCCCACAAACCCTTCAGTTTAGGGCACAGCGAGCAGCTGCATCACCTGCTATGGATGGATCCACTTGTGTAAAACACTGTCACTTCCTGAGTCCCGCCCATCATCCCTTACAAATGCCAAGCTCTGCTGTAAACAAAGCATCCTTGTGTCTTGCTTTGAAAGAATTTGGTGACTCTGCCTCATAAGAAATGTACTTTCCTACTGACAATTAAGTTGGGGCAAGTCATTTTTCTTTAGGAATCGAAGCTGAGTAAAACTTCTTAAGCACTGAAGTGACTGGGAGGTAACACAAGATTCATGCAAATTCCTGCTTCAGAGGGTAATTATGCAAGTAAAACGCAACAAAGCCACTGGCAGAAAACTGTTCTTATATTTTTGAACTACACTGATTTGTACTTTTTTTCCCACTTGAAATTTGGCCTCTCTGAAATTCTGCAATGAAAACAGCACAGCTGGAATATTTGGAGGGTGTTAAGTCCAGAAACTGAATCCAAAAAAAAAAAAAAATTACAGGAGAGAAAGAATTGCCAGGAGGGAACGGATGAGTTACCTCTGACAGCTCGCCAAGCAGTTGCTGTTAGGAGGTGGAGCAAACCACATCAGACGAGGAAATTAACACAGGAGACGGAGTTGAAAAAAATATCAATTATAATTTACATCAAATAACCGAAAACATGAGCAAACTGGTTTTTTGACAGCAAAATTACCTGCCCACAAGTCAGCCAGCCAAGGAGTTTGTAAACACATAATTAATTCCCACCGCTCCCTACTTATCTTCTGGCTTAACATACAGAGTAAACAGCAGAGGTAGATTATCCAGTAACAACTCTGAGTATCAAAGCATTATGTGAAGATATTATGATACAGGCTCATCTTATCGACACCTTATAAAGAATCCACTCAGAGTCAAGCATACAAAACGTAAAGAAATTGTGTTTATCAGGACTGGGGTGGTGAGCGCAGAAAGCAGTGTTGTACAGGTCCTGTGACACAAAGCAGCAGATGAGGAGTGTGAACAAATAGAAAAATTGAATGTGCGGTATGAGGGTCACACTCGGAAAAGGTGTATTAGAGTCAGTCGGGTTTGATGAATAGAGTAGATAGGTTGTGGCTCCTCTTGTGGGGGATGGGCAGCTGTGTGAAATGATACGCTCATTCTTTTCCTTTTGTGATGATTTTTCTATTATTGTGTGTGCACTTTTAACACACACACACACACACACACTCAGACTTATTCAACAAAATAATAGCCATCTTCGTTTTAAAACCCTGCCTCTAACTAAAGAAGCAGGGTCCTCTATAAACAATTTATGGCAACTTTTAAACAGAGTATTCAACAGATGCTATCCTGGCTAAAGGATATGGAAGTGATGTTAGCAAGGTGGCCGTTCTCTGTCCAGCAATATTTCAACATTTGAACAAGGCAAGATTGAGACGGGCTGAAATCAATGCTGTTGGAGGTTTAATAGTCACCTCTAGAAAAATTCCCAACTTCAGTTTAACGGTATTCAACATGTGTATAAAGGATAGGTGAATTTTATGACTTCTTCTAGTTCATAGCCTAAGTACATGGGAACTGAGAAAACCAGAATTCTATCTCTACAGGCACACAGCTGGCTTGTGACAGACCTGACAATGGCTGGACACTGGTCATTATTTGATTCCTCCCCTCCTTGATGGAGTAAGAAAAACTACAGAAATAATAAACATATAAACTCAATATTTAATAATATACAAACATTTTTTTTAGCCTGGCTGTGGGTGTATTAGAAATAAGAAAGAAAGGAAGTCACTTCTACTCCTCACACAGCAGGGGATCCATGGGAAATGGGATGACCAGTGTTAGCCTGGGAATGAAGTAAAAACACATTTTTAAAAACTTTGTGTATCAGTAGATTTTGGATGGAAAAGGAAGGAATGGGTCATCTGGGGAATGACCAGACAAGAGACAGCAAAGTCCTGGGGCATTCTACAGTTTAACAGAAAGCCAGGCCACTTTTCTGTGTCTATCCAAAACATTTACTCCTTTCTCCTGTGGCCTCGACACACACACTCACATAGGCATAATACAAACATCCTCAGACACACACTCACATGGGCATAAGACATACACATGTACTCACACAGTCACAACACACACACATCACAACACATTCACATAGTCACAACACACATATCACAATACACTCTCATAGTCATAAAACACACACTCACATACATGCACACTTTTGTAAATTCTGGATCACATCTGTTCTCTTTTATTTTTAAAATGCTGACAAAGCCTTGGGGAGCACATAGGTGGCAATCTGCCTTTGGAGAGCTGTTAAAAATGACTCCAAATGTGAGAATTATTAAATAACCTCTCAGGGACTTCAGGTGCCATCTCAACACCTACTCTCTGCTGCTGCAGGTGTGCGGACCCCTGTTGTCAGAAGAGAATCTCAGATAAAGGGTTTGCAACAACAGGTTAGAGCTGCCTTTGAGCATTCCCCAGGAAGTGCTCCCAGCATTCTTCAGGACCAGAAAGGGAAGAGGAAGAAATTGAGAACTACATAGGAAGTTGAGAATTGATCTTTCAAGGTCTTTAAAATTTTGTATAGGTATCTTGATAGGGATCGCATTCAATCTGTAAATTGCTTTTGGTAAGATGGCCACTTTCACCATGTTAATTCTCCCAACCCACGAACAATGGACATCTTCCCATCTTCTGATGTCATCTTCAATTTCCTTCTCCCGAGACTTGAAGTTTTTTTCATACAAGTCTTTTACTTGCTTGGTTAGTTACACCTAGCTACTCCACACTACTTGTGGCCATCGTGAAGGTGTAGTTTCCCTAATTTCTTTCTCAGCATGATTGCCATTTGTATACAGGAGGGTTACTGGCTTTTTTGAATTGATTTTTTATCCAGCCACTTTGCTGAAGGTGTTTATCAGCTGTAGGAATTATCTGGTATAATTTTGGGGGATCACTTACGTATACTATCCTATTATCTGCAAATAGGAATAATTTGACTTCTGCCTTTCCTATTTGGATCCCCTTGATCTCCTTTTGTTGTCTTATTGCTCTACCTAGACCTTCAAGTACTATGTTGAAGAGATATGAAAAGAGTGGGCAGCCTTGCCTAGTCCCTGATTTTTGTGGAATTTCCTTGCGTTTCTCTCCAATTAATTTGATGTTGGCTATTGGCTTGCTGTATATAGCCTTTATTATGTTTAGGTATGTACCTTGTATCCCTGATCTCTCCAAGACTTTTAACATGAATGGGTGTTAGATTTTGTCAAATGCTTTTTTGACATCTAAGGCAAGAAGGCCATGAAGGTTAGCAGATCTGGACCCAGAGGTGGGGGGCACGGCTGTACAAACTGTTGCATCAACCAAGGACAATGGATGCAGTAAACCTAGACTCCCTATTCAGATCTAGCAATGGACAGTTCATTCTCCACAGTTGTGGATAGGGCGGGGACTGGCTCTGACATGAACTCTGGTGTCCCCTATTTGACCACTTCCCCTTGGTGAGGAGGCCTGGTGGCATACAGAGCAAGGGGAAGCAGGCTATCCAGATGAGACCTGATAGGCTATGACCATATCATAGGGGAGGAGGTCCCCTTCTGTCACAGACCTAGGGGAGAAGAATAGGGTGAAGGAGGGAGGGAGAGGGGATCAGGAAGATACAAACGAGGGGATAACAATCGGGTTGTAATCTGAAGAAACTATTTTAAAAAATAATAATCCTTGATCCAAACTACCAGAAACACATTACAACCTGTGTATTGAGCACTTTGACTACCTTGTCTTAATAGCTAATTTGCTTTCTATTTTCTGGAGAACATCACGATCTAAGATGTGAACATGGCAGACAGCCTCTCATAACTTGACCTGTTTACCATCTATAAACTAGAACCAGCCTATAAAACTTTCCCTGTGGCCAGCATTGACTCTGAAAGGAATGTTGCTGCAAGGGCAAAACGCTTTCTTACCTCAGAGATGCCTATTTCATGAAAATAGAAATGAATTGATTTTAAAAAGACTATCAATCTATAGTCAGAATTTGTAAGCAATTTTATATGGATGCTTCATTATGAAAAAACTTTTTTTTATTTAAAAAGAAAAAAAGAAAATGAGAGCTATAACTCCCATTTAATGGCTGTTACACAGAGAAACCTTGTCTTGAAAAAGGAAAAAAAAAAAAAAAAACCAAAAACCAAAAAAAAACCCAACCAACCAACCAAATAAAAAAACAAATCAAACCAAAACAAAAAGCACCCAGTGAGTGAAAGAAGCTGCACAGAAGCATCCAATTCCTGGCATTCACAAAAGGCCCACTTTACCAGTCCATTGCATATATAAAAAACTATATAATAAAGTTTTCCTAAAGTATTAAAAAGTAAAAGTACATATACAATGCAAGAAATGGATATGTTAGATCAAAGAAGTCATTCCAAAACTGGTGACTGGTCAGATTGACAGTTCTCACCACAGTGTATGGGAGAGGTGTTCTGAGATGTGTCCCTGTAAGCTGCTTATACAAAAAGAGATGGTTACCTTTCCTGAACCATGCCTGGAATAACAGAATGTGTCCACAAGGCTGAGTCCCTGTCCTGGCTTCATGCACTTATTTCTTCTTTGCCCTATGTGACGTGGACCTGCTTTCTCAGCTGTTGTGGGACCTCATCGAGACCGTATGTGTTGAGAGTTTAAGGAATGGTGGGCCCACAATGCCGCTGCCCACTGGCTTTGTTTCACTGCCACCATGTAGCTGCCTTTAGTGATTTATTCACGGTAGCCCAGGCTGGCCCAGAACTCACTTTACAACATAGCCTGGCCTCAAATTCCAGAAATCCTCCTGCTTCAGTCTCCCACAGGTAGTGACGATGCTTCCTGCGTTACCACATCTTGATTTACTTCAAAATTTTATATCATTGGGTGGAAGGGACAGTGATGTCTATGGAGGGGTACCCAGGAAAGGACAAAGCCACAGTGACCTGGAGACAGGTGTGCTGCAGGCTTCTGTGAGAAAGTCCCTGAGTGCTGCTGGCCTTCCTATTGTCCTTCTTACCAACACCAGGACCTGGACAAATACACCCAGATGAATGGATGTCAAGGAGAGGAAGACATGAACCCGAAGACATGTAGGTTCTACATGGTGAGAGGCTGAGCATCCTGAACCCTCCCACCATGTCATGGAACCTTGTCATTCTGAAGGGACCGCAGGTCTTATCAGAGGTCTCAGATAAAGGTCTCTGTACTGCTGTCGTAGAGATATATAGTTGCCTAGGATACGCTTCTGAGGGTTGGTCTTTCCTGTCCTATTCCAGTCTTCTTTCAGAACTATTACAAGTTCATTAAGAACAGGAATCCCTTGAGAGAAGCAGTGATGTCATAGCAGGTAGGTAAGGACACAGTGGTTCCATGATGACAGGTAGGTATGGCCACAGTGGTGTCATAGCAGGTATGTAAGGATGCAGTGGTGTCACAGCAGGAAAGGACACAGTGGTGTCATGGCAGCCCAGAGTTCCCAGGTGTCAAAGGGGTTGAGAGTTTTCAATATGCTTCAAAGGTAGGTCCTCACCCTAAACTCTACACATACAGAGAGCTGGGTGGAGGGGAAAGGAGGAGGGGGAGGGTCAAGGGAAGAGAGGAGGTGATCGGGAGAGGGAGAGAGCACACACCCACAAGCACTTCCACACACATTTCTACAGAGAGATTGTGGAAAAGTTCAAAAGGGGAAACAGCCAAAACATGCACTCCTCCACAGCGACCACAAGGCTCTATTTACAGTGTCAACATAGACTCCTGGACTTGTAAGTACTTAAAAGACAAATTCTTGGTTGTACCAAGGTTGACAAAATATAAGATGAGGCTCTGTGAAAGAATGAAATCAGGGAGAATGGAGAATGGGTGTGTGTGTTCTCTCTGAGAACTATTTTTGCCTGTAGTGTGTACTAATCATTTGGGTTTATTTTAGCCAGAGGCAAGCTTGGAAACAGGAAAGTCAACACAGATTGGGGCAGGAGTCACAGCTGCAGTAAAAGGCATGACGAAACAGCAAGCAGGCAAAGAGTGGACGTCAGATTCCTCGTTAGGGCGCCTCATTGGAGACATACTCAGAATGCACATTATTTGCCAGCTTAATTAAGTTAACTTATTTTTAATTTATCTGTTCCTAGGAATCATGCACACAAGCAAAATTTAATTTGAGTAATTGTTTTTAATCTGTAAACTTAAAAACTCTTGGATCTGTTTGCCCATGTGGCTGGAGGATAGCCTTTGTAAACAGTGCATGCTACAGTTTATCATTAGAGTGTTTAAAAAACCCATACTTGTCAAAGGGCAAATACTCCCTCTCAGGCACACAATTCAACGATATATGACATCGCTGTTAAGGATAAGATCAAAAAACCCTTCAGGAAAGAAAATGGAGGATTAGCGCTCATCCTCCTGAGAGAAGCCTCATTATGCCACGTGACCACATCTCACACTTAGAAAAGTAGGAACTCAGGGAAAGTAAGAGGTATGGCAAACTAAGTCAGAAAATTCACTGCAAAAATCCATGGGAAGCACAGCAAACCATACCTTGAATAATTCAAATTCCTTCTTTGGCATCAAAAGCTAATGACAAATGATTGGCATAAGTAAGTATGTATGTCATGTCAGAAAAAAAAAGCACAGCAAACAGACTTCTAATGCCGTTAATCGCTTTACAGCACTGAGATTCAACAACAATAACAACAACAATAATAATATCAATGTTTGATTTTTTTTTTCCTTTTTCTTTTTGAGGCAAAGTCTCACATAGTCCAGGCTGGTCTTGAGCTGACTTTGTGAGCCCAAGATGACATTAGATTCCTGATGCTGCTGTCTCTACCTGTCAAGTGCTGGGAAGATTGGTACACACTCTACATACAGTGATAAGAATTCTTTATGTGAAATGTTTGCTTGGCTTGTGGCTTCTAATGAGGCCAAATCCCTCTTGGAAGGGGCAAGGGTCTGCTCTATGCTTGAGTGTCACTAGGAGTTCTGAGGGCTTAGATTCCTCAGTGTGGCAGCGGGCATAATGATCTCCTCCCGAGGCCTGGACACATTGTCTTCTTCACGCCTCAATCTGACCAACATGGAACTGCTTTACAGTATTTCCTGTGTAGCTACTACATGAGTCAATAGTGCTAATGAAATACAATAAAATGCAATCAGGAACAGTGTCTTTCTCCACATTGAGAACTAAGACTTCTTCCCTAAGGCACAGAAAAGAAGCCACTCAGGTTCAGAGGTCATGCATGGAGAGTCTATCCGAGCTAGCTCTACTGCAGGACCTCACTCCCGAGAGTCAGCAAGTGAATTCAGCTGCCACAACGGTGGAGCTGACCCAGCCACTAAAAACACAGTGCTGTGTGCGAGGCTCAGGAAGGCCTCCATAATCAGAGGGAGAATCTGTTCTGTCTTGTCTATGTCATAGATACATTTAACCTTAATATAAAGAAAGGAAAAAAAACACTATAGCACCTGGACATGTATTCACACGTGTGGTAAGGCATGCTGAGTGTGAACTGAAGGCTGGCCAGAGACTGAAGGCAATGGCTGCCAAGGATGGAGTTGAACTCTCCTACAAGTTTCATGGCCGCATCAAAGAGGAAAGAGAAAACAATTATCTATATTTGTCAGAAATATTATAAATTAGTTTTTTAAAAAAGCATTCAGAAGAGCAGTAACTTATGCTGGACATCATCCGTCTCCTTAGGAAATGAATCAGAAAAATGTGCATAACTACCATCTTCCACACTGCTTTTCAGTTGCTCTCAAAAGCATAATCAATTAAACCTCAAAGTGATTAATACACAAAAGGTACTTAATTCCTGTTCATGGAAACCTGTAAATATTAACTTTGCCCAGAACCCAGGTTACCTGTATGGTATGTGTGTATGGGGGGTCAGCACGCCCCACTCCGGATTCCGGGGGCCTCACGATATCCAGAATGTTATTTGGCACAAACCCAGAGTCCCCACTGGCATTCCGAACTTTCCACCACTGTTTTCTGTCATCGAGAATCTGTCATTACGCAAAGAACAAAACAGCAATTTCTATAAGAAAGCAAACTCAGGGGCAAAGCTCAACTTTTATTTCTCAATCTTAAGAAAATTCTTTTCTTACTTCTGATAATGAATTAAGTATGAACATGTGTGACTGAAATCTCCGGAATTACACTAAGACTTCAAATTACTGATATTTGTGTAAAATACGTTCTGTGACAAATATATACTATGTCCTCAAAACGTACTGCCTCATTTGAGGTACATGAAGGGCAACAAGATGGCCATATAAAGTTCTGTTGCTTCCATTTGTGGACTAGAAAGGAAAAATATATGAAAACTATTTTTAACAATATGTATTGCATATATTCAAGGAAATGAGCTCTAAACTATAAGCTAAGAAACACTAACCTCAATGTGATTACCCAATGGGGTGCTGGTGACATTTATGCAAGGATTCTCAGAGAAAGAGGCAATGTTTTCTTTGGTTAAACTGCCATGGTTCATCTCCACTGAGTTTATAACTAGCCTTGCTTCCAAAATGAATAAATCCCAGAAGAAAGAAAGGACAATGCAAGCCAAAAGCATCCACCTCCCTCTTCCAGCATGTTCTATGTATCTCTTACTTATTCTGGGGTCTGATAAACTAGGTGGCCAACACTTATAAAGAGATACAGATTCCCAGGATGTACTTTGTCCAAGAGACTAATCTCTTAACCCCTGTTTCCCTTTCAGAAGGTTCAGATAGATATTAGAAGATGGCAGAACTTTCCTTTCTTAGAGGAGTAAGAGTGTGAAAACCAGTTACCTCCAAAACATCATCCTTCATGACTGAGAGCTCGCTGCTGTTTCGCGCCACGAAGTCATACTTGGATTTGGCGTATTTCTTGGGTTGTGTTTTCACTGAGTCATAATTCCTATAAAAAGAAAGGAAGAACTCTGTCATGCTACTAGCTCTTCTAAAGCCCGAGAACAGAAGTAAACACAAGGGCCGTCCAACCCTTTCAGAAAGCCTCCTGACACTTAGGAGCTCAGTCTGACTATTTTTATATAGTGTGAGAAATAAAAAGAACCATAGGGTTCTTACTATTAAAAAGAACAAACTGGGGCTGGAGAGACGGCTCATCAGTTCAGAGGGCGCTGCTCTTGCAGAGGGCATGTGTTCCATCCACAGTAGCCACATTGGGTGCTAACAGACACCTGTAACTGCAGTTTCAGAGGATCTGATATCTTTGGCTTCCATAATTGGGCGGGAGAGGGGGGAACGGGCAAGCACACAAAAATAAATAAATGGTTTTTGTCTTGGTTTTAGAACTACTGCTCAGACAAAGGAAAATGATGTGAAATCCCAAGGATAGGTGGTCCTGAGCTAAATCTAGGCCTAACCCTGTAAATTATCTATTAAATATACACAGCAAAGTCAGGCTTGGTGTTGTATGCCTAGACTCCCAGCCTGTGAGAGGCTGGGGCAAGAGGATCAGGAGTTCAGTGTCATCTTGGACGACATATCAAGTTTGAGGTCAGCCTACACTGTGTGAGACCCCATCCCAAAAAGGATGGAAAAGAGCACATGGGATGTAGTGATCACATGGGATGTAGTGATCACATGGGATGTAGTGATCAGCACAAGTACCATGAAAGGAGCATGAAGTGTGAAATTAGAGGAAACTGGAGACAAAAGTCCATAGTACAACTTTAACTACATGTTGACTTTACTTATTCAAGTAACATTTCATAACAAACACATTAAAAGTTATGTCTAGAGACCATTTTTAAAAAACCTTACCCAGCTATCAAAAGTTCAAAGGAAAGTATCCATCAAGGATATAAACAGCAACTTTCTCAAGCAAAAAAGAAAATTTTAATTTTAAATTCTCTATAAGCCTTTTAAATTATAATAACTGATGTATGGGCCCTATTTAAAAATACTTTCTTTGAAAAACAAATACTACTTCTATTAATCAGCATTAGAAGATTAACAATGTATTTAGCACTGCTTTTTTTTTACACAGTACAATAAAACTTCACACATTAATGGTATTCTTATTTCCTTCATTTCTGGCATAATGTTTCAAGAGTAAAATGAAAATGCTAAGTCTGAATGACTTTATTTCCTGACCTCTTCCAATCACATTTCTATATTTCCTCACCAATCTCGATGAGAAACATCAATAGCCTGAGAGCAAAAATGGTCATTTACCCCAGCTCTGGCATGTAGAGTAGTCAGACCTGGGCCCCCAGCGCCCAGCTGTGGTAACAGGGCAACCCTTTATCACAGGTCCACAATATCTCTCAGACTCCTTCCATCTCTCACACATGGGGGACCAGAACAAAGGGAGACTTGTAAGCTGTGATAACTACCAGTCATTTTCAGCATATTAAACTAAAAGATGAGCCGGATGGGGGTGGCGGCACATGCCTTTAATTCCAGCACTTGGGAGGCAGAGGCAGGCAGATCGCTGTGAGTTTGAGGCCAGCCTGGTCTACAAAGTGAGTCTGGGACAGCCAAGGCTACACAGAGAAACCTTGTCTCGAAAAGCCAAAAATAAATAAATAAATGAATAAATGAATGAATAAATAAATAAAATAAAAGGTGACAGTATTCACGAATTATTATACGTTAAACATTTTTGTTTTGGTTTTTTAAGATAAGGCATACCGTAGTATAGAGGTCACTACATAGCCCAGAACTGCCTCAAACTCATCAGGACCCTCTTGTGTCAGAGTCCTGAATGCTGAGATTACAGACATGATCCATAATATGTGGCTAAAGTTATTAATATGTTACAAATAATCATAACTTAAGGCCTGTTGTTCTTGGACTCTACATCCCTATCTCTACTGGAATAGTTCTGCTACTAGCTGACAAATATTTATATTATGTTAATATTCTTATTGGGGAATAAAGAAATTCACCCACCTTGAAAGTTAGGAAAACAGTAATTTCCAATTGTCTTCTCCCCGCCCCCCTCCCGCCCATTTCTCTCTTATATAATTTGCAAAAGAACCACCACAGATAAGGGAGAATAGACAGTAGTAAAAAGGGGCAGAAAACTTCTTTTGCATATGTCAAAAAGCTCTAACTAACCATGGGAAGTGCATCCGAGGAGACCACAATCTCCTTTCAGAGGAGTCGCAACGGACTAAGGAAAGAATTTGCAGACAGTAACCTCCTGGCTATCTCGAGTGTCCTGACAGATGCTTGCTCAGCTGGAAACACTATAAACTGGGATGGCTGGCAGTGGCTGGGATCACTGATACCCCGTGTTGTAGAGAAAAATGTGTCATTATTGCAAAAGCCATCCGAAAATCCTAATCTGATGTGATGCATGCTAGGTCTTGATTTTATTTTTATGATTGAATGTAATAGTTTCTACATGCGACAAACACAGTGGGTGGCGAGTGGAGTGTTATCTATTCTCTGGTCAAATCGCCCACCATGCCACAGGGCAGGCTTGTTTACCCTTGCGAGACTATGGTTGGCTGCTAAGCTGGTGCGACTGGTTAGACTGCGAAGCCTAGAGATCACTGCTGTCTCTACACCTGCTCTGTAGTTTTGTTATGTTTTCGGTTGTGCTTTGAGATAAGGTCTTGCATATAGCTGTCACTCCTCTGGTACTCAACAGGTATCCAGGCCAGCCTGAATTCAGGGCCATTCTCAAAAGCAAACTTGGAAGCCAGTCATAATGCTAATCCCTAAAGTTCATAAAATCCCTATCTCTGTTACAGATTTCTGAATTTGCATTTTATTTATTCACGGTCTAGCAACGACACTACTTTAACTTTCTAGGTCAGTTTTGAAATACATGGTTGAGTGAATAAATCAAAGACACAGTCCCTTTAAGCCTACAAAGATTATACGGAACAAGATAAGCTTTTAAAAGACACCGAAGCACACTGGTAGTTGATGGTAAAGGCTAAACCTTATAGACTCGGAGACCTTGCAGGCAGGTAAAGACTGAAATGTTGGACACAGTCATATAGTCATTCAATTTTGTACTAATTGAATGACTCACAGACCACCTGCTTGCCCTGGGGATTCCCTGCGTCTGTCTGTATAAGCAGCTTCTATGTCTGCCCAGGCTTTGTATGATTCTAGGAATCTAAGCTCCCTCCCCAAACCTGCAGGGCAAGTGCTTTAGCCCCTGAGCTGTCTCCCCACTCTCTAATCTTTTAAAAATAATGAAAACCTATGTTTATATGCTGCATTTTCAAAATACATTATTCACTGTTGACTTTTCCTTGAACTCAATGTAATATGCTATGGTGCCCTTAGAGTGACACTTGTGCAACCTCCATGGAATCCCTCTGTCATTCTTAACGAAGCTTCCCAGACCTTACAGCAGACAGGGGGCCATGCATCCCAGCCTGGCCTTGAATTTCTGTCCTCTTGCCTTCACCCTCCCTGAGCTTGAATTACAAGCGTGTGCCCCTAACGGTGTCCTGCAGTGCTGAAGACTGAACCCAGGCCCTTACACATGCTGGGCGGGCAGAGTAATGCACCCACTGAGCTACATCTCAGCTCTACTTCAGATTCTATAGGGAAATAATACGCTGACAATAACAGCTCTTTATGGACAGAGAAACGCTGGGACACTTTCTGACTTAACTGAATGAGCATCCCTCTACACCAACATCTCACAGTCTCTCTCTCTTTTGGCTTAGGCTGGTGTTTATTAACATTAGTTACTAAAAAACAGCATCTTTGTGTGAAAGGGAACCTCAAGAGTTCTTTTATTTCCTCCTTATTTCCAATTCTCCATATTTGGCTAACTTTAAATCTTTAAGGAGAAAAAACAAAACAAAACAGGTTGGGTGGTGGTGGCACATGACTTTAATCCCAGCACTCCAGAGGTAGAGGCAGATGAATCTCTTGTGAGTTCAAGGCCAGCCTGGTCCACAGAGTGAGTTCTAGAACAGCCATGGCTACACAGGAAACCCTGTCTTGAGAAACAAACAGAACAAAACAAACAAAAACAAAAAAGAAAGAAAAATACAAGGAAACAGTAAGAATGGAATGGCACGGCCTCTATTTAAATAGCTAATTATATCTAGTACAAATAGAGAGAGACAGGAGAGAGAGACAGAGAGACAGAGAGAAAAAGAGGGAATGAGATAGAAACAGCGGCCCACACCATAGACCAGGCTAACCAATAGTAGAGTCAATGTGGCCAAACCTGGCCTTGACCTCACCATCTTCACAAGTCAACCAACCCAAGTGCTGGAATTCCAGGCATCTGCTGCCATACCTGGTTTATTTTAATGATCCTAATATTCTGTCTACAAGAAGGGTGTTTTAGGCTTCATATTTTGTTGTTGGTCTTTGGTAGATGCAGGAAAAAAGGCACAAATTGTTTCTAAGTTACTGAGCTGGCAAACTCTGTTGTGGGAGTGAGTGAGGTTGGGTCCAGCCAAGACATGACAGGGGAGCAGACGTCAGTCCTCACTTTGCACCTTGTTTGAGACAAGTCTCTTGCCCCTTGCTGCACACAAATCTAGCTGGCCTTGTGGCCTCAGGGTGCCCTCCTGTCTCCACTTCCTATGCTGCTAAAGGAGCTCTGTGCTTACAGACATGTGCCAATGTGCCCAGTTTACATGAGTTCTCGGAATCAGAACCTGGGCCCCATGCTTGTGCAGAACGCATTGAACTCACTGAGGCGTGTCCTTGGCCCAGGAAAGCTCCCTGGAGACTCCCTGGTAGAAACTAATGGAACATCCAACAAAGCTCAAAGATAATCCCTGTCTCCTGCTGCAGGACCACCACCGTCAGAAGTATCTTTAAAAATAGCTGGAGTCACCCAGTGGAATTTGCACTGCAGACCAGAGGTCCCGACTCTCCTACCCATCAAAGCCAGTACAGGAGGCAGAGGCAGGTGAATCTCTGTGAGTTCGAGGCCAGCCTGGTCTACAAAGCAAGTCCAGGACAGCCAGGGCTACACAGAGAAACTCTGTCTTGGGGGAAAAAAAACAAACAAACAAACCAAAAACAACAACAACAAAACTCAAACAACAAACAAAACCAAAAAACAGACAAAACCTTTGCAGAACGAAACAAGCCACACTTCCTTCCCCCACACTGCTACTTTCAGCCTCAACCCCCTTCACCCTACCCCACCCCCCACTCACCCACATCCCACCACCTTCAGTCTAAGTCATCCTTGGCTTCCCACAGTGCTCCCCACGTGGCTGCTGACTGTTACCTATCTACGTGGCGACTGGGAGTCGACTTGAAAGCCATGGCGGCCTCCCCTTGGTCCAGATGTGGCCCTCTGTTGTACATGTTGTTGTTGAAAGCATACCCATCGGCTGGAGGATAGTCGGATACGCTGGAATGCTGGAAGACAGAATCACATCGCAGTGTCACCAAGCGCTGCTGGCATGGGTGCCCTGTCAGTCATGCAGAGCCCTGTTCGGAACCGTGGCCAGTTCCCATTGTCATGGGAATGCCCATTGTTGTTAGGCTGAGACACGGGGCTACTAATTTTTGTCATTAGTGTACAGGATAAATCTTATTTCTGAAAATAATAGATATAAAAACGGGAATTTTTTTTCCTGTCAGCAGTAACTGATTTTGATCTTAGATAGACTTTAACACTGTGAACAATGAAATTAGAGGACGACCTTTAACCTTTGCTTCCTGTGAAGTAACGAACACATTTAAGACTCCGGTGGAGTAAGTATTATCACATGAAGATTCTTTGTTCTGTACTTATAATTAAATATATCATTTAATTTTTCATTTTTAAAAAGTACCCCAAACACCATTTAAAAATTGTTATACATGGAAATATTGCTATTAAGTCACTATAACAGGAAACACAAACACACAAAAACTTGGAGCTTGTTAGTCAAGAATCCAAGAAAAGATAATTCTGTTATCATTTCTTTGCTGTGGTTGACACTATTTAGATCTACTGGTTGCTACACAGGTAGAGTTGAGGTCTGTGACCTTTGAGCATGGTGTCTTTAAAGCCACAGGGGCCACCGACTCAGACTGGATAGGAAACAACCCAAAAGGTCACCTCCAGATTTCACACGGTTTCTGTACATAAAAGAAAATGTGGGAGAGTGTGCTGGATGCTGCGGCAGGAGAATTTCCTGGAGTTTCCACTATTTATGGGTTCACTGGGACAAACTATCCCAACCTGGGAAGGTTTGAGGGGGACATCCGGGCTGAATATTCACAGCAGTCAGTTCTAATGCAAAGGCTTGTAAGGATAACACTGAGTTCATCCACAGGCAAAGTCTCCAGTGAACCAGCATGGCTGTCAAAACCCACATTAGATACCCACCTGGAACATACATCAGGGAACAGGTCCTCACAAATACAAATGGTTTCCAGCCATTTAAGCGCACAGGATCAGCCAGCTCCACTAATATTTTCCTTGAGAGCCAGCACACATGCAGACTCCAATTAGGTAATTAAAAAAAAAAAAAAATCAAAGGCTTGAACAACTGGAGCCAGAAACTGCTAGAGCCATTCCCACCTTTTCCTGGCCACCATGAAATCATGGGTCGGGAGGATGACCCGGCATGCCAAGAGGAAGGAGCTCAGGGGGAGGTCAAGTGACTCAGGGCTGACTGTGCAGCCAGGCTGAGGCTGCTGAGGGCTCGGAGGAAGCAGGGATGTTGACAGTCTCACCCACACTTGTCACTCCACATCACCTATGCCTTTCGATCTGAAACAGATCCTGAATTGCTCAAGACTTGCTCTAAGTGCATTTATTATAGTAGCAATAAAACAGAATGAAGTCTCTCTCCTCGCAATGATCACACTTCTTATGCACTTTAAGTCACCATCAACTGGCTCTTTTCCTGAGGGGGGAAAAAATATCCAAACTGGCAGGCATCCTTCCTCTCGTTCTCTTAAGTTTCTGAACAGCCACTTATATCATAAAATGGAAAATACTTTACAGCAGGAAAACGATAGCTCATGACAAGGGGTGGGGAACCCTACGTAATTCGTATTTCAAAATTATGTGTTCAGCATAGACAGACATACACACTCCCGCCTAGAGTGCGTGCATTGTCCCCTCTTTAAACACAGAACTGTGAAAGGTGGGAATTTCCAAGGGACATTAAATGGCGTATTTTCTAGTGTGAGATAAGAACACCATACGATGGGCATTTTTGTGACTCGAAAACATCTGTAACTATGGAAACGCCAAATGAATTAACATTTCCTGTGTGTGTGTGTATGCCCCCATCCCTTGGTATATTTGCTTTCTACACGGGAGGAAAATACACAGTCATGAGGTCTGAACTATCAAGCCCAGGCAGGAACATAAGCTACTCAGCAGTATGAGGTCGTCATCTGGCATTTGGAGGAAAGGCCAGGTATGGAGTCTTCTTGTCATGCAGCCGGAGGGAAACCAGTTACAGAAAGAGGACCTCGGAGAAGCGAGTTGGCTTTAGTTGTTATTCTGGATTTCAACATATTGCCTTTTAGAGGAAAGTGTTTGCCTTTTGTGTTTGTGAATGATAACTTATGTGATGTACATGTGAACATGTGTGTTTGTCATGTGTGCACACATATGTGATATTGAGGTAGACATCAAAGCTGCCTTTTATGGTTTTTTTGGACACGGGGGTTACCGGCTGAACCAGAATCTCACTGACTGAGTAAAACTAGCTGGTCAGTGAGCTCCAGGGATCCTCCTGTCTCTGCGTCCCCAGCTCTAGGATGCCAGGTGCATGTCACTGCACCTGACTTGATCGTGAGGCCTGGATGACTGCAGCTGGGTGACAGGCCCTCCTGCTTGCACATAAGCTCTGTACCTGCTGAGCCATCTTTCCAGCCTACAGAATGCAACACATTTTCTATATAACATCACTGTCCAAAAACAATTTCATCCAAGGGAATAAGTTTAAGCAATTTGACTTATACGAATGTGTCTCCTTAAAAGTGGTCAGAGATGAGGCTTGCTAAGGCCTGTCCTCACATGGTATTTGCCACGTTACAAATCCACTCACCAAAGGAATTTTAAAAGAAGGAGTAGGAGTGACCTGGGCTTCGGGTATGTCTAGCTGCCGTTCAGTGCAGCTTTTTCATTCTAGACTTTACCCACATAATTTCACGGGTTTAAGCATCCCATTTGTAATCGGTTGAGCTTTAAACACTGTTCAATTTTCCTTTCCAATAGGGCAAAAAAAAAAAAAATTTCACAGAAAAGTCCTTTATAATGAGCACGATAATAAGCCCAATTTCAGTCCTCTAATTTGCTCCCCAAACAGGGTTATACTTTAAAGCTTAATAATAATTGAAAGATAAAGCACACCGGTATATCCGCAGGTGCAACACTGTTGCGGGCATTTGACAGAAGACTGAAGTGCACACAAACCTTGGCTCTCTACACACTTCAGGACAGTGGAACAGGAGAAGGGACAGGGAGGACAGTGGGGGCAGTAACTACAGGGACACAGAGGAAGGTGACACAGAAGTGGAAAGAAGAGAGCAGTAGGATGTGGGGAAGAATGGAGGGTGACAGGAAGAGAGGGAAGAAAAGAGGGAGGAAGGAAGGAGGAAGGAAGTGACTGTGGTACTCTGGAAAAAGTTGCTTAAAATCAAAAGGGTGTAGGTTTTAGGGAACTGCCTTCAGGGTCTAAAGATGTGAAAAGAAACCAGAAAGAGGATAAACAATTCTTGTGGGCAAGCCCTTGACAGAGAAGAGGGTCAAGGGAGGAACAGAACATGGAAGCTCTTGACCCAGTTGGGGTAGGCGAAGAGACATGCTGACCAACCATCACAAACACAAGCAATTGCTGAGAGAACCAGTCACTGGTTCTAGACCAATCTCCAGTGAGCGATGACCCCCAGTGACTATCACACCATCCACAGAAACCAAGTGTGATGGATCCTCACCTCCGTGGACAGCCTCTTGCTGTCCTGCTTGCGCTGGTGCTCAGCAGCATTAGCCACGGACTCGGCTAGCTGGTACATGTCTTGCTCTGTGGGTGCGCCCATGAAGTTCAGCATCGGGGGCTCCCAGCCGTTGCGGAACCTCGGAACGTAAGGTGGGATGAACTGTTCCTTCGGCCACTCTGCTCTGTAGGATGACATCGAGTTTATATGTTATAGGTTTAGTGTGTGTGTGTGTGTGTGTGTGTGTGTGTGTGTGTGTGTGTGTATGTGTGATATTCCAGTAATTCAAACCAAATGAAAGAGTGATTTAACTCTGCAGGATAACCTCAGCTTCCGTGTTTCGCTCCTAACTTTTCCTGGAGCCTGATGCTCTGTATGGGTATATGCTTTTTAACATTTGTGCATGAGAATAGAAATGCAGTAAGTATTTAAAGCATAGGTCAGCAGCATCTAAAGTCCTTTCCAGTGCTCATCTCTCCCTTCGGTCTCTTTAAGCACTAAGACAGTGGGGGTGGGGAGGAGAAGGGGCGGGTACCTTTGAAAATAGAACCATCCAAGACCGTTAGGAAGGTTCATATTTTTTTTAACTGCAAATTTTTATAAAAGGAAGCAGACGACCAACTTTGTAAACTAAATGTACAAGCTTCATTTTAAGGAGAAAAGTTAACTAATCTATGGTCACTATCAAACCCCAATCATCAGGATTGGCTGTGACCGCTGCCCTAAGTTAAATGCTAACTATATATTTCCTTTTGATACAGTTACTTAAATCATCATTAAAATTTCTGATTATGTGGTTAGGGCTCAAAACAAAGTCACTGAAAACCCCAAGTTATTTTTATATTCTATGAGATGTGACAGATTTAATAAGCCTCATTGGTAGAAAAAAAATAGCCTAGATTTGGTATAACATCACAAACAGCATAAATCTAACATTTTACAAATATGTTTAAGCTACTTTAATACAGCTTAATATATAAAAAAGAGATGGCTCATAAGGTAAGAGCATTGGCTGTTCTTCCAGAAGACCCAGATTTAGTTCCTAGCACCTGCATGTAACTTCAGTTCCAGGGATTCCAAACCCTTCTGGCTTCTGTGGCTACCAGGCATGTTTGTGGTACATATACATACATGCACACACTCACATATAGACATAAAATAAAAATAAGTATTTCTAAAAGAATATATAAATAACATCCTAAAATGTAGATCTAATGATACACGGCTATTCTAGATACGTACACAAATATGTTCAGATAGTATTAGCAACATGGAAAATATTATGTAGTACTTTAAAGAATTTCATTTTGGTAAAACAGAATTCAAATTATATCCAAACGTACACAGTAGCTGAAGTCCAGCAGGTAAGTGGGACTGTCTTGTGTGTGTCGCAATAAAAGAAAAAAGTGATGAATTGGTCTGCATCTTTTAGACTGGCCCCCCACAGGGGCAAGAACAAACCTTCAGAGACTAATTGTAAGTGGTCACTACACTGGGTTATTTTCTCTGAACAGGAAAAGAAAAAGCATTGATCAAATAAAGTATGCTGAAGCGGTGTTGCATGAAGCTGGAAATGGCGTATGATGAGCCTGGCTTGGCAGGTGTCAACTCTTGCTAACGGGCTTGCCCTCCTCAATCTCGTTATTGGCAAATGATGATTCTAAATTTATGCCCACATCTCTTTTGCAATGAGTGATGGCTCCAACCCCAGAGAGGGCTGATTCCTAAGGAGCCTGTGCTACACCATTAACACCCCCACGAGGCTTCTCTGTCTGTGGCAACTTTTGTCCCTGACCACAGTGGACTGATCTTGGAAAACAGTTGCATGGGCCTGGTAGTGCAGTCCCATAATCCTAGCACCTTGGGAGGCTGAGGCAGGAGGATAGAAAGTTCAAGACTAGCCTGGGCAGGTAAATCAGCAACTTAACAAAACCTTTCTCAAAGTTAGACAGAGTAAGAAAGAGTGGGGAGGAGAGCCTAGACCTGACTATGTCATATTCTTACAGCGTTGGTCACCCTCCACAGCCTTCACGATCTGCTCCGTAACACAGCTGTGGAGCCTTTGTAACCAACCCTGCATAGCTCTGGATGCCTCCTTTGTCACACCATTCTTCTTCTAACCTTCCTCCACACATGGATGACCCAGAGTCCTGCCTCCCTCATCTCTGATCTCTCAATGCTTCTTGTCTTCTTTGGTGCTTCTCCGTCAACTGTTCTACACTTATGGAAACACTACATATCCCACTGAAAGGCCACTTAGCAAGGAGATTGTGATCATCTGTCACTTAAGATGGTGTGTGGTTTTAGGCCAATGAGTTGACCTTTCTGAGCCTTATTTTTTCATCTGTGAACAGAAATATCAGTAGTATTGCTATGAAACACATGGGAGAACACAGCATGCATCGTGTGCTTATAGGATTGTGTGTGTGTGTGTGTGTGTGTGTGTGTGTGTGTGTGTGTGTGTGT
>OU015745.1:11281071-11310377 GCA_907169655.1 Acomys percivali | reverse complement strand
TGTGTGTGTGTGTGTGTGTGTGTGTGTGTGTGTGTGTGTGTGTGTGTACATGCACGCACTTATTCCTACTTGGACTGTTACCTGCTGGCTTGAAACACCAGCTCTTCCCTGAGAAACAGTTGTCCCGTTCTCTCCATCTTCTCCCTTCACGTGACCATGCCAGTGGGTCACAGTCAACTTATGTCCCACTTCTCCCCTTCTGCACACACTACACTTCCTTTACTTGGCAGCGTGCTTTTAATTTTAATTTCTTAAATTACCTTTACTCAGTCAACTCATGCCTACGTGTGTGTTGGGGGCGGGTTCACATGCCATGGCATGTACCTAGAATTCATAGCACAACTATGTTGAGTCAGTTCTTTCCTTCTACCACACAGGGCTCAGGGATCGAACTCAGGTTGTTGGGCTTGGCAGCAAGCACCTTTACCCGCTGAGCCTTCTCGCTGGCCCAAGTTGACAATAAGCTTTTCAGTGACATTCACTTCTTCATCCCAGAACGTGTAGTTCTTTTTACAGAATCTTACATAATTGCCTTCCTGGCTTAGTGCAACAGACAGGGAGTGCTCACAGCATCAGAGGTACTAACTGTTGATCTCCCGTGTGCTTACCTGACTTTTATCCATGTGTCACCCAGTGACATCCACAGTTGCCGTTCATCTGCAGTGACTGTATAATTTAAGAAATCAACTGTATCTTTAGTCAACAGTGGGCTGAGGACTGAACTGGCCAGTTCAGGACCACCTGTTGCCTGGACCACCTAGATGGAGAACAAATCTTTTTAGCAAGAAAATGATTGTATACTCTTGAAATTTATGCACAAAAATCAATCCCAAAACTAAGCACTATTTCAATATGTTCAAATTAAAATTTGGTGTGTAACATATTATAGAGTGAAAAACAGCTTCTCAAACTGACTTACCCAGAATGAGAGTGAATTAATGTATACAGTTAATAGTTTAAGGACATCATAGCACCTACATACTGGCTATAAGCATCTATTGTTTTCCTAGCTGTAAGCTAATGGCTATGCAGAGACTCCTTAGGTACTAACTTAATCATCTGTTATTTTTAGGATACCAATTGCAAATAGCAAATCTATTATGCCAACATGGAAAACTATGGCTGCAGAAAGAATGCTGTTGACAGAGAGAGAAAGAAGCCTTCAGTCAGCAGTTCATACTATGCCTGTCAAGATGTGTAAAATTGAAATGGACCTGGTGCAGGGAGGGAGAGAGAGAGAAGAGGGAGGGGAGGGGAAGGGAAAGGAGGGGAGGGGAGGGGAGGGGAGGGGAGGGGAGGGGAAGTACACAATGACAGGTGGTACCCCCCTCCACGCTCCCCAGAATTCAATTCTAGGATATTTCCCTGATTTGATATGGACAATTTAATGGCTGATGGGAAACAGGTGCATGTTTTGATAAGCAAAAACAATGACAACCCTGTGTCTGAGAGCCGTTCCACACGCGCCTCCCAGGAGCCACGGCCTGGCTGAGGGAGGCTCGTTATCTCACTGCAGAAGAGATAGACAGAGACTGTTAGAATCTGGCCCCTCTGAGGTGTGCCACATGCAAAAAGAGGTGTTTGGGTGTTTAGTTTTGTTTTGGTTTGTTTTTTTGTTTTGTCTTTTGAATGGCTGTAGACTGAGACAACATCTCTCAGGTCAGGGACTCTGAGTAGGCCATGCTGTTTTGTGCCTCTGTAAAAATGGGCTTTTCTATTTCCCCTAGAGACCTCTCCTCCACCCAGAATCCAACTCAGGTGCCACATCTTTCGGGAATCATTAACACCAGCGTGATTCTGATATGGGGCTCACGCGGTCCTCAAACAATTTGTGCACAGTAGTGACACACTACATTAGAGCACAAAGCTTTTCTCCCCAAATTTCTCATGATGCGACTGTCTTTAAATTGAAGCGGACAGATCACTGGTGGAAGCAATATGAACACTGAGAAGAAAAGATGGTGGATGAAAGTTTTAAACTGACTTTACTGGAACACAACTCACCCCAACTGCACTAGAGTTTCTGTCTTGTTTTGTGTCTTTGGATTGGATTTTTTTTTTTTTTTTTAGACAAGTTCTCACTTTGCAGTCTATGCTGATTTTTCACTACCCGTGTAGCACATTCTGGCCTCAAGCTCACAGAAATCACCTTGCCTCAGGCTCCCAGGTGCTGGGAGTACAGGTGTGAGCCGACATGGCAGGGTCAATTCTTTTTGGTTTGTTGTTTTAGATTTCTCCAAGAAAGTCTACCACATAACTCAGACTAGCCTGGAACTCACTATTCTACTGCAGCCTTGAAAGTGCCGGGACTGCAGGCACATGTGCCCCACGCCCAACTTTGGCACTGAAACTTTTAACTTCGAGCCTTATAAGCACTTGCAGAATACATGCAGAGAGAAAAAGAGTGAAAGAGTAGATGGCTGTGCCCTTTGGCTTAGCAGAGGGAAGAGGAAACAGATTAGAGAAGCACCAAGTGCTACAGCCCGTGGTTTCGTATCAAGAAATCCAGAGGACATGTACACATGTCAATGCACCATGGACACGCAGCACACTGAACGTAGAAGGGAGGGGCTTGCAATCAAAACACTCAGCCCTAAATAAGTGTCCTTCCTCGGCTCCCTGACCAAGTAAAGTGTCTCCCTTGGAGCAACCACAGGATTGTTATGGCAAGAACATTGATAAGTTGTCCTTTTGGAGGAAGGCAAACGTAAAATGAGTAGATGCTTTCAGACGGGCAGCCTGATCACGGTGGCTAACTGTGAGTTAGGGACATGACTTAGGTAGTTACTACATACTTATGTCAACCCCATGAGAAAGAAAATACACAACCAGAGCTTTTTTTGTGAGCATTTGATAACACTAAGTTACCATCAAAGGTGTTAAAGAATAAAGAATAAAATTTTGCTAGTGAGCTAGGGTTGATTTCTTCCATTTTGGACGAGGTGGATCTTGTTGATTCATTGTTTCTGCTGTTTTGTATTTTTTGAGACTGGGTCTTCTTAGGCTCAGGGCAACTCTCAAGCCAAGGTAGCTTAGGCTGTCCTTGAACTCTTGATCCCAGGCCTCAGTCTCAGGAGTGCAGGATTGCCAACTGCTGGAACCAAAATCAACCTGGTCTGATTTTTTAAAAGAGTTGTTATTAAGACTAATTCAACAATGACCAGGCTGTTAGAAATTCAATATAGGACAATATGCGGGCACTTTCATCAATGTTTAACGTCACCAGGACAGTAACAATAGACTTTCAGGCCCTGATCTATTAGCAATCACTCCTCCATCCATGCTGGCAATGCTACTGAGTCTAGCCTATGTAAAGCAAAGCTGCACTCAGATCCACCTTCAGGGCTTTCCTAGTCATCTCTGGGAAGGCAGCAGGATGTCTATGCCTCTGTTTCCTTGGTTTTTCTCTTTTCTTAAAACTTTAATAAAAATGTATGAGAAATATTATCTAGTTTTATCTGGTTTCAATTAACATTAAAGAACTTTATGATACAAATTTTCAGATGTTACAAAACCAATATGGGGGGAAAAGGCTACTTTGTATGGCGATATCTTTAGCCCTTAGGGGGGAAAATTACACAAGTGACAGAGTAGTCATATGTTGAGAACGACGCTCATGCTGCTTTGTCAGTCCATTAGAAAACAAAGCCAGACAGTCAAGGCTACACAGGGAAACCCTGGCTCAAAAAACACAAAAAACAAAAAACAAAAAATTTAAAAAATTTTTAAAAATATATAAAAAATAAAGCCAGGCTTGAAGAAAGGCTGAGTAGTTAACAGCAAGTATGGATGGCTCTTCCAGACGACCTGAGTGAGGACTCACAAGTTGTTCAAAACTTATGCTCAAGGGATCTGATGCCCTCTTCTGTTTTCTTAGGACATCATACATACACACACACACACACACACACACACACACACACACGTGCATGCGCACAAAACAAGTAAAAATAAATACATTTAAGTCATCTATTCTTTGGATTGAATGAGCCATTTATAGCCACTCAACATATTCCTGCCTTGCCCGGTAAAGCCTAGCACATTTGCGCGTGAATTCCTAAACATGAGTCCCTTGAATCTTCCCAGTTCTGGAAAACAAGATGTTTGTGACAACACTAGGTTGGGATAAACTGCTATTGTAATGTAAACGTGTGTGTACCAAGTCCCCAGCTGTAAAGTGAGGAGTGTGTTCTTTTAAGCTCTCCAACATTACCTTCTTAGAGATTACTCACGTGGTAAGAAAAACAAAACCCATGTAAGGCAATCATAAAAACACAGCTAAATAATCCAGGCCCTTGGGTGGAAGACATGCTTTGTTTAAGCCACTAACGCTCACCATATTCAGTGGAGTAAACAAGAAGTGAACCAGATCTGACGCACTTGGGTTCTGGATATGAGACTTGAGCTTGGCCTGCGACAGTCAGAAAACAAACACATCACCGCAGTGCAATCACCCAAGGACAAGGAGCAGCCCAATGCTGACCAGAAGGAGACTTCTTTCCTGGCTCTTCTGCTTAGAGAGGATCCATCGGCGTGCAGCCCACAAGGGGAAGGGCAATCAGCCAAGAAACGCCGGCGTTGCTTTTCATCTAAGTTTCTCCAACACGCATGCCTTGCCATCTCATGTTACAACTAAAGGCCAATCAAAACACACACCCACAAATCTACAGGGACAATGGCATCTCCTAATTTAATTTTCAGGAACATTTGGCTGGCCTTTTGTCTTTTCCATCTGTTTCTTCCAATTGTATATAAATAAAGTACACCTACCAGAAGGTTGAATCCATGTTTAAACTTCTGGAAACAGTCAACAAATTCATCAGGAGGTGGCGGTTTTGCCCTCAGTGTTAAAACACCCTCTAATAAATAAAAAGAGCAGAGAGCAGATGAGAACAGAGTCACAAAAAAGTTTATTAAATGAAAAAAAAAAAAAAAAAAAAAAAAAAAAGAACCCTACAGTTGTGTCCACAGCTGGAAAATTATGCCAGATGTGGAACTTCACTTTACAACACCTCTTATTCCAATAAATTAAGAAGATCCTAAGTTTGAACAGCTTCCTCTACCAGTAGACACTCCCAATGACTCATTCAGTTCTATAAATATGACTTGAAATCTTCCTATGTTCCAGGAATTCTTGTCACCATTATAAAGACTATAAAATTGAGTAAGTGACAAGCCCTGCTTTCAATGGCCCTGAAAAATAATAGAACAAAGTAACAGGTGTGTTACTTTCCTGATGTCACTGCAAGAGACTGTATTGGTTGGGCAAAAGAGACCATGAATGCTATACTAAAAAGTTCTTTCAAGTAACTTTGTTTTTCTCAAGACAGGGTTTCTCTGTGTAATAGCACTGGCTGTCCCAGAGCTAGACCAGGTTGGTCTCAAACTCACATCTGCATCTGGAGTGCTGGGATTGAAGGAGTGCTCCAAACAACTTTTTTTTTTTTTTCCGAGACAGGGGTTCTCTGTGTTAGCCTTGGCTGTCCTGGACTTGCTTTTGTAGACCAGGCTGGCCTCGAACTCACAGCGATCCGCCTGCCTCTGCCTGGGATTAAAGGCATGCGCCACCACGCCTGACCCCAAATAACTTTTCAGAAGGGATTTGAAAAGCTCTGCCCACCTCCCCCAAGTCCCATCCCTACCCCCAGAACAGTTTGTAGAAAAAGAATGATAAGATTAAATAACATCTGGAGTAAAAGAGAAAGTGCATGCACACAAAGCAAGCAACAGAAATCCAGAGAAATGTGAGAATGAGGACACAGACTCTGCTTATATCGTGGCTGACCTTGGATGTCAAGGTAAGAAGTGACATTCCAATCAACAGCCCATAGAGCTATGCATGCTGTGGGACAGAAGTTTAAGGGCTCCAACTTAGAATTCTAAGAAGGGTGTCCTATCGGCTGTAGCACACCTGTAACCCTACTAGAGAGGTGGAGCAAGAAGGGTGAGGCGTTCAAGGTCATCCTTAACTTTATAGCAACTTTGAGGCCAGCTATGAAGCATGTTTGAAAGACTGAGTGATTGGCTGAGTGACTGGTGGACTGGTTCTCTTTATAGTACAGAAGACTAGAGGGTTGAAAACTGCTTTCAAGCTGGGTCAAACTGATGACAGCTTCAACTGGATGCTGACTACAAGACTGAAATAAAGTGGATATAGTTAAAATTGGGAAAATAAAACAAAACAGCTATATGCTCAAGAAAAAGAACATGGAGTTTTTGGTTCTAAGCTTGGATGATCTGGAGCCACAGTGTGCTTTTTAAGAAACAGAAGAGGGGCCTTGAAACACCACAGAACACTTCATTACAGAATGTGTAGAAGAGATGACGGTTAAGCCATCCACACCCAGGATAACATGAAGGCTGTACACTCTCACAGGGACTACCGGAAGATCTGAAGTCAGCTGTAATGAGTGAGATATACACTAACTCCTCTTTTATATATGCAATTTGTGCCATTTGCCAGAGGAAATATAAACACTATACTTATACACACTTTTATACATTCTAAGCCATTTTGTTTACAATTAGTATTATTATTTTTTGAGACAAGCAAGGTCTTTTTATCCCAGCCTGTCCTGGAACTAAGAATAATCCTCCTGCATCAGCTTCCTGAGTGCTGGGATTCCAGGCCCAGTTTTTAAGACATTTCAAACACTGGACTTCAGTACCATGCTTCAAAATTGCTTCTAGGCAACTTTGAATGTGAATGAACAATTTGTAGTTTTGTGTTAATGATTCAAATCCATTGATATTTCAAAATACTTTGATGAGAAAGTAAATATTTGATGTTAAAAACCAGTTCTATATTTACAGTGAAACAACTCTACATAAAAGAACAGCATTAGGAGCAGAAACCAATTTTTACCCACTCATGAAAACTACAGATGGATGGCCACTGCCTAATCTCGCAGTCATTTGACTTAAAGGTAGAGACAGCTCTTTGCCTCCACTTGAACCTCCAATGGCGCCCGAACTACAGACCCTGGGCCAAGCTCAGCACAGTGTAGTTGTTTAGAAGGGCCCAAGCTCACCCAGACCGAGAGTGAGGGAGCCCCACTCACCCGTGGGGCTGACAGCCTTAGACCAAGGACCGCCCACTCACCTCCAGGTCCTTTCCTCTTGCTTTTCTTGCTCTTCTTCCTTTTAGAAAGCTCAGAAAATGCTTCTGCTGCTTTTTGGAGCTTTGTGATAAAAAACTCAATGTCATCCAAAATATGGTTTAGGATTTGCTGGAATTGGAAATAATAGAACAAGATATAAAAACTACGGAAAACCTAATTTTCCTCTAGCTGTATAACAGTAGTTAGCACAGGAGAAGAGAAAAATGACCACCCCTCCTTCAAGTCCATCACTACTTCTAAGAAAACATATGTGTGCCTGTGTGTGTGTGTGTGTGTGTGTGTGTGTAAACATATATACACATCTGAAGTCTCACCTCTATGCTTCTCTCAAGCTTAATTTTGCTGCATTTTCAGTGTTATCAAGGAAGCATTCACACATGTAATCACTATTAATTACTTTAAATTGCCCTGATTTTCCCACAGTGTTCTCCCACACAAAGCTGGGAGCGGCGTTTGGAGAAATATTTTGTTAGGAGAGCACGAGGAATTTTCGTTTTGCAAATAATTGCACCGTAAAGGCTCTGACAATGTTACTGCATATCCATTATAGAATGGGAACCTAAAAAGACACAGCCCATGGGCAATCAAAGGCTCCACTTAGCAAACTTAGCAAACAAATGCCCGCTAGAGACCATTTCAATTATCTTTTATATTTCAGTCTTAGCTTCCTATAGTGTAAAGGAAAGAATCGTCATATTAAAGACTAGAAAGTAGGGCCTGATGAACATTTAAGTATTATAAAGTGTGATATAAAAATTAAAGTCTAGGGCTGAAGAGAGATGGGGGGCTCAGCGGTAAACAGTGCATTCTGCTTTTGCAGAAATTCAAAGTTCGGTTCCTAGCGTTCACTTTGGGCAGCTCACAACCACCTGTACCTCCAGGTACAGGTAATCTGATACCCTCATCTGGCCTCTGCAGGCACCAGCACATGCACCCATGATTAAGAGTGAAAACCTTTTAAAAATTAAATTCTGAATGTCAAATTCCTTTCAATGACTTTTTAAAAGAGTCTGGAAACACATATAGTTTAAAAGGGAAATAAATAACACATAATATAATGGACACAGCCACTCTGCAAGCTAATAGCTATGAAGTGAAAATAAGTACAGCATTAGTCTTTATAAAACATTAAAACTTACATATTTCTACCTTAAATTATCACATAACTTTTCTTTTTAAGGTATGTTCTAAAATATATTTTCATTTTCCATTTTCATGACGGTGGTGTGTGTGTGTGTGTGTGTTCACACTTGTATGTGAGTGGGCACATGTGTGAAAAGGTACATGTTGTTTCCCATGCATGTACTTAGGTATGCGCACAGGGGTGTACATGTGCAGACCCAGTGCTGAGGTCCTGAATCATCCGCTATTCCTCTTCCTCCTTTAACAATGAGGGAGAGTCGCTCACTGAACTGGCACCAACAATGGCTCCTCTTGCTAGGTAGCCATGGGCCACCACACCTATTGGTCCTATCGATCTGAACTCATCTTTGTGTTCTTGAAACAAGCACATATATATGTGTTTGTGTGTGTGTGTGTGTGTGTGTGTGTGTGTGTGCATTTGTTGTTGTTGTTGTTTTTCAAGACAGGGTCTCTCTGTGTAGCCTTCTCTGTCCTGGACTTGCTTTGTAGACCAGAGTGGCCTTGAACTCACAACGATCTACCTGCTTCTGCCTCCCGAGTGCTGGGATTAAAGGCGTGGCGCCACCATGCCCAGTGAGAACAAGTATTAAAAGGAGACCTCAACTATGAATCACAATCTATGAAAAAAGTAAAACCAGACCATGCCCCCACTTCGGTAATTCAGGTTTATTCCCTTTGTAAACTGGCTAATGGCTATATTTTATGGGAGATAAAAGTCTAGCTGGATACCAGGAGGGAAAAGGTGGCTAAGGGAAAATTCAAGGGACATCACAAGGAACGCTGAGAAGAGAAAATATACTTTCTGCAAATCTGTTCTGTTAAATCCCTTTCGTCTCAGTGTCTTTACTTCCCCCTCTTTACAGCTCGGAGGGGCTGATGACCTAACCTTGACGGCTGGACTCACCACATCCCTGTCGATCCGGGCAGCCATCATCTCGGGCGTCTCTTCCTGCTCGTGGTACTGCCGGGGCTTCTCGACTAAAAGGAAAGAAGAATTGTAAGACTTTCTCTGTCCCGTTAAAAAGAAACCGTGGAAGCAGCGAGGAAAGAATTCCGGTTGCAAAGCAAGTCAAAGGACACTCGTGGCCCATGAGCGACATGTTTGCCACAGGTAACGGGAGCACCGGGCACAGAGAGTAAATAGACTGCCCTGCCCACCTATGAAAGATTCCTTTGCCTGTCGTGCCTCCATTTCCCTCTTGCCTATGTCAGCTCTCAATACAGCCAAGCCTGACTCAGCACTCTTAATTTCTTCAGAAGAAACAAACCAGCATCTCTTGTGAAACAATGATGAAATAAGTCACAGAGTTGACAGCTGCGTGTGTGTGTGTGTGTGTGTGTGTGTGCCTGCATACACATATATGTGTACGTGTGTGTGTGTGTGTACGTGTGTGTGTGTGTGTGTGTGTGTGTGTGTGTGCATGTGAAGATGCTTGGGTGGTAGCTGTGCCTGTGCACGTGTGTGTGTGTGCCTGTACATGTACATGTGTATGCACACACAAATGCTTGTGGGGGTGCCTGTGCATATGTATGTGCATGTGTGTAAAACAAAAACAAAAGCCAGGGGTCAAGCTTAAGGTATTGCTCTCCATCTTATTCTACCCATCTTTTGTGACAGTCTCTCACTGAGCCCGGAAGTTGCCAATTCCTGGAGCTAGCTGGGCTATCCAGCACGCCTTAGGATTTAGGATCTCTTGCCTTCCCTCTCGTGAGCTGGGATTACAGACAATCGCCATTATACCTGGCTTTTTCACCTGGGCACCGGGAATGGGACTCAGCTCCTCGTGCTAACGTGGCAAGTACTCCACCAAATGAACAATCTTCCCAGCCTGGGCTGCTAGTCCCTCCACCTCCCAACCTTGTGACTATAATAAAAGCTCTGCGATTCTGAGAGCATAGTGATTTCTCAATTCTCGTTGTAAAGTAAGCATAAAACCCACAGCATTTGGGTCATTGATCTTAAATCATATGCCTCGAGATAAATACTGAATACACGTCTCAAAAGCATTCAAAATGTTAAGAAAGCTCAAATGTGAATGTTAGTCATGCGACCTCCATCACAGATTCCTTCCTGAGGTGAGTCAATTAGCACTGTGGTAACACTGACAGCTGGTGCAAGTATTTCAGAGTACATTAAATTCAAAGGCATATGGCTGGGACAGGAGCAATAGATCACGAGGGGTGGAGATAGCGCTCATGATGCATCACCATGACTCATGAGCTTTGATGCAGAGAACTGGCAAAACACACTGAAAACTCAGAACCCCAATTTCTCCTTTACGTTAACATTGTCCAGACACATGGAACACATGCAAAGAGGAACAGGAATCACTGGGCCATATGTAACTGTATTATTAGCTGTAACTATTTGAGCTCATCAATCTGCACACAGCAAAGCTTGGCAGTTAGCTGCTATTTTGCACATGGCTGCTGCTTGCTTGGTACGGTGTACCATGGAAGGCAGGAAACTAAACCTGAAACACAGCCATTAGGAACTAACTCCAAAGGGGGTCAAATGTAGGGGCTCTTGCCTGCAATCCCTGCACTCTGGAAGCTGAGGCAGGTGTGTCAGGGCTAGCCCAGGCTACGTAGTGACCACCCACAAACTACAGGGCTAAACGGGAAGACTATGTCTCAGAGGATGAAAAGAAGGGGTCTCTGAGAGACTCTATGACATCATCTGGAAGCAAAGTGAGCAGAAGATGTTTATTTACAAAACATTTAGGGGTCTCAGGTACCACTGCCACCTTCCTGCTGAACTCATTTTTGGAAGACAAGGTTACTCTGTTTGGATAAGCAGTAGGCTAGAAGTTGAACCTTATCTCATTGTAATTTTAACAGATGACAATGCCAGGAATATTTTATGCAAATCTAATGAGAGCTCAGAAATACCTGAGTATAAATTCTTTTATTGTAAAATTATATTAGATTGCATACACATTCCTACATCTCTATTTAGGATATCTTTAACTTAAGATGTCTTCTCTTCACGTCAAGACAATTTTGACACTCCCCTCTCTTTCTCACACACACACACCACCACCACCAACAACAACAACAACAACTATCCAGACATCCTCCAGCAAACAATACCAGTAAAACCCACTATAAGTTCACAATAATCACAGGCCACTGTAAATCCTCAACTTTTAAAAATCATTTTAAAAACAAAGTGAACTGTTAGAAATGTATGTAATTCTTAAAGCAGAAGTTGTTAATGTTCTTTGACACTGACGATTACATTCCTATGCTGGCTGTGATTACAGTATTTTGGGCTTTTGGGCTTCTCTTTGGCCTATGTTCTATTATCATGTTTGTAACTGGGAGTCTCTCTTGGTAGTAAATACTCTCTTGGTAGTAAATAAATGGCTGCGGCCCTCACAGAGTATTAAATGGCTGGAATCAATTCTAATTCTCATGGATAATAACCTTAACAGCAATCAAGACTTAACTTTATCACACCCAAGATTTAATCCCTTACAATGAGCTGTAGCCTACAGAAGAATGTGAAAGACAGAGTGACACCACAACCCTGTGGCCCCTCAGTAGTGGCTCTGGGTACTTACAGTCACCCTGGTCAGCTGCCCAGGCAGACCAGGCTGCCACTCGGCTTCTGACGTCCACCTGTGTGACAGTCCCTGGCGGCACGGGGGCTGGAGCTCTGGGAGGAGGGGGGATTCCAGGGTCTGCCTTGGCAATCATCCTAAAAGTGAAAAGCAAATTAATAGGTTGGGCTGCTGCTGTCTCTACTTCTGTGACAACATTTAGTTCTCTCAAGTGATGGGATTTCCCCTTCTGCCTCAGGAGTAAACAACCGCCAAGGAAAGGCAGATTGCCAACCCACTCCACCGAGGCTGCTGGTAAGTTGCCGAGACACAGAAATACGGAAAAATTTAAATTTCATGGGAAACAACGTTGAATTTTTGTCTAAAAGTCATATAATATTTTAAAAGCTTTTGGGCACATGGTTTATACATGGGGCAGTGACCCTGGGTCATCTTGAGAAGCTGGGCAGGATACAGAATTGGTGACGGGGCAGATAAGGACTGACAAGGCAGTGAGAGCAAGCTAGTTGAGAGTAAAGGTTGTGGCTTAAAAAGGAGAATGATTCACCTCTATTGAGAATGGCTGCTCTAAACCCTCAGGAGCAAAGAGTAGACGTGCTATCCAATCCTATCATTTTACAAACTTACCTGAGGGCCTCAGGTCGCCTCTTCTGTTTCCCGCCTTTACTGTCACTGATTGCACTTTCAATATCCTCACTAATTAGGTTTGCCTGCAAGGAGAGATGAGTTATCAGAAGGCCATAGGCTTGTCTGAGTTTTGATATAAAGATTAAAACAGAAAAAAAAATCATGTGCATTGTTTGCATCGGTAAGCATCTTGGTGTAATACAAATAGGAAGACAGTTTTAACATCTGCCTTAAAAATATGACTCTGGTTTATAATAGTGAATTTTATAGTGACAGAACTCAAATACTGATTCTTAAGGCTAATCTAAGTCCAGATTCCTTCCCAAGAGCCCAATATAAAAAGGCAAATGCAGAAAGGAAAGAGGTGGGAGAAACAAGCTCATGGCTGATGGGTCCCTCCCCTCCTCCCCCTCCCCAGGGGAATCTATTAACCCACTAAAACAATTGGCTGGCCCAACAGAGATGCCTGAGCTTAAGGCAAACCTACACATACGGTTGGGTCTGCAGTGTCGCTGCAAGGCCACACTACGTTAAAGGCCAAATCAGTCTTCAAACGGGAGAGGGTGGAAAGAAGAGACGTGAGAGGAGTGTGCTCTTAAGGTGGACAGTGGGGTTGCCAGATACTTCCTGTCTCTCTCTTTTCACTTCCTGTTTTCCATGAAGTGAACAGCAATTTTACCACACACTTCCTCCTCCCATAGACCTTTCTATCAAGGTATGAAAGCAAGGTACCAAATAGAAGGCTCCAAAACCAGGAGGAAAACAGATCTTCCCTCTTTATAAGTTTCTTAGCTCAGGTGCTTTGCCACAGTGATGGAAAGTTCACACAGCACTGCAGCCACAGGGTGGATCTCAGCTCTAGATTGCATCCATTTGCATAACCACTTTATTTTTCCATTTCAGGTAAGAATCAACGACCTGCCACTGTGAAATTTTCCACTATTTTTCCAACAAGACTTGGGAATCCAAGTGAGGTTTGTAATGAAGGTGTTAATTTTTCTTGGTTATGAAATTTATTTGTAGCTTGTAACTATCACTGTATATAAGGTTGTTGCTCATGTATTCATTTTCTATTTTTGTGCTTGTATGCTCTGTGTAATTATGTATATTTTTCTCAGACATATGAGTCACGTATTCCTTAACAGTAAGCACTGATGAGCATAAAAATTTAGAACTGATGGGAATCTTCAAGATCATCAAGTTTATTTGACAGAGAGAAAGCGTGTGTGAGTGTGTGTGCGCGCGCACATGTGTGTGCATGTATATGCATGTGCATGTGTGCATGTGTGAGCACGCATATGCACGTGTGTGTGTGTGTGTGTGTGTGTGTGTGTGCGCGCGCGCGCAGTGGTACTAGTCAGAAAGCAACCTCAGGTGATGTTTTTCACCTCAGACCTTGCCTGAGGCAGGCTTTTGGTTGAGTAGCCCTACAAAAAAAATTCTCCTGTCTCTGCATCTCATCTCCCTGGAGGCATGCAAGGATTATAGACACATACTTCCAAAGCTGGCTTTACACAGGTTCTGGGGGTTCAGACTTTGGTACTTAGACACGTGCATCAAGCCTTTCATCCATTAACCATCACCCCCAACCCCCAACCTTTGTTTATTCTCCTTTAATTTCTGAGGAAAACTAGGTGAAACAGCCTCGTCTGAATCAGGTTTGAAATAAGATTACACTGTGATGGATCCCAGGACAGTGTCATTCCCTTAGAACATTCTAGTCCAACATATTCTAGATGTCCAACATAAGGCCAAAGGCCTCTGTTATATGGAGGACTAAAATTGGAGGTGTCTAGAACCTTGAACTTCTATGAAGAAAGTTATCATCATAAAGGAGGCAAATGTACCATGTGGCATCCCATAATAAAAATTTAAACTCAAAAAGTGTTATCACAAGATGTTCCACACACAAACTAGTTACACCTCATAGCAAGGTACTTGGATTAAGTTAGCAAGAAAAGCATGCCTCACAAAGGGAGTATGGCATCAGGGAGTGAGTGAGTGTGTGTGTGTATACACACATATACATACATATATACACATACACATATATATAAACATATATGTATGTGTGTGTATATATCCTTAAAGTCATTAAAATAATTCATAAATTCCAAAAGTTACAGTACATAAAAAGTTGATGAACATCAAACTACAAGTTACTTAAAAAACACAGTTCCTTTCAAGTAAGAGTTTGATAATCATCTGTGGAATAAATTAAAATTAGAAAAAAAAAGCAAAATATACTGTTAACAACAGTCTTCATATACTGCGATTTAATGTCAAAGAAATGCTGACAAGATCAAGCGATTCTTTGCGCTGGTCTAAAATCTCTCTACAAGATAAAAGTTACAAATAAAGCTCTGCTCTGGGAGCATACCGCGGTGGCCTGACTGAGACTTGTTCCTCTGATTTATGAACACTGGGCCCCCACTAAGCAGTTGTTAAAGGAATGACATTATTTGGGAAGAGCTTTGAGATTATAAGTCTCTGACAACTTCCAGTTGACTTTCTCTGCACCCTGTTCCTGCTACCACACCTGCTGTGCGCACCCATGACAATCCACCATGACAGACTCCTGACCGCCCCCCCCCCACTAACCCTGGATGCTATAAATTCAAATAAACCCTTTCCTTCCCTAAGTTGATTTTAGACAGCAACAGAGGAGAAACTAGGCCAAACAACCAAAGGTAATTTCTCTTTTAGAGAAATCAACTCAGAAAATTAAGACATCCAATGTTGAAGATAAATTCTAAGGTTCAAAAAAGTGTCACAAATTATAGTCATTTAGAAATTATAGTTAGACTGTAAAATAAAAATTTGGAGGTGCTAGCACACTATTATTGGTAACTACGCACAACTGTTTCTCATTTCCCATAGGGATTATAAATCCTGAACAAATTTTCAAGTAACATAATTAAATGGTAAATTTGAAATCAACACTATGAGACAGTCTAGGTCTCTCACTGAAAGAATACAAGCTCTGAGGATAGTGAGGAACAAAATAGAACTGTAGCACAATTAATTATTGTTTATCCACGCAGTATGATTTTTTTATTGATCTCATTTGAGTTATATGTGCAGGGCCCCTGATAAGAATTTCATACATCATCTATGCTTTGTAAACAGATAAACAACACACATCTACGTTTGATTCCTATTTTTTAACAGGCTCTCACTCTAAAGGCCAGGCTGATCTCTGACTAGCAGCAATTCTCCTGCCTCACTCTCCTGAGTGGTGGAATTACAAGTAAGAGGCATCATGCCATGCCTTGAGTTTTTCTAAACATAGTTATCAACCTTCCTCTTTTGTTTACTTGAGTGGAAAATGAGGGAAGACACTTAGGTGCTGGTTTTCATTATCACATTCCCGGCATCTTAAACCCTGACACCTAATAGCTGAGTGACCATGGTGGGTCATTTGAAAGCTTCAGAACATTTTTGAAGCGGGTTATGGGAGGAACTAGGACCTGGGAAATGCCTTAGCTGTTTTTGTGGAGGATGGGAATTTAGCACCTAGCACCCACATCAGGCAGCTCACAATAGTTTATAATCCTAGCTCCTGGGGATCTGACACACCCTTCTGGCCTCTCTGGGTACCTGCATGCACACGCACATACACATTCACAAAACACACACACACACACAGAGAGAGAGAGAGAGAGAGAGAGAGAGAGAGAGAGAGAGAGATAATGGGAAGTTGAGTCACTCTTTTACCTTAACCTCATCACACTGGAAAAGGTGAAGATCTGGCTTGCTCTGGGTTGCTTCTTTGCATACCAAGGCAAGAATGGAGTCATAACTGCATGCATGCACCACAGCTTGGCAATGCTGGATTGTATTTAAAGGAAAATTCTCCAATTCATTCTAAAAAAAAAATAAAAAATAAAAATAAAAATAAAAAATAAAAATAAATAAATAAATATTGGATAGTGTCAAACATCCACCCATGTTCCAAGAGTCTGTCCTGATTGAATGCATTGATATCTGTGGTACATTATTGAAGGAAAACAATAGCATAAGCCTCATAAACTTGCCTTTGATTCTAAATCAATCAGGCTCACAGCTCGGTCATCCACTTGGAGAATCATATCTTGAGTCCATACTTTGCCCTTGGCATCAAGCAACTTCAGCTTCCTTATTCCGTCATCAACAGTTATCATAGCATCCTTCCGATCCAGCACAAAGGTAGTCAGATGCTTGTGGTCCGCAAAAAAAAAAAAGGGAAGAAAAGAAAAACTTTCAACACATAAACAAAGGCCTCTCGGTACATGCTTTTCAAAAGGGAGAAGACTTTGGGCAACGGAGTCAGTTATCAGAAACTCAAAGGATGAATACACTACGGCCTCAGCCACTGTACTGAGGGGGTGGGGCTGAGTGCGCTTTTGTTGAACACACAAAATGATGTCTTGATTTGTAAGGTTCTGAACCTGTTTCGTGCTGAGTCACGTGGAGCTACAACAGCAGGGTATAAAAACAAATTCTTGACAGTAAAAAACACAAACAAGCATTGTCCTTAAATTAGGGACTCCTCACCTTGCTCAGATAGCTATTTAAATGCTGCACAATAGCAGCAAGCCCAGTGGCCACAACAGCATCATGGGCACCTACTCGGGACCAGCGGCTATGGTACTGTTTTCTAGCAACTGCCACGGACACCCTCTCCTGAAACCACTTTACTGAAATGAAATGGTTTAGTTTTAATTAGACATGCTTGAGATAAGCAGAGAACTGAAAACAGCAACTTAGAAATGATGTCTCTGCTTACATATTTTCCACTATAAACAGGGGCTGTTTTCATTCCAGTTAAGAACAAAGCTCTTCAAAACTAAAAAGAAACCGGTATCTAATAAAAGCTAGTAATGACATTCAATAAAAACAAATATAAAGTTGAGCTACTTTGTGTATCAAAGTTTAATTTCAGCGTGAAAATGGGAGCCTTTCTCTTGTTTTAACTGGGCTAGCAATGGCCAATGAGTAATAGTTATTATTGCAATCTATTTATTATGAAACCACAAACTCTCACAATAGCTTCACATGTAACCTCTCCGTTTTACAAAAGAAAAAAAATCTAGATGAAAGATCCATATGAACTAAAATACATCCTATTCAAGTGAAATGAAATGCAATTCTTATTTCACTCCCAGTTTGTATGCCCCTTAAGAGTCATCCTGAGGACTGGCAGGGACAATTCTTCTTACTTCCACTCGGTACTGGGACACATCGGACACACTGCTGACGCTGTCTCGGGCATAGTTCTTCCTTTGTTCTGAAAGATAAGTTTCGAGAAGCCATTATTTAGCTCCTAGTAGGCTTGAGTTCGTATGCTGGGGTCACGCGGCACCTTGGAAGCTAGCCTATCTCACACATGAATACAGCAGCAGTCAAGCCCCCTTGGTGAGCTGTATCTGAAGACACTCATCACTCAAAGGCAATGCCAAAATCATGAGAAAAACCAACAGCCCGTAAGACTTGAGCCCCATTTAAATCTTCAGAGCCCCAATTGTTAAGACTGTACATTTCCTAGGTTTTAAGTGTTCTATGAACTGTGCATATGCACATGTTTGTGAGAATATGCGCACATAAGTACAGGAGTCGGAGAGGAGCAGAAGGGAGGCACTGGATCCTCTGGAGCTGGAGGTACAGGCAGTTATGAGCTGTCCCGTGTGGGTGCTGGGAACTGAACTCTGGCCGTCCACAAAACAGTTACACTTTTAACCACAAAGGGCTCCCACTTGCCCCCAAAACTGTAAGTTCTAAGGTCATTGAATGTATAGGCTTTATTAATCAGGAACCTACTGTTTATGAACAAGATTTAAAAAAGCAGCTTGCAAATTTCATCTGTTGATGCGCCGAGGCCAAAATATAACTGCAAATGCTGTCATAGGTACCAGATTATATGAGGGGGATTACTTTTTAAAATAAACGCTGCAAGGGCCATCTCCTTCCCAATGTCCAGAAGAGGGACAACGTTAGAGGAGATTCCAAATTGATTCAATCCCAAGAATTGCCACAAACACTAACAACTGTCACATACCAACAGAACACACAAAGGAGAATCTCAGAATTATAGAGACAAGCTGGTAGGGAAAATGAGTCAGTTAAGTAGGCAGCTGCTGCCTCAAACTACTCAGCAGGAAGAAGAAAGAAAAGAACACTGTTTTAAAGATGCTGCAAAACCAAAAAAAAAAAAAAAAGACTATCAATATTTGGCATTTGTTAATTTCCAATCAAATAATTTATTTGGGATTTTTTGTTTGTTTTTTTGATTTTTTAAATTTTGTCTAAGGCAGAATGCTTAGGCGGAAAGGAAAGGACCCAGTAGGTGATCAGGGGACTCTGTGATTCTAAATCTAACTTTGAGTTTGTCCCTAAGTAAGAAGCTAGACTTGGGCAAGAAGAGTCTTAATGGTCTGGGTCTTAGAGAGTTTACTGTAAACAAAGGGTTAAACAAGTTAAATGTAAAGGACCTTAAAGCCTTAAAGCTTTGGCAAACTTGTGTTTGTCCTTGGTTTTGTTCATGCTTGCATGCATGCATGTGTGCATATTTTTGTCTGTATGTCTATATGTCATATATGTTGTATGTATGTATATTGTATGTATATGTATGCATGTATGTATGAATGTATGTTTCTTTTCACTCTTAGGTGTTCTACACTGAAAAGGTCTGTAAAAATTGAAGGAAGACAAAGTAGAAAAATATAAAGTACACCCAAAACATTAGAATCTAATGTTTTAAGAAACTTGATAAATTACTGATTTGCAAATATATGAAAGTAATGATTTTTTTCCAATTCATATTAATCTAGGAACTGTCCGGGTTTCTCTTATCTCCATTCATGCTGTCTCGGCTTATTCTGGTTTTGCTTTTGCAGCATTAAAACGATTCAATAAAAGCACACACTGCACAGACTTCACTCTTGGCTACCTTTCTTTTTTTGTTTGGATGATGATCGGAAGAAGTACGCTCCGTCTGTTCCTACCAAAACAGTGTGGTCAGCAGAAAGATCTGGCTTCACCTATGGTTTTTCCAGCACCCCAGAGCACACACCCGCCCCTGTAACATACTTCACAGGTGAAACCGACTGAACCATGGCTTTGCGAGCAGCTGAGGGTCAGTGTGAGACACTACTACGTGGACAACTGTGGAAAACCCTCTGTAACACACAGAACTTGACATATAACTCATGAAGACATCTGAAAAGAGCAGTTCTAGAAGGAACCGCTACTTCAAAGTCACGGGTTCATCAGGTTCTCACTCAACTCTCCGGCACAGCCTCAGAACTCAAGATTTGACCTGTGGATAGCAGAGGAAATGGCGGTGGTTGCCATGGTACCCGATGACTAGGTGATATGGTGGCTCCAGGATATTCAGATGCTTGGCTGGGTCCTCCAGATAGCATGATTGGCAAACACAAGTGCAGGGCCTAAATGCTATATGAGGTTTTTGGTTATGAAGAAGTAAAGGTTCAGCCCCAGATTTCAGAACACACAGTATGTCAGCCGCAGGAAAACATAACTTACAGGAGCAGGAAATGACTAGCGTGATGCCAAGTGTCCCTCTGAGTGCAAGAAAGTGAACTGTCGCTCCTAATACTCCTAACTTGCCTTCATTACCACGCCTCACAATACATAAGATGTATGTCACAGAGAAGTACCTCAGAAGGCCCTTCAAGATGTATTAATGCCATAAAAATGATTTAAGAAGGAAAATAATTCCGGTGATCTAACGTCGTCAAGAGCTACAGTTCACTGTTGACATTTGAGTAGGCAATTTTGAAAGGACAAAGCTGGAAGTCAACTGTAGCGTCTGTTTTGAGGAGAATCCTACGCACTTCTACGTCCAGTGGTAAAGAGCACCCTGGGCCCTGAGCTGAAAACCTTGCAAAGCCTTGGAACAGCATGAGAAGCATGAATGGACGCTTTCTGCATTATCTTCCCCAATGGAGCCAGCAAGAAGCAACCATGGAAAATCTCCACTTTGTCTCACAGTGGTTCTCATCCCTTGCTACCCACAGCCATGGGCTTTAGAACCACTTTGTGGGCCCCACTCTAAAAGATTCCCGGGCACTACGCCAGCGTTCATCAGGCCACTGGGATTTATAAAGCTCTCAAAGATACTGGGATGTGGAGACAGGGGTATAACCTTCCACTCCAGAACTCATGAAAATGCCACCTCATCTACTGTAGTCCCCTTGAGAGACAATGCTGCCGTTTGTGTTAGGATGTAAATAACTGACAAATGGCACATTAAATAACAAATAAATACATTTGGGTGTGGAGTTCTGAGTTTCTCAACTCCTTATGCAAAAGCCAGTGTCTCTCCACCACCTTCCTGAGCCTCCTTCCCTTTCTGCTTTCTTCCCCTTTCCCCCCATCCCCCATTTTCTTCCTCTATCTCAAAATAAAGTTTACCTAGCAACAACTTTGTTTTCTTTGAATAACACTAATTGTGTTTCACTATTTTTTTCCTATTAGGTTTAATTCCATGGAACAGAATACACAAACACGCTCAGACAGATTAAATTCAATAAATAGTGAGACAAATTCTTTGCAGATCATTTAGCACTAAGCTGGTATGCTCTTACAAAACTAACAGCCAACCTTAAGGACAGAAATACTGCGTTGCAGTTTCATTTGACTGCTCAGTTTTCACAACTGCACCTCCTCAGGTAAACTGGCATTGGTCCTAATGCTTATTTTAGCTACTTTGTTCTCTATAGCAACATTTAAAAGAGTTAATATTTGGGCTGGAGAGATGGCTCAGAGGTTAAGAGCACTGACTGCTCTTCCAGAGGTCTTATATTCAATTCCCAGCAACCACATGGTGACTCACAACTATCTATAATGTGATCTGATGCCCTCTTCTGGCCTGTAGGTGTACGTGCAGGCAGAGCACTGTATACATAATAAATAAATAAGTCTTTTTTTTTTTTAAAGTTAATATTCAGGTACACAGCTGAGGCTGAAACCTTTTTCTTTTTCATTTCTTAGAACACAATGCCTGGACCATTAAACAAACAAACAAACAAAAAACAAAAAACGCAATAAAGAGCAACTTCAGAAGAATGTCTGTCTAAATAAAACAAGAGGCTGAAGTGCATAGTGCCATATTCCATAGTCTTAACAATAACAACAGCAACAACAAAATTTCAACAAATAACAACTCCAAATAGCTTCAGGAAGTCCCTAAAACTAACCAGAATCACTAGGCCCTTCCTTGCCAAAGTAAGTGATAAAAGCAGAGTCACTCTCAGGAGAGCAAAGCGGATCTGCAAGCAAGACTGTGAGAGCAGACCAGCTGGCCGGAAGAAACAGAGACCAGCTGAGCTGCCTGAAGAGGGTTAGATTACCTGAAGAAAGGACACTCTGCGACATACTGAGCTGCCTGCAGGCTGTGCAGTATGCTCCAGCTTCCCAGCTTTGTGAGCTGTCACCAGGGCTGGGGCGGGCTTTGGTTGACGCAGCTGTCTTTGAGTCATTTCTGCTTCTGTAAATAACCCCCTCACCTACATTCCTGTAAGTAATTGCAGTAAAACTCATGGTTCACCAAGTTGGACTCTGCTGGTGTCTGTACTTTGATCTGTCAAGGGCCGTGGTCTGGTGTGAGTAGATGTGTGTGTTGCACTTTCCCAGGCAGGGTTTTGCCACACAACAACAGTACCACAGGTGTGCCTGGTGCCTACAGAGGCTAGAGGAGGGTATCTTGTAACTGGAATAACAAATGGTTGTGAGCCACTGTGTGGGTCCTGGGAATTGAACCCGGGTCCCTCTGCAAGCGCAGCAAGTGCTCTTAACCGCTGAGCCATCTTTACGGTCCCAGGATGTCTGTCTACTTTACACATGTTATTTAAACTTCCAATTTAGCTGATTCTGTCACAGCATAACTCAAGACACATCTCCTCTCTCTTTCCCGAATAAAAAATATTAAAGGCCACTTGCTACCTTGAAATAATGTCCCCATCGGTTTTACTAGATTAAAAAAAAAAAATCTTGTGGGTATAAAAGGGGGAGTCGTGGCAAGAGTGACAGTCAGGGGACAACGGTAGGAGTCTGCTTTCTCCAGGCTGTACCCCAGGATCAAACTCAGATCCTCAGTCTTGGCAGTGGCAGCTTGTATCTCTCTGCCCCCCAAATTATTTAGTATTCTTCTTAACGTGTGTGTGTGTGTGTGTGTGTGTGTGTGTGTGTGTGTGTGTGTGTGTGTGTGTGTGTTCTGAATGCATTACTTTTCACTCTCCAATTACCACCAAGCTCCTGGCATTTCATTAATCCTTTATATTCACTCTACAAGTAGCTCTTGAGCACAAACTGTACACTAGCCACTGTGCTGATCAAAAAGCATGGGGAGCCCTGCACTGAACAAGACAAATGGAGGCCACCTTCCTGGGATGACTGTGTACATTAGTGTCACACTGGTTTTTTACAATATCCATATAGTCACCCCCTACAATGTCTGGGAAACACAGCTGACTTTCCAGAGCAGAGTTCAAGGCTCAGGTCCTCTGTGAAACCCCTGCCGACCACGCCCCAGCCAGCAAAACTGCTGTCCCATCACATCTACTTTCTAGCATCCAAGCAGAATTGAAAAATATCCCCAGGAATATTTTATTTACCTTTTATTAATATGTTGTTAATATATTTATGCTATAGTATACATGAATATCTCTATATCATATATTTGCTAATATAATTAATATTTTATTAGTGTTTTATTACAATAGTTTTCTCTGTGTGGATATGCAGTTTTCTCAGCAACGCTGTTGAAGAGGTATCTTTGTTGAGACTCAGATCACTATAGCTCTGTCTGATTCATTTCTGGTTTGTTTATTCTACCTCATTGGGCCATGTGTCTGTTTTGGTTACTATGACTCCACAGTATAATTTGAAGTTAAGAATTCCATTATATCTAGTTTGTTTTCTCAGGACTGCGTTAGCTACTTGGGGTCTTTGGTGCTTCTGTATGTTTTTTTTTTTTTCCATGTCACTGAAGAATGATACTGGAGTCTTTTTTTTTTTTTTTTTCCCCGAGACAGAGTTTCTCTGTGTAGCATTGACTGTCCTGGACTCACTTTGTAGACCAGGCTGGCCTTGAACTCACAGCGATCTGCCTGCCTCTGCCTCCCGAGTGCTGGGATTAAAGGCGTGCGCCACCACGCCCGGCTCGATACTGGAGTCTTAATGTGAACTGTAGTAAATTTCAAAGATAGTTTAGGTAGCACAGCTATATTCACATTTGTAGTTCTGCCAACCCATGAATATGGACTGTCTTCTCATCTAATGTGTTCTTCAATGTTTTTCTTCAGTGTTTTAATGTTTTCACTGTAGAAGTTCCTCACCCACCTGCTTCAGTGATCTTGGCTATTTATTTTTATTTGTGAGGATATTGTGAACGGGATTATTTTTCCAGGTTATTTCTCACCATACTCATTATTATAAGAAAGGTTTTGTATTCCACCCCCATGAGTTTTCTGTTAGAGTCTTCAGGGTCTTTTCAGCATAGAAGGACCGTTGCCTCCTTCCTCTCACACGTGTATCCTTCACTCCTACATTCTTATCTTGCTATGAATGATGATGCTGGACTTTGCCAACGGCTTATTCTGCATCTGTTGAGACACTTAGACATCCCCGATTCTATTTATGTGCTGCTTTATGTTTGCTGGTGTACATATGTTCAAGCATCTTTACATTCTTCAAATGAAACCAACATGGCCATGGTTTATGATATTTTCACTGTGTTGCTGAATTTTATTTTGCATGTGTTTTATTGAGAATTTTTGCATCTATGTTAATCAATGAGACTGATTTATAGTTCAGTTTTTGTTATAGCCTTCTCCAATTTTATTATCAGAATTAAACTGGCTTCATAAAAAGAATTTGATAGTGTTACTTCCATTTCTGCTTAGGAGGCAGCATGGAGAGTGAGGAGATGTGGAGCTTTGGTGGTCACTCTTCTTTTAAGATCTAATAGAATTCAGAAGTGAGTCCATACGTACCTGGGTTCTCCTCTGCCTGAAGACTCAAAAGCTGCTTCAAAACTAACACTCTTTTCTTCCCCCTACCCCCATACATATTTCTGTGTGTGTTTAAGTTGTTCAGTCATTCATATCCTTTGGTTCAACTTGGATATGTGGTTATATGTGTTAGGAAATAGTTCTTGCTAGCCTATCTCACCAAAATTCACACTGGCAATAAAAATCTGTCATTTATCAGTGAGCTGACTCAAGGGCATGGAAACGGAGTTGATGATGATAACAACGATTCAGCATACAAATGGACTTAATAAATAGCAGTCTAGAAATGGCATGTAGAAGGGATTATTTTATCCTTACAAAAACCATTTCATTTATTCACTTCTTCCAGCCTGTCTCCACTCTACAAGGACCTTAGAGTCAGGGATCAGGCATTACCGGTCCTATTCTGAACACACATTAATCACGAAATAAGTGGTGCTGAATACATCCTCTATATCCAAGCCCCAAGTGACTAAGCTGTGGTTAGACTGTCTCAGTGTGGTTTTACCCATAGACAGATGGTACTCTCAACTAATCAGAGAAACTTCTTTTTTGAGTGAATACAATCCCAGCTGCTCATGTTGCAGAGAACGAGGGTGGGTTAATGCTCAGCTTTAATCAAGACATCTATACCACACCCTCCAAGGCTAGGGAAACATCATGCAAGAGGGAAAGGCAAGAATGTAAGATCTGGACAGGGGGAAAAGGATTCTGAAATGCCATCTTCTGTGAAAGACACAGCTACGGCCATCACCAACTCACAGCCACTGCTAACATCCGTACTGAGTCTGCACAGGAATGGGCCTGTTAACAATCAGGCAAGGACAAAGGAGGGAACTCAGCCCTCACTGATAAACTGTTAGCTATGGATACATTTGGGAGATGTGGAGTCATTTCCTTCTATTGCATATACACTGGTGACCCCAGCAGGCTTCAGTAGATAGTTCCAACTCAATGGTCACATGAATGGCCCTGGTTAAACTAAATATGTCACTAAACAACCAAAGATATGAACCCGGAAAAAGAACGTGTAGGGAGTATGGGCGGGGGGAGGTGTTGATAGGGATGGCGGAAGATTAAGAGTATGGGAGGAGTAATCTGTATGACTATATACATGTATGGAATTGTCAAAACACAAACTTAATTTTTAAAAAAGTCTCAATATGACATAAAGATAATTGAAAACAGCATTAGTGACATTATCATAGCCATTGAGAAACACATTTATATATGGTATTAAATCCATTTTATGAAGGTATGTTTTGAGTTGTAAAGTCAATTCACAGAGAATATAGGTCAAGACAAATCTCAAAACTTTAGGATTAGTAAGTATTACCACCAAACCCATAGATCTAGATAATGTATAGTAGTTCCCAAACTTAGAAAATGCTATTTTTTCCTATAACATACAGTAACAATGATAATAAGCATAACAATAGGAAATATTTACAGTGCTTTTCCCTCCTACACTACTTTGGAAACAGTTTGCTCTAAACCACTTATTCTCATTACAGTGGTACCAGATAGCAGCAACCTGATAAAGATGCAGTTCAAGCAGGTGAAGGCATTTGCTGAAGGTCATTGAGTTACTATGTGGCAGAACTCTATTTGAACACAGGAACTCTAGCCACTGTCTTTGCTGCTAATCATGATTCTATCTTGATTATTTGTTACAAAATAATAGAAGGCCATAAAAATGCTCTATAAACAATAACCTTCCCAAGCCAGTGTGTATGCCTCAAGAGCCCTCAATTTCTTTTTAGTAGCTTGTGCTGTATTTTAGGTAGAAAAAAATGCAGTAAACAGGGCTGGAGATGTAGCTCTGTGGGTAGGGCGCTTGCCTAGCATGCACAGAGCCCAAGCACTATGTACAGCGGATGTGGTGGCATATGACTGCCAATGTTAGGACTCAGGAGGTGGAGGCAGGAGGATCAATAGTTCAAGGTTATTCTTAGCCACTTGAGGTACATGAGACTCTGTCTTAAAACTAAAATTACGTATACGCAAGACAGATTACAGAGGTTCCTGGAAGACCCAGAGGGAATAGAGAGAAAGCCTGGTTAGTTTGTAATCCAGGAAGAAATTCCATCAAGATAACTCGTCATATTGAAATAGTGCCCCCCAACCTCAAGTCAATAGCTATAAGGAAAAAGGTAAAAAGGTACATATCTTCGGGCCCAGGTGGCTTGGCCATGAAGATCAGCACACATTTTATAGATAACACAAGAAACCCCACTGAGGCCTTAGCACCAAGCTCTAGACTTCTTAAAGCATTCAGTACATTTCATCCCCGGTTCCAGGTCATATAAAAGAAGCAAGAGCCATAGTTTGGTTTTGCAAAGATTCTAAACTAGCCGTTATCCAGCTAGCTCTGTCATTTCAAACGCTGCATCAGGTTATGAGCTTAAACACTGACATTGAAAACACAAAGCTGTAAGCAGTCAGACTTAGAAGGAGCCTCTCAGACAGGCATACGTACCATAAAGGGCCTTTGCACTTGTTTTTGAACTATGTTCTCTGTCCATCTGGGAATAGGGTGGTGAAGATCCGTAACCACTGTAATAACAAACAAAAACTGCTCATTGTCTTGGGTTAAAGTCCACCGTGGGCAATAAAAATTCAGAACCAAGAGTTTAAAATGTTGACATACCATGAACACCAACTGTTTTCTTAAAAACCTACCGAGTTTATACTAACTGAAGTAGCCAAGGGGAGTGAGTTCCTGCTCAGGGGAGTCATGAGTAAACAGAAATATAAATCAGGTGATGCCACTGAGGACCATGGTGCCAGCCTCAGCCAATTCTCAATGCCAAGTCAGGGCTACAGCAGAGAATTCAACAATGCTTGACATATGAGAAAACAGACCTTTGCTCACATTCTGTGACACTGTTACAATTCCCTAGTGACATCACCTATAATAAACGCTATTTTTCACAAGTACTGCACAGCCAACCTGACTGGTAAATGCGACCTGCCTTATCACATAACTGGCTTCTTTTACTAATGTTAAATGAAATACACACTGGTTTATTTCAATTTAATCAGTAAATATTTACTAAGCTTCAAACCCTACAAAGATGGGGAGGACAGGAGGAGGGATAGGTACTTTCAATAAAACAAGCAAACCAAAGGACTGCAACAGACTGGTGTCTGACTAAAACTAATAGACGTGCCGTTCAAGGTCAAGAAATGATTGATTTTTCTCATCAGGCTATCCAGGATTTTACTACCACACTGACAATCAAGGAGAACCCAAGATAAGAAAAAGCCTCTAGCTGGCAGGTGAGGAGGAATCAAGCCTGGAAGAAGGACGCGTGGCACTAACTCCAGGAAGAACTCGGAATGGAGGAGCAGTCACTAGAGGTGGCATTCTGAGGACAGGGGACTAACTGGGAAAGTAATGTGGATGGGAGCCTCGTATGTCCTATTTAATAATTAAGTGTGTCTCCCTATGTACAGTGAGCATTACCCGACCTAACAAATATATAGAACATATGCAGCATATTGAATTTATGTGCTGCAATGCCAAATATAAAAAAGCCATACTACATATGCCACAGAAGATAACAGCTACCCAATTCAGGCCTGTGGTTTCAACTGACAGCAGGAGGCTTAGGGATGGCTGTCTGGTTTTTGTTCCTTGTTGTTGTGTGCAATGGCAAATATCTATATAGCGCAGACTGTTTTACAAATAATAACAGAATGATCCAGAGGCATTCACAGCTCTAAAGTGTGATACATATTTGATGACAAAAGGCGACAAGACATAAAATTCCAGCCTATAATACCTTCCAACTACATAATAGTATCCTTTGGGCCAGTGTTTTCTTGGCCTTTTAAAAAAAATATAGCTTTTAATAATAATGTGAGTTAGTAATAAAAAAAAAAAAGACTACTTCTGAATGAATTATGAATGGGCTGGATAAAGAAATGTAACGAGTATTTTCATTAAAAATATGTTTTAAACTAGCTAGGCGTGGATGCACGATTGAAGCATTATCTCTTGGGAGGGAAGGATTGTAAGATCTAGGTTAGGCCAGACTACACAGAAAGTTCCAGGCTAGTCTGGAGTACATCTCATTAAACTAACAACAGCAGCACACTAAGCCCCTGCCCGGCATTACACATGAACCTTTCGACTTACTTCATTTGAGAAGGGTAGATTCCATAACCACTGGGGTGGTTAGACATGTGACCATTCATCCTGGCTCTCACGCCTCTGTTCTAAAAATAGAAAGGCACATAGGTCAAAGGTAATAAACGAATCAGGGCATCTCAGTTTTACTGCCAGTGCGGTGCTCGAGAGGCAAACAGGAAGGTCTGTGCCTTCGAGGGCTCAGGCTCAGACTAACGCATGAACAAATAAAAGAAGGCCCCAGCTGGTTTTTTTTTAGGACTGACATAAAGACTCTAAGCTGATTTAGTGAGTTAAGGCAAAACCGACAGCAGAATCCTAAGTCATCTAAGTACACAGCATAATTCTATATCCTTCCTGTTGTGGGATGTTAGCCTAGTACCTTATTATAAAAGCAACATGGACTCGCCTCAATGACAAACATATAAAACTCAGAAAAGCACCTGAAGGAAAACCAGAGTCTGTAAAGACAACCTTGAAGAGCTCATGCTTGGCCCTTGTGAGGCCCTGGGGTCAATCCCTGCACCAAAGTCACATCAGATTCAATTCAATTCAATTCAATTCAATTCATTCAACAGCCTCTTCAATTGCCTGCCTGCCTGCCTTCTGCCATGCATCTGGCTTCCCCTCCTTTTTTCTCTCCCTTCCTTCACTGCACATCTAACAACATCCTGTCATTCTTACACACTTGGATTCATCT
>OU015745.1:11264963-11281061 GCA_907169655.1 Acomys percivali | reverse complement strand
TGTCATTCTTACACACTTTGATTCATCTTTGCACATCTAACAACATCTTGCCGTTCTTACACACCTTGATTCATCCTTTTTAAAGACAGTATTTACTCACAATTCCTTTTACTTCTCATGAGAAAATAACTGTCAAAATCGAAACCTGGTATTTAAACTTCAGAAGCCATTTAAAATGCATTTCATAAATGGAACAAATTTCCCAGAAATGAGTGGGAGCAAAGGCTGCTCAGGTAAAAAAAACACAAAAAAAACAAAAAAAAAAAACAACACTGTTGCACACAGCCGAGGACCAGAGTCCTATCCCTGGAACCCATGGCGGAAGCAGAGGGCTGACTCCAGAAAGTTGTCCTCTGACCAGAATGTTGTTACACGCATGCGTGTGCAAACAGGTACACACAACCACAACAATAAAAATCTTAAATTTTCCTTCAAACAAGACAAACAAGTGAAAGCAAGTAAAAAAGCTCTCATCATCAGTAGAATGGCCTTTTCTCTCTTTTCTAGAAAGATGAAAATGTTGCTGTGCTAAGCAGTATCTACTTATCCTGGATCCATAGTCTTCTCTGGTTCTCTGTCACTAACCCAACCTGCATTGTTTTTGCTTTCTGTGTCCTTTCCATTATACTGTTATTGCCACTCAACCGTCAGGGAGAGTGCACATCCCTCTAGCTTTACCATAACACAAGAGGCCAGGTGGGAGACGATGAGGCAGCTATTGAATGCTGAGTTGGTGACAGGAACAAAGACAGATACTAAGGTGCCTCTCTCTCTCTCCCTCCCTCTGTCTCTCTCTCTCTAATTTATTTATTTATTCATTCACTTTAGGTATTAATCCCAGCCCCCTCCCTCCTCTCCTCCCAGTTTCTCCCTCCCACCCTCACTCCCCATCCCTTCTTCCCAGAGAAGGGAGTCTCCTCACCCCCAACTCTCCTCCCCCTCCCTCCACCGGGCCATCCTGCTCCACCACTTCAGGACTAAGCCAGTCCTCTTCCACTGAGGACAAGACTGCTCAGCTAGGAGAAAGGGATCCAATAGCAGGCACCTGTGTCCATGTCAGAGACTCCAACATCACCCCCCCCCCCCCCCCCATGCCTCCCCCCCATTGCCTCTATCCCCCTACCTCCCCCCACCCCCGTTCCAGTTGCCAAGGGACCTACGTGAAGACTGAGCTGTCCATCAGGACTGAAGCACCAACCTAAGAGCATGCATAGACTGGACCTAGGCCCCCTACACTTACGGGTCACTTCTGTGGTGAGCAAATTAGCTGTGGCCTCAGCCACACAGCCACAAGTCTAGGGATAAGAACAGACCCTTGCTGAATAAATTTAGACTTATATAACGCAGCTGCTATTATGAAGGCAAGTTCAGCGTTAGCGTGGGAGAATATAAGAGGGGAACAATTCAGATCAAAAGGACATTAAAGAAATCATATTCAAGACTCAGTAATTTCCCCGCTAACTCTTCCTCATTCTTTCATCTCAGTTCAATCAATCGCAGTGTCCTTGGGGAGCTCTTATTGACCTTCCTGAATAAATAGAACCACATTATCAGATACTCCCCACACTACAAACAAACCTTCAAAGTCTGCACAACAGCTGTAGCTTTTCATTTGTTAGTTAATTCCTGACTTCACCAGACTATTGGTTCTCAGAGGGCCTGGACTTTTGTTTGAGACTGCTGTTGTTCAAACACTCAGTGGGCACTGGGCATTCAATAGGTGTCCATTAAACAGTTGTTCAAAGCAAGGAGGGAGAAGGAGAAGCCTGGGGCCCTCTTTCCAAAGAGCCAAAGAGCATGTGGTCTTAAAGAGACACCATCAGTTTCTACAGACTGCCCTAAGTAATTAATTCCCGGTTCTACGGGATCCACCTGAAATCCAGTACGCTTTTGTGAGAGGGAAAAGCCACTCACCTTTGGAAGGGCCAGAGCTTGACTTTGCCCTTAAGTAATGGCTAGAATATAGAGGTCCCCCGAACAGTGGAGTGAACCCCAGACTCCCAACACTGCTGTAGGTCAATTGTCTAAAAACTGTAAAAGCATCAGACTTGGGTCACTTCTTCAGACTCCAATCTAGTGAGAGGCCCTTGGGTGTCTTAATGTTGATTTTTAAAATGTAGGTTTTTCTCTTACTCTTCAGCTCTTCTGGTTCCAGGGCCCAGACAAAAAGTGCATCCAAGAACTAAAGAGCAGGGAGATACCACTCTCCTACAGAACAAAGAAATACTCACATCGAAACTGTGGGACGCAGAGGTAGCTGGGGCCAGATAGTTCTTGCACAGCAGGCATGGAGACCAAGTGAACCCCCGTGAGACAGCAGGACAGGGGCACATGTCTGTAACCCCAGTGCTGGGAAGGTGAGCTAACTGGATCCCTGTGACTTGCTACTTACCAAGTAAGGGGTAAAAACCACCTCAGAAAAGCAAGGTACACGGTAGGTACTTGAGGATTGTACATTTGAGGTTGACTCCTCCACGTGCATAAATGTAAGTGCCCATATGTACTCATAAATGAATTTAAACACACATGTATACACACAGATATTCGTGCCTACATGTAGGTGAGGCTGGCTCTTCTAAAAGCCTACTAATATCATGTGCCTGTTTCCATTTCCATGGTTTGTCTTCCCTGTCTGGGTTTTGAGTCAAATACAATAAAGAAGCTAATGGCGGGGGGGGGGGGGGGGGGGGCTGCTTATTGATTTTCATGGTAGGAAGATCCCCACCCCAGCTATCAGTAATTCAACAGTCTACAGAACTTCTCAGTGTCTCCCAATTTGCTCTCAAGAGACACCAGGGTACCAACTAGAACACTTGCTTGTTGCATTTCAGGTGGGGAAGAGCCCTTCAGAAGGAGAGTGAAGGGGTTGGGATGCAGCATTTGACATGGAAGACTGGAATCCTAACACAGACTCCCCCACTGTTTAGCTCAGGCAAGTCAATTAAGCCTGTCTCAGCTCAGCCAGAGAGGATTCTCCGTTTCCTAGCTCATGGGGAGCGAGTAAGCATCAAGTAAGGCAGACACAAGTTTCTTCAAAAGGAGAGAGAGAGAGAGAGAGAGAGAGAGAGAGAGAGAGAGAGAAGAAAAATGCTCTTTCACAGCAGGCTGGTTTATTCTGAATATAAATTAAACCCCTGGGCCTTGTGCTGGTTTTGATCTGGTTTGCATTTCAAAACCACAGCAGCTGGTTTTAATGAAAAGTGGCAGCCTGGGCATCCCCACGCCTGTGTTTGGTTCTTCCTAGGAGCCTAATAAATGCGTGGTTTGTGTCCTGTCTTAAAAGAGTGATCTGTCACATTCGGAGAACAGTAGAAAAGGGAATAGAAAAATGTCAATTTGCTAAATTGAATTTCAAATATAGAAAGTCATCCCACTGGGCCACTGTAGCTTCACTTGTCACTGTGGTCATGTGGTATTTCACATGGGGGGGGGGTGGCTTTCAGATGTCTAAACATAGCCACCGCAGAACACTCCTCCCAAAGGAAACAGCGTGTTATTGTTCTTCCTAAAGGCTCTTAAAGATATGCTCAATTTAATGCCTAGGTAACACTTAGATAGGAAACAGGGATCAGCACTTACTAATGAGACAGGTGTTTTTATTTTCACCATCGTTATCACTTTATGGGCTTGCAAATGCACTTAATGGTAACAATTCCCTTCAACTGGGGGGGACTGGGAACCCATCATGATGGCTGCCAAATGTCTGGTTTAAGAAGGCACTTCAGCCTCCTCAGGAAACACTATTCTCCAGTCACAGTTTATTAGAATGCCCCTTGTTTTCTAAGCAAAGTAACATCCTTTGGTGATTGCAAAAGGAAGAGCTACAAGTGACGAGCGCAAAGGGAGACACCAAAGAAGCGCAATTTTCAATCAGTGAAAAACGACTTAAAGAAGAGATAATGGGGTGACAGTCAGACAAAAACCAACACGGTAAATTCACAGTAAAAAGTCTGAAGAATCCTAAAGAGAAGCAACTGCAATTTCGGAGTTTGCAGCTGATGTCAATTTTCAAGCAATAAATGAAAATTCCGTAATGACTGAAAATCTGACCTAACCCAGTCTTGTTCCATGGAGCTAGTAACTCTCGGCCCAGTGAGCAGCCATTTGGACACCTTCCCTCTAAATGCTACAGACTTCTTTGGCTTTCAAAGTGCCTCTTAGGATTTGACTGGGGATCTTGATGTACCCACCTCAGTGGAAGAGATAACCGTGAAGGGGGATATAATTAGTTTACGGCTTTAACCAAAAGATATGAAGCAATGTGTATGAAAACTTTGGTGGTGGTGGTGGTGGTGGGGTGTTGGTTTGATAGTTTTCGAGACAGGGTCTCACTATATCTGTTAGCCCGGAACTCACTATATGGACCACAGAGATCCACCTGTCTCTACCTTCTGAGTACTAGAGCTACAAGCAAGTGCTAACTACACCCCATCAATTTCTATCAAAACTTTATGACATCGTCTGCCAATGGTTTTACTTAAAACTTAAACACTGAAGCCTGGACTGGCGATACAGGAAAACCTGAGAGCTCAAGGTCTGTTTGGGCTGTAGAGCAAGCTCAAGAACACACTGGACAACATGCAATTCTCTGTTGTAAAACAAATATAAACAATGTTCTTAAAGTATTGGGAGTGTAGCTCAGTGGTAGAGTGCTTGCCTAGCCCACACAAGGCTCTGGGTTCTATGCTCAGCGTAAAGCAGAAACCAACTTTAATTATGGTCTATTAAACTGTAGATTAAGTTCTGATTATAAAATAAACCTTAAGTATTTAAAATAATTTTTGCTTTACAGGAGGGTTATGAAAGATGCCTGTCCACAGAGTTCTGTTTATGCCATTGCCTTACTGTTAATGTCACATTAGTGTGCTGTTTGGAAAAAAACACGAGGGAACCAGTGTCAATGGTCCACTGAAGCCAAAGGCTCATGGTGTTATTGACTGCACGCCTCTGTCCATTCCAGGGTCAGCTCCACAGCCCTGTGTTGTACTTAGTCCTTCCACGGCCATCACTCCTGTAGCCGAGCATCTCTCCCATGCCCGTAGCTTTTGGAGAGTCAATTATTAGACCCTTGGCTCTGCTGGAAACAGCTTATTACAAACCGTCTTAAGACAACACAAAGCCCTTCACTCGATTATCCGGAAACATGGAATGGAAGTATCTGCAGGCTGAGCTTCCTCCAACAGGTCGGCAGGAAACTCAGTGTCCAAATTTCCCCTTTCTTTTAGGGGAGCAGTCACTAGACTGGGGTTCATGCCGACACAGTTCAACTTCATCTTGACTACACTTGCAAAGTGCCTATCCAGATGGCCACCCGTACATAGAGAATGTTGGTGAACACCGCAGCCTATGCCAATGACTTTACTCTTTCATGATGAATACTGTATTCTGACATTCTGGAGGCTTCTCTCCCACACAGGAGAGACAGAGGTCTGGTGGTTAGGCTCATCTCATCACATCGACAGCTCTGACACTAGCCTGCCTCATGGCTCTTCATAGTCACAGCAGTCACTGACTTGGGTGTTATCTAGGGTGAAGTGGGGTCCCTCCTTCCACTCAGGGCTCCAGGAAAGGAGATGCTCTGGATCAAAGCAACAGAAAGTTACCGCCTTGCTTCACAGGAAGACTCCACAACTGGGAGCGACCTCACCAGTTATTTAGAATTCTTCAGTGGGAGATTTCTTTCTTTAGTCTGTGTCTTTATAAATTAAGCTGCAATAGTGAAAATGCAGGAAAAAGGGCTCCAATTCATTGTCTGGAAACCCAATTATGTCTCTCCTGTGAAAGACCTACTTCAAGTGACTCAGAAAGGGACGGAGCTATACTTTAGTTCTGCATTAGGTACGGAATACCAATTTTCAAAAACCAGTGAGGAGAACCAGGCCGTGGGCAAGACCCAACCCTGAACAAAAGCCCTGGACGAGCAATGCCACAAGCCGGGCAGAATGTTAAGAAGGAGGGCCTCATCCCAAGAGCTCAGCTCTCCCAGAAGTGAAAGATTCCTCTGTCCAGACTCCTAAGAAGGCAAAAGGTCACAGTGGGTGTCTTCTCCTGGGAGGAAAAGACCCAAAGACTCAACTCCAAATTCATTTTCTAACGGTACACATTTTAGGGACTAGCACTTTGGACTGATAAGTAGAGGGGAAAAGATCACCCCCTCACCACAACTCATCCCCAGTCACTTGCTTTAAATCTCTGCCTCTGATACCAGCCTTGAGGGCTGGTACTCACTGGCCAGCGGTGAGGGCCACTGCAGAGACTCCTCCACTGACTTGCTCTCCAATGAGCAGCACAAGACAAATGTCACCAGGGATCTCATCTGGCACTTTTTTATTGTTAGGTGACACGTCCTCTCTGGCGGTGACATCAACTACATTTGTATGGTTTGACAGTTTCCCTCAACAAAGGCAAACAAATGAAGAGCTATCAAGAACTGACAGATGGGGGGGCAGGGAAGCACGCTTTAAGGATACTTCGATGAGACTGAGGGGTTTGAATTTGTATCCCATTCTGATGTGTAAATGGGTTCTAGCAGTCCGTCAGAGGCTATGTCAGAGGGAGGCACTCGAGCTAGAGATGAGAGATGACATTTGCTGTGTATCTTCCTTTTTCTGCATGACCGTCTCCTCTAAGTGACCTTAGCCATGGTCCTCAACCTTCCTGATGCTGCGACACTTTAATACAGTTCCTCATGTTGTGGTGACTCCTGAACCAGAAAAATTACTTCATTGCTATTTCAAAACTGTAAGCCTGTTACTATTATGACCCGTAATGTAAATATCTGATAATGTAACCCCCAAGTGGGTTGTGACCCACAGGTTGAGAACCACACCTTATAAAAGGGACATTTGTGGTGCACACAGTATACTTCAGGAAATTCATTGGTATTTTCAATTCAGATCCTTGTGATGATCAGCATGTCACAAAACAAATAATTTTTTCTCACTGTATAGCCCACACTGGCCTGAAACTCAGTATGTAGCCCAGGCTAACCCTGAGCTCCCGCTGAACCTGCTACAGAATCCCCACCCCCAGCCCCCCACCCCCGCCACAACTGCTGGGATGGCAGGCATGGGCCACATCACCTGGATTGCACAACACCTTCTTACAAATGACCAAAACTACAAAGAGGCTCCTGTAACTTTTAAGCTGCTGAGGTTCTGAATTCTTTCCAGTTTTCTAAACTCAAAATGTATTCCCCTTAGGCGATTTCAATTTAAACTCTATTACTAGGCCACAGACTTCTTTGCCAAAGCAATGGAATTCCATTTTTAAAAAACATTAATAAGGTTTTATACAGTGTCCTAATGATGATGTGCATATCACCCAAAATTACTTCTCATATATGGTATAAGAAGGCGCTGTGTGTAGATAGCAGTGCTGTTTACTGATAGAGCACAGTGCGGATCTCATGCCCTGTACTGCAAAACTAAAAGAAGAGAATTCTTCATGGTCCAGTGTCATCTTTCCCTGACTGCCATCAGTTCAAGTGCTGAGTATTCTGAGGAGAGAAAAGGTGGCAACTGGCCCGTCCTCATCAGTATGACATCACAGTTGCAGCCGGTGGCGTCACGGATCTGCCGGACTGCACTCTCTCTGTGAACAGAGCTGCAGATACCAGGGTGTGCCGAGTTTGGCATGTCGTGTTCTAAGCCCATGGATACCAAGCACCAGAAAGTGTGAAATTTTAAAATCACGCTGATGACCGTTTTTCCAAATTATTATGTGCCGTGATACTGTATTCACAAGGACAAAATGTTATTTTTCTCTTATCTTCAGTTAACAAAGCATTACAGTATGCTATTAGAAATCAATGTGGGCCCAGTGAGATGGCTCAACAAGTAACGTATTTGGCCCATAAGCCTGTCAACTTCCTTTTGTTCCCTGGACCCCACAGTGGAAGGAGAAAATAGATGGGCAACCAAAAGTTGTCAGGATCACACACACACACACACACACACACACACACACACACACACACACACACACACACACCTCCCAGCACAAACGTTCCCTTCTTGCATATACAAATACACAAAGTAATGCTCAATACAATTTTTATTTTATTTTTATTTTATTTTATTTTATTTATTTATTATTTATTTATTTTTTTTGGTTTTTCGAGACAGGGTTTCTCTGTGTAGCCTTGGCTGTCCTGGACTCGCTTTGTAGACCAGGCTGGCCTCGAACTCACAGCGATCCACCTGCCTCTACCTCCCGAGTGCTGGGATTAAAGGCGTGCGCCACCACGCCCAGCTTCAATACAATTTTTAAAAGAAACCGGGTGAGGGCTCCAAAGTTCACTGGTTAGGACACTGGTAGTTAAAAGGAAAAAAGAAAGAAAGGAAGGAAGGAAGGGATGGAGGGAAGAAGGAGAGGGGAAGGGAGGGGAAGGAGGAAGGAAAAGAAGGAAGAAAGAGAGACTGCTATGCTGGTATGGTAAAGATAAAACAAAGGAAAAAGAAAAAAAGGTCGCTTCATTTAACTTTGGCTGGAAGAGGGGAAGTACAAGTTCTCTTTCTACTAGGAAGACATATCAAATCTAAGGCAGTTTCCTCAATTCCTTGAAGGCCAAGAACTGCAAACAGATTCCTCTAAAATATTCTTATCTTATGAAGGAATGTGTGTGGGAGGGGGTTAAGAAAAGGAGTTTAGGGGGTAGAGAAATGGCTCAACAGTTAGTGTTTGCTGCGGGCCAGAAAGATGGCTCAGAAATTGAGGTTCCTGCTCTTCCAAAGGATCTGTGCTTGGTCCCCAGCACAATGTCAGGTGGCTCAAACCTGTCTGTTACTCCAGTAGTTGTTCAACACCTCTGGCCTCTGGCCGCTATGGGCAACTGCGGTCACATACACATGCACCCCACCCCTTCCCCCGCCAACGTATTTAAAAATAATAAAAATACATCTTTTTTTTTTTTTTAAGTGCACTTGCCATTGTTCCAAATGACTCAATTCTAGACTTATAGCAGGCTTTTCACAACTGTCCATAACTCCAGCTCCAGGAGATCTGATACCCTTTTCTGTAGACACACACACACACACACACACACACACACACACACACACACACTTTATTTTAAGACTTTAGAAAATGCAAGGAGAGCAGACTATGAAATTCAAAGAGAATTCAGCAAATTTGGGTCTAGAAAGAAAAACAGCTTCCCAAAACAACTGAACCTAAGTAAGGCAAGATAAAAATCTTTATAATGCACAGAGGGAGGGAGACACCCAAGGACAGTAGGTGGTACCCAGAGCAGGCAGAAGGAATGCAAGGCCACACCCTGAACCTGGGCAGGGCGGGGCACAGGGTCTGAAGAGCCTCCTTTCACAGGCTGTGAGGCTGAGTTAGCCATGGCCGGCAATGGGGAGCAGCAAAGGCCCACCACTAGGCCCACCTCCACTGTAATCCAGGAAGACTGACTTCACTACAGGAAGTCGCCACTGGTGAGGCTGGTGGGCATATGAGCATGAGTACCACAGAGAGCAAATAACAGTCAGAACACTGCACTAAGTTAAAAAGAAGTTATGTCAGGCACAATTGGAAATATCCAGAAATTTGTTAGAAAGATTTTGTTGTTGTTGTTAGACAAAAAAAAAAAAAAATTCAGCGTCTGGCTTCCTACAGGAATTTCATTCATAACTATAGACACACTTTCTTTCACATATGATGTCTTGTCCTTTATTTAATGTTATCTCCTCCCAACTCCTGGTTTTCCTATGCACCACTAGTAACCTCCTCTTAAAGTTCAACTTGAATTGCAATACTTTACGTTATTTCTTACTTCCTCATTGCATTGTTTCTAAACATTTTCATTGCATATAATAAAAGCTCTTGGGATAAGTGTCTAGTATTCTTACATGTTCTCATTTGTTTTTAATTTTCTAGTGTCTTTATTCACTCTTCTAGGTCACTTCTTGGTGACTTATTTTCTTTATCATAAGAAGATACTCCAGGCTGTCCAGATTTATTATAAGAACCCACAGGTCTCTCAGAGTCCCCCTGGCTCCTGGGTTTCTACATTTTTATGGCTCCTGGTCTGTCATTTTCTGTGGCATACTTAGGTAGTCTAAACATTAATTATTGGTTCACAGAAAGTTCAGGAGAAAAGTCACCTTTACCATGAACTTCAGCAGTTCAGGTGGACTATGAAATATGAGTCTATGTTTATACTAAAATAAAGGTACCATAGCAACCAGAGTGAAAGAAACACACAAAAAACGAAGGGCATTACTTTCATCAGAGTCAGCTGATAGGTTAGTGTATGATGAACTGCCTTCGGTTATTATGTCAACAGATGCTGCTTTTAGATCCCCAGATAACCTAAAGCGATCCAGAGGGGGCTGGCTATTCATGAAGACGCTTCAGCTCATGTTACTATTCTAGAAATTAAATCACAGCTTTAAATGTGCTCCAGAGGCAGGAGCCTAAATAAAGGCTGAAGTTCACCCTTGGGTAGAAAATTGCTAATTTACATATTTGATTATTACCTTTGTCCTTGGTTTGCTTGCTTGCTGGTGTTTGGAGGCAAAGCCCACGTGAGCGAATAAAACTTGGGACACATTCATTGTGAGTTAAAAGACACAGAGATATCCGTGTATGACCTTAAATTCACATTGCCAATCTGAGTCATATGAAGACTTCCTGGGCCATTTACTTATTTATACAGTCATAACAACTGAAGAAAAAAATTAAGTAAGGCCATTAAGTTAATATCTGTTGATCATGTTGTCAAAAGTGCCTTCTAAATATGCATGTGCATGGCCATGGGCTGATGCAACTTAGCCTGGGGCCAAAGGCTCCTTTTCAGAAGGTGATGGTTGTTGCTGAGACTCATATTTGGTCAAAGTGCTAAAATGAGTGATTGATGAGCCCTCTGCCTCAAATGGGATACATCACACCCCACCCACTCCGCCCCAAGGCACAGCCAAGACAGGGCCAAAGGAATGTAAGAGCTACAGGATACAGATGAGTGTCATGAAACCCTGCCATCCAGATACAGCATGGCTGCTGTAGCCACGAACACACAGCAGCTACAGTACCTTCATGAGGATGGGCCTCCAACTTCCCATCATGGACACAGGAGGTGCCCAGGAGCACCCACTTCCAGAGGAGTTAATGGCTGTTAATGTTGCTGAAGGAAAGCGTGTCATTTGCTCTAATGGTGTTGCCAGTGGGGGACTAATTGAGAAGAAGAGGTTCTGAGGAAAAGGAATAATATAAAACATTCTCTCTGGGTGTATGTACATACACATATGTTTATGGTTATATACGAAACTGTCTATGGAGCTAGAGAGATGGTGCAGTGGTTAAGAGTGCTTGCTACTTTGCAGAAAAACCAGTGTTTTGTTCCTAACACTCATACATGAGGAGACACAGACACCTACAACTCCAGCTTCAGGTGAAGACTCCCACACATGTAGCATACATACAAACACAAGACACACAGATATATACCAACAAAAGATAACACACACACATATATATACAAACACAAGACACACACAAACACAATATACACACACACACAAACACAACACACACAAGACACCCACGCAAACACAAGACACACACACACGAATAAAAATAAAGAAAAAAAAAAGAATAAAGCCTCTTAAGTAGTGAGCATTTTCAACTGATTAATAAATAGTAGTAAATATGGCTTATTATTGTGGGAAAGTAGACCTCTCCCCAAACTTCTAAGTTGCCATGACAGCAGAAAACTTGCACACATATGACCTGAGGTAAACACAGTCCCGGCTCACCATGTCATGCCAGGCACTTAAACTGTGTTATTTTACCTAATCTTACCCACTTAAAGAGGCCATTAAAAAAACCTCTTTTTTTTTTTTCATAAGAAACCTCTTATTTCCATTTTAATGAAGAATCTGGGGTTTATAAAAGCTAAAAGCTATCCCATAAGAAGGCTAATATTTGACACCCTGGCCCAAGTCATGTTTTTAAAGTTCTATTAAATACCAGCATTTTCTTTTTGTTAATGACAAATCCAGCACTATGACACTGGCTAGAGCAATGGCAACAGCAAAAAGTTAAGGTCAAAATGACCTTCGTAAATCAGTACTCAAACAAGATTCATGCGGCATTGATCAGCACCAGTCAGTCTGAGTTCCAACCAGTTCATTCATCATCAGCCACGCCCATCTGAGCTCTAGACAGTGACCAATACAGCTTTCGCAGTAGATGAATTGTGTGTGTGTTCTGGTGTTTGTTTTTTGAAGAGTTATTAATATGTATGTACATGCACCACATGGGTTCAGTGCCCTCAGAAGCCCCAAAGGGCATTGAACTCCCTGGAGCTGGAGTTGCAGGCAGTTGTGAGCAACCTGCTGCTGTTGCTGGGGAGTGAATGAACTCTGGTCCTCTGCAAGAGCAGCAAGTGCTCTTAACCACTGAGCTGTCTCTCTAGCCTGTGTTGATGTGGTGCTGGAGGTGGTAGGGCATGTTGTTTTAGAAGGCAGAAGCTTATTGTAGCTCAGACTACTTTGGAACTCACTAGGCTGGTCTTGAACTCTCAGCGAATTCTCCTCCCTCAGCCTCCTGAGTGCGTATAGGTGTGAGCTGCACTGGCAAGTTCCTCATAACTGATGTGCTGAGTGTATCGGCACCACTCGGCACCGTAGCTGAACACTCACAATGTGGAAAGCCGAGGTTCCTGAGGAGCTGGACTTTAGATTTCACTGAATTAGCATAAATGTAAACATCAAGTGCTGTTATAGCTAATGCCTACCATAAAGTTTAGGGCAGTTCTATACATTTATTCTACAGGAGACAAGACACACACGGTCCCTAAAGACTGTGTTCCTAGGCGCCACCACTGAACTTAGGAAGTGGTAAAACCGTTAGGAGGGATATGATAGAAGGAAATAGGTCCATTAGGATCGTGACCTTGAATTTTTTTTTTAACATGTGGGACTGTCCTCTCCCTCTGCTTCCAGTTGGCATGGAGATAGTCACTTCCCGCCATGTGCTCCACCATGGACTCCATCCATTGTGCGCGTGCATGTGCGCAGGGGTGGGGTGGGGGACGATGGGGGATGGGGTCACGGACGGGACATGGATATGGCTCTCAACGTATGTGTGAGAGCACTTCTAGAGAGGCTTCACCGAGGCTGAGTGACCCATCCTGAATCTGGGTGGCACCATTCCATGGGCTTACGGTCCCTAACTGGATAAAAAAGGGAAAGTGAGCCTCGGCATTTGTCTCTTCTCTCTTCCTCAAGGCCAGGCAATGTGAGCAGCTGCCTCACCCTCCTACAGCCTGCTCACCTTAAACTGTGAGCCGAAATAAGCCCTTCCGACCGCAAGTCACTAACCTAACCAATGCGAGCATCACGGGCCCAAAAGAAGCAGAGATAACTTACCATGACGGAAACTGAGAGCCACAAAGGAAAACCATTCGTTGTTTATAGCTGATTATCATAGGTACTACGTCACAGTTATGAAAACTCCACTAATACAGTTCCTATCTTCACAGAACCTAAAAATCTACCAGGGGAGCAGCATAAAATACACAAGCTAACAGAGAATATGCAAATTGTTTGTTTTCATAAAAGAAAAAAAACCCTACAAAAGTTATCCTTGATAAGAATATATAAATGCATGCTGACTCACACCTGCTTATGCACTTTAAAAATGTATGAAACTAAGTAATTTTGATAATGTTATTTCAGAATTTCTCCATTTCAAATTCAAGACAAGCAGCAAATTGTTGTCATAAAGAATGTATAAATTTGTTACGTTTTTATGTTTCTCAGCTGGCAGACATAAATGAAACTCTGTTGACATGGAAACATACGCAAAATTAATACCAAGGACACTGTTCTTTATTTGATTTCAGGTGTTTGTCTGAAGATAAACAACAAAATGAAGGCAAGCAGATGGAAAAATCGTACAAAAAAGCTAGTGTCAAACGTGAAACACTAACTTTGAGACTGTCAACTTTAAGCACCTGGGTCTGGTAAATCAGGAAACCGGAGACAATCTCGGTCCTGTTCCCCTCGGGCAGAAAGGGGACTGTTTTCCATGGCAGCATGTCCACTCTGCAGCCACTGTCAATTCATAAGCCCTCAAGAAATGCTTGCCAGGAATTACATGCCTGAGCTTGAGCACCTGGAACCGAGTGAGCCAAACCACAACACTCTGTGGTTCTTTAAAGGGGCAAAATAAAAAGTGTTTGCATCAGCGAGGGGGAAAAGCACCAAAGACACCGCATGCTCCTCCATCGCACTGCGTGGATTTTGTCCACGGGGTGAAAGTGGACTTGTTGGGACAAGCAGGCTATGTTAGGTCGGCCGGAAGAGGAAATGTGGAAAGTGTCTCCAGGGCCAGGGACACAGGACTGGCAAGACCTTCTTTCTTTCCAGGCCCCTAATTCCCACCTCTACTGAGAACAAGGCTGTAGACCCAAAGATGAAAAACTTGGAAAGAAATGAACAACCTTTTAGTTTAAATCAGAGATATAAAAATAAGAAGTCAGGCCTGGGGAGATGGCTCAGCCAGCAGTTAAGAGCCCTGCCTGCTCCTGCAGAGGACCTGGGTTTGGTTCCTAGCACCCCCATGGCAACTCATAAACATCTATGACTCCAGTTCCAGGGGATCCAATGTGCTCTTCTGACCTCTGTGGGCACCTGTGCACATGTGTTACATACCAGTACAGATACATACATATACACATATAACTGAAAATTAAATAAGTATTTTAAAGGTAATAAATCACTTTTAAAAGAATGATAAGTTAGCCTCAACTTTTCTAAATGAAACCCCTTCCAAATTAATTCCAGTTCTCCGCTAAGTGAACTGGGTACTGCTTAGTTTGAAAACTGTCCCCATTTTCAACCAAATGAGTTTATAAAATCAACTCACTAAGGGAACTAAACTTTACTAACAAGAGTGACCACGGAGGAGGAAGAGGAAGAGCCACACTGCATCAGTCAGGACCCTTCACCTGTGTTATTATCTGTCCATGTCATAGTAACCCCATGAAATAGGATCATCACTGTCCACACTTAGCAGGTAGATACGGCATTTAGCAACAAGCCCCATGCCTAGAGTTACTAATAAATCCTAGAAATGGGAGAAACTGAGCTAGTCTGCAACATAGAGGAATATACAGGATCCGTTTTCTTTTATGATACATTTATTACACAGAAATCCCATGGACTGCCTAGAAAGGGCCTGATAATTTAGCTCAGCTGATGGTCAGCAAAGCAGAGCTGTGGCCTGCATAAGCTTCTGCCACAGAGGTCAGGGCCACCGAGGGCCACTGGAACAACTGCAGCGGAAGGCAGACGTGGGACAGGATGAGGGACGTGGACCCCAGCGTTTCTCAAGAGCAACAGTTCTGAAAGGGCCCAGTGCCATCCTGACCTGGTCTTGGCTTTTACCCCCAGCTCTGCAGTAGCCGACTTGACAGAGCATGAGGTCATGAGGACATATGAACGATTCTGACGATATTCATATTTCGAACTTTTATGATACTAGTTAAATGAGGGAAAGTGGCATAGAACTATAGTTACAAAAAAAAAAAAGCCGTTTTGAAAATTATTTCCATGAATTACTTGATCAAATTACTTGGCCAAGTGAAGATTCTTATTTCAAATTTTCTGAGACCGAATGGAAGGCTACTATGTGGGCATGTGTGTGTGTGCTTACATATCTGTATGTATGTTAGAACATGTTTGGTTGAGATAGAAGGGGAATACATTAAAGTCTAGCTGCCAAGGCCAATCAAGAACCCACAGCAGTGCAGACTCCATACAGGGACGCCCCTCTCCCGACTCTCTATTGTGATCACTTTTATTATCAGCCTTCCTTACTTCCTTCACATGGTGCAGAAAAAAATAAGCCCATTATTATGGCTTGAAACTGAAATGCCCTCTGTAGGTTCATAGTTTTAACACCTTTTCCCAAGTCGGTGGTGCTGCGTGTGTGTGTGTGTGTGTGTGTGTGTGTGTGTCTGTGTACATGTATGCATGTGTGTATGTATTTGTGTATGTGTGTGAATGTATATGTATGTAGTGTATAGATTTGTGTGCATATATCTGTGTGTGTGTACTCATGTGTGTATGTATTTGTGTGTGTATG
>OU015745.1:11224583-11251082 GCA_907169655.1 Acomys percivali | reverse complement strand
ACACACACACACACACACACACACACACACACACACACACACACGGACACGGACACATGGGCACCATGAATTAAACTCAAGAATGTAGAGTCTCACTCAAGAGTAACTCATTCAGACACTGACTGCTGACCTCTGTCCGGAATCCCCGGGCTCCCATGTGTTCTTACTGATCCTAGCTTTGTATTCTACTTCTGGTAACAGAGCGAGAAGAAAATGTTTCCTTCCTAATCACATTATGCGTGATAATCCAATAAGAACCTCAAAGATAAAAGGCAAACAGAGACCTCTACACCTTGATAGCCTTGCTGGTCACTAAACTCAAATTTAATACTAAAATTATAAACTTAGATATTTTAAAAATAGTCACGCCTTCACAGCTTCCACTAGTTGACTACTTGAACATTTACAAGTTCCATTAACATACACAGATTTTAAAAACAAAAACTTTAAGTACACATATCCAACTACAGTTTCAGTCCCAAGTAAAATGTTTGCACAGAAATTTGGCCATGTTCAGTCCGTAGGCTCAGAGCCAACAACAATTTATGAAAGTTAAATTTGAGTAATAAGCAAATTTTCATGGTAGACTAACACTGTACAAACAATTCATGGTGGTTAATATTTACAGGATAATCAAGGCGTTTTGCATGTAAGATTCTTTTTATGTCTGTAGGTCCCCAACCTATTAACAGTCCTCAGATCCCTGCCTGTCTATAAGGTAAGCAGGAGGTTACCTTCCTCAGTATCACAACTCACAAGGAAAAGGGCCTTTAAATCCCCAAGCCCTTAAGCCAGAGGGGGATGGGGGGACAGGATGGTGTGGACACTAAGGTACCCCAAGACTGTGCCAGGTTTAGAAGCCATTAGGAATGTCAAGGGGGCCTTAAGAAGAAAAACTGTTAAAGGGCCTACTTGACCTAACAATAACAGTACCTTTCAGGTCTCCAAACATCTTCTGTAATAATGATGCCTTTGAGAGACCTCCTTAACAAAGAAAATATTCATAAACCCCAACTTACCCTCCCGCAGTGTCTAGACAAAACTCCTCCAAGCGATCTTCAAGGCAGCAGTGAGGGAGCAGCGATGTGTCCAGTGACCTTTGGCTCATACACAGAGAGGGTGGGACTCCGCTTCAGTTTCGGTACACCGCTACACTCAATTATGTTTCTCCTTTGGATTCTCTCAGGCTTTAGCTAAGACTTCCTCCTCTTTCTAATAAGGAAGTAGCTACTACCTAGAGCAGAAGGCCCTTGCCCAAGGTGGGAGACTAACAAAACAGCAACTAACAATGGAAGCATTGGTCAGGAGCTCGCTCTGTGTGCTAAATTAATGGTTACCATGGACACTTTCGTGCTGAAGAGGCAGAGGCTAAGGAACTGGATGTTAATGAGTAACCTAAGGGCAGGCACAGCAATATGGTGTAGGTGAGATGCGCTAATGAAGCAGGCTTTGGACTGAACACATGGAAAAAATAAATGCACGTGTAACAAAAACGAGTACAGGGCAGCTGGGGGTTAGACAAAACGGTTAAGCGTACTTCCTGCTCTTGCAGAGGACCTGGATTCAGTTCCCAGCACCCAATCCCTGAGGCGCACAGCCACTTTGTAACTCCGGCCCCAGGGGATGTGATACTTTCTCCTGGGTTCCTCAGGGACTAGACTCACACGCACCAACACACACTCATACACATAATTGAAAATAAAATATTTTCTTAAAAGTAAGCACGAGGCTTTATTTATGATAAAGAAAATCCTCTGGTGCCAAGTCAAAGCTAGATCCAGTGGCCAAAGTAGTGCACGTGGAGCAGAAACCATCAGCTGTGGAGAGCCACAGTGGGGCAATAGAAGAGCACTCAAGTCTACTTTAGGCAACATGTCTCCTGTGTCAGAAGGAGACACTCAAAGGAGTAAGATGATGAAGGATTTCTGGCCTTACTTACCCTCCAAACAGGATACAGCCTGCTCTTCTTTACACAGTGTCCCTGGTGCCCTACAGGCTAGGGAGATGGCTAGGTCAAAAAAGGCTTCGCTGGGCAAGAATGAAGACTTTAGGTTATCCTCCAGAATCAACATTTTAAAAGCCAGGCAAGAGCTAGTTAGATGGCTCAGCAGTTAAGAGAATTGGCTACTCTTGCAGAGGACCCAACTTTGGTTCCCAGCACCAACATGTTGGCTCATAAGCACTTGGAATTCCATTTCCAGGTCATCCAATTCCTTCTTCTGGCCTCTGAGGCAGCAGGCATACAGGCAAAACACTCATACACATAAAAATAATAAAAACACAAATAAACATTTTATGTTTTTATAGCCAGGTATGACAGTGTACACCTGTAACCCCAGCATAAGGCGAGTGAGACAGGTGCATCCTTGGGGATCCCAGGAGACACCCTTTTAATCACCTAGATCCAGACCCATGAGAGACTTTGTCTCAGAAATCACAGTGAATATTAACTGAATATTAATACCACCCAAGGTATGGCTTACACACACACACACACACACACATGCATATACACATACGCACAGAAAATAAAAATAGTAAGTAAATAAATAAACTGATGTGGATGGGACATGAGATAGGAAGTTAGGGCTAAGGCAATCCATAGAGCCAGAGACATTTTAAAGTGCTCTAGTTACAGTCAACATATGGTGAAAGGACAGAAGAGCATTCTCCGTTGTCTTTGTGATGTGTCATGGGTCTCTGAGAATTCGGGAGAGGAGGCAGAGAAATGCTGCATTCAACTTGTGGTATGAGTGTTTTAAACCTTATGGGTATGAGATGACAAAACTAGTAAGTTAAGCCTCTTCATGCTAAGAAATAGAATCATGAGCAAATGAGTCCCTAGTATGTCCCCCAAAAGCAAAGTGAAACCACTGAAATAAGCCTTCACGCATAGGCAGAAAAGCCAAACCAACACAGAGCCAAACAATAGTCGCCATTTATTTATAAAAATAAATCAATGAAAGAAAATGATAGACTGTGCTTGAGCACTGACACACATGCTCAGAAAACTATCTAATATTCACAAGACTCAACAGAAGAATAAATTACTGAAGGTATGGAAGAAGAAAAATATAAAGGATAAAAGCAGGCATGTATAAAGAAAACTGAAAAAAAAATAGGGTTTATTTACAGAACAAGATTTGTTTCCATAAAGAACAGAACATTTTGCTCCATAGAGCACCCAGTTTTAGCAGGTTTATGTGGTATAAAATTGGATTTCTGCAGACAGACCCTTGAAAGCAATAGCAAAGCCACAATTGAGCTAACTGGTATACCTGCTACGTTCTACAGGTCTACTATCTCCCAACTCCTGGCCACTCTGCTCACTGTTCCTTCATTCCTAGAAGTCAAGGCTCAGCCCACACTAGTATTTTTGCACCATTCTTGCAAAAAGGAAAAGGTAGAGTGGAACCCAACAAGTGTCTGAGCCTCCCACTCAGGAAGGCTTTCTTCCCCAGTAGCTGTTGTGCTGCCAGCACACAGCCTCGGCTCGCAGCAGTCTCACTCAAAATCATGTCCTCTTTCCTGGCCGGCCATCAGCACAGGTTGTCATGAGGAATATGATGACATGGCCTCTTCTCCTGAATGAGGACAATGGCAAAGAGCCATCCCAGCTCTGTCGATCCCCACGGGGTCAGATCTGACCATCAGCACACACTACTTCAATTGCCCCCTCTGCCCTGTACTATTTCCTTCCTTTCCCCCCCTCCCCACGGGCTGGATCCCAAGGGCCCTTCTGGATAAACTTCCCACACGCTCATATCCAAAGTCTGTCCTGGAGAACACAAACAGGGACAAACAACTTAAATACAGAGCGAGAAGAGCATGATAGAGAATACCTGAAGGTACCAGCATTGTCTCGGGTGAAAACAGTGGTAAGAGCAGCGTAACAGAAGGCCTGCAAAATGAGCATCTTCAGTCAGGGCGGTCAGCAGAGGAGGCAAGAACCCCAGCCCAACACCTCGAAGCATCACCATACTTAAGACCTGATAGGCAACCCCGAATCCAACCTGGCATTTTCAGGGTGCTGTCTCACTGGCCCTTCCATCTGCCAAGGGCCAAAAAGAAATGGGGCTGGAGGTTAAAAGGCTCCGTGGTTCAGAGTGTTTGGTGCTCTTGTAGAGGACCTGAGTTTGGTTCCCAGAACCGACGTCCCAGTGGGGAACTCTCGCTCTAGTAGATCTAACACTTTCTGGTCTCCATAGGAACCTACACACACAAAGTATACACGTAAAAAAAATAAAAATAATTCTATTTAGAGAAAGGTTTCCAACTACAAATGGGCAGATTTCTAATAATAACTTATGATCAATCCCCTGCTGTTAAAGTAACAAAATGCTGGTACACTTTCCGCCTCTGAGTCAGCAGGAAGTAGTTGGTGATGTTTCAGTAAAGGCGGGTGAGAGTGCTATATAGCTGTCATTGTCCTGAACACTAATAAAAACCACAGAGGCTGAGACCATAGATAACCTCACCTCTGTGTACTCAAAGGCTAATGTCACAGGCAAATCTAAGCAAGGCTCATGGGTATTTACTGACTTCCTCAGCTCTCTAAAACAAAAGTATTCAGCAGACGTCATCATGTGCAATATTATGTCCTTGTAATGAATGGCACAGGCTTGGTGACTACAGGTTCTCTTCCTTCTAGAGAGAGCTAAAAAAACTGAATACACACCCCTTTACTGGTCATGGTGTCTACTTCCCACTCAGCAATGATACTACAGAGGCACACAAGACCGGCTGCAGTATAACCTAATAACTGAGACTATCCATCCAAACCGGCAGGAGGACAATTACAACTGATGTTAAGACAGCAAAGCAGGGGTTGGGGATTTAGCTCAGTGGTAGAGCACTTGCCTAGCAAGCACAAGGCCCTGGGTTCGGTTCTCAGCTCCGGATTTAAAAAAAAAAAAAAAAAAAAAAAGACAGCAAAGCAGAATGAGTAAACAATGCCCCCTCCCCCCCCACCCTTCAGAATACAGGCACAGCCTCCCTGTCCACTCCTATGGTTTGGTCCCAGTTAATCACCTCTCTCTCTCTCTCTCTCACACCTCTTCCTCCCCTCACTCACACTACCCACTTGGCCTTCTCAAAGCCAAACAATAGTGTCTGTAAGTGGCCTCGTGTAAAGCGTTTGCTGCCAAGTCTGATTGCCTTAGCTTGATAACCCAGAATTGACATGGTAGAAGGAAAATATTAACTCCTTCAAGAGGCCCTCTGATCTCCAATTACATGCCATGACACACATACATATATACATGCCTGTATATGCACACACAGAATAAATCAAAATATAGTTTAAAAAAACTTTTAATTCTCTCCACACATCAAAAGCCCCTTTGATGGGAATAAGAAACGAAGGCATTAATAAAATGAGAGAACATAAAAGAAGTTTCTAGGAGAAATTCTCATCATATTATTGCCCACTTTCAATGACATACAAACCACCTAAGTTCACCTGGGTAGAATGTTCAATCAAATGTCATTTATCTGAAGATAGATATTCAATATAATCTACAATTGCAGGTGATGATCTCTAACTGGGACTACTCTACAGGCATGAAAAAGGACAAACATGTATGGTATATGCATGAGAAGACAAACCAAATGCTGACATATAAAGAATAGACCAGTTACCACGGCTTTGGTGCTAGTGTTTGGTTTAAAGTTATGAGCATGTTTATGCATATCAATATACACGCTCCGTGAGGAAAGCTGTAAAGCAGGAATCCACATGTGATTTACAGGAGTAGGATCATAAGTAAATCTTTGTCTACTGAAAGCATGAGACATTGTTACAAAAACCCTGAGGAAGTTAAACTGCAAAGTTATATAACAGTACGTAAGTGAACACAGCAGCAATTCCGCCTTAAACTGGTCGGGCTTAAGAATATACAAGGGGAAATATGGGCTAAAGTTGTTCAAGGATTTTAGAAGTCACCTTCAACCTTGGAACCACTGTACAATTCCAATAAGATCAGATCTCACTGGGAAAGTGTAACCAGAATCCCAACAACTCTTTCAGGGAGTGAAAATGGAGTAGAAGAACAATGCCTTGCTCCTGTCTGTGTGCCTTGACTTCAACAGGTCAGAAAGGCGAGGCCTCCGCACCAAGTAGGGCAACAGTCACACTGGCAATCTGCAACCTTGGAGAAATGGGGGTGCCCTCTCCTAGACCCGACTTCTCTTCCATCATATGAGACTGGATGGTAAGCCTTACTGAGATCTAGCAATGTCCCCAATTCAAATTTCAAAGGAGAACATCTACTCCATTGGCTTTTGTGACAAAATGCAATAATTAGCAAGTTTACTCTTTTCAGTTAAAAAAAAAAAAACATGTAATTTCCAAGGGGAAAAAATGAAATAATCAAATAGTCAGAAACCCCAACAGTGAAGGAGGGAAAGGGTTAGGAGAGCATGTATAAATTCACCTCACAAACGGTAAATAAGCCTTTTCACTGACCTTCTCATCTCAGCTGAGAATTTCCATTTAAACAGACTCTGATGAAACAGGCCACACACAAAGGACTTCTGAGAGGAGGAAAATGAAAGCTTTGGGGACACAGTATCACAGTTTCCCCGGCCTGTTAACGTTTCCTTTAAATATTCGTCAGTTCACTGGACACAGAGGAGTGCCTCATGCCCGCAGCTGGCTCGGAACGCACACGGAAAGCGCCACAGAACCCTCCATGCTAACTCAAGCTGAAAACGATGGTTTTTCAATGCAGCCTTTCAGCAAAATGACCAAGTCTTTCAACAATGATAGATGTTTCTACTTTAGCTCATTAAAACCCTAAGTCCTGTGAGGTTCTAAACCATATTCTCATACATCCCATTCAGGGTTATCAATCCTGGAGTATTTTTACCTGAGCTCTTATCTAGTCAGAAAGATAGTCTCTGAGCTGCATCTTCTTTTGCCTACAATCATGCGCTCTGTAGCGCTGGGAGGGAAGTGGGGAAGGAAAAAGAGAAGAAGGCCACTATGTGACTACAAAAAGTGTCCGTGAGGGCTGGTGGAGTTATCTTTTAATTTTATTAATTTATTCAGATTACAACTCAATTGCCATCCCATCACTTGTATCCTCCCGTTCCTCCTTCCCTCCTGCTTTCACCCTATTCCCCTCCCCTAGGTCTAATCTCAAACCACAGACCAATTGAAGAGTTGCAAAATAATATTATGTAGCTATACTCTTTTTAACAAGCTATTACCATGTACATGGTCTTGAGAAATTAAAGCAGCTAGCACCACCACAAAAAAAAAAAAAAAAAAAACACAGAATCAAAAGCCTGCTTTCAGAGCAACAGTCTAGAAAAAGCTGTGTCAATAGTTGCTGGGTAGTACAGATCAAGTGGTCCTTTGAAAAGGAACCTGTCATTAGATTTGCACATCAAATGGTCCCAGAAGCTTGCGTGTTACTAATAAAGAGTCAGAGAGGGCTTAAATCAGAGAAGCGAAGCCAGCAGCACAAAGGGGCTGACACCTGAAAGAAGACAGGACACACATGAGGGCTGAAAAGTGGCCAGACTTCTCTGGATACCTCCCCACCAGATTTGCTGAAGGCAGCAGCAGAGTATAGCTACAGCCTTTGGCTGGAAATTAATACATTGCAGGCGTGCCATCGATTGGTGAAATATTAAATGTTGGATTCAAGTTTATTCTGGGGGAAGATGAAAGAGTGGTTCTTCCATAGCTGATGATCTTGGTTAGCTCACAGCCTCAAGACTTTTCACTGGGTCTTTTTGGGTGTTCAGTGTTTGTGTATGTAGGGGAATGAGTTCATGTGTGTGCATGTTTGGGGCCGCTGTGGGTCGGTGTCGGGTGTCCTCTTCAATCCTTCTTCCACTTGTTTTTAAAGGCAGGGTCTCTCACTGAGACTGGAGTTCATTGATTCAACTAGTTTAACCAGCCAGGGAGCCCCAGCATCCTTCTGTCTTCACTTCCAGGCATGCGTAGATTAACCTGGCTTTTTATGCAGATGCTAGGGATTCGAACTCAGGTGCTCATGCTTGTGTGGCAAGAGCTTTACAATATGAGCCATTTCCTCAGCTCCTGTAATTAGCATTCTAGTACCATTACCTAGTTCCTTTGCATGTCTGACTGGCGTGCACGTGCCACTGCGTGTGTATGTGTGTGGTGTCTGTGTAGAAAATGTATTTAATATGCCTTTATCATGTGATGGCTTCATATTATCAAAAGAGCCACGGGCTTGGACTATAAACCTGGCTCTCCAATTTAGTGTCATATAACTATACAATAACTGATAATGTAGGCACTGAAATAAAGGTGTAAAGAACTGAGGTTCATGGGCAAAAATGGGTTCAAGTCCCAAGTCTACTGCTTATGTCAGCCACATTTCTTCAGTGGGCTACTTGGTTGTGACAGCTCTACCTTCTGCACAGAGACTGAGAGGAATAACACAGTGAGAAGCGCTGCACACTGCCTGATTAGCTGCGCAGATATGGTAGATAAACAAATGTCATGCACTTCTGCATTGCCCTCCTCACCTGGGGTGGTAATTAGGGTCAAATGAGGCAATACAGACCATACCTCCTTTTGCTTCAGGGTGACCGTGGGCACGATGGTGGGGGGGGAGAGAGAGACAGAGAGGGGGGGGGAGAGAGAGAGAGAGAGAGAGAGAGAGAGAGAGAGAGAGGGAGAGAGAGAGAGAGAGAGAGAGAGAGAGAGAGAGAGAGAGAGAGGGAGAGAGAGAGAGACCGACCTACTGCTGAATCAAAGGCTTTTCAGAACTTGCCCCTGGCTACTAAATTTTCTCTCCTCCCTTTCTCCTCACTCACTCATGCCAGATCAGCCTCCTTGAGTGCATGAGCAACTCTGCGGAGAACTCTATTTCTCCACCCTTGGGCACTTCTCAGACTCTAAGCCAGCTTTCAAACTCTTCCGGTACCAGGCACACACAAGGTGCACATTCGTAACCTTCATACACATGAAATAAAATAAATAAAGCTAAAAGAAAAGGAAAACCAAACTTGTCTTTCGAATGAACGCTCCAACAGGATTACCTCCAGAAGATACTGACTTACATGTTAATCTCTCTACTCCCGATTCCAAACAGGTAACACATTAGTTTCTACTATAAACACAAAATAAAGTGTTAAAGTAAACTGCACCAAAATATTACAGCATTTCCATGTCAATGACGGTTACTGCCTTTGTTTTTGTTTCACACAGATGAGTGGTTTGCCTGCATGTATGTGCATCATATGTGTGCAGTACCTGTGGAGGCCAGAAGAGGGTGACAGATCACCTGGTACTGGAGTTACAGATGGTTACAGATGTGGGCGCTGGGAATCAAACCCATGTTCTGTAGAAGAGCAGTCAGCACTCTTAACTTCTGAGTCATCTCTCCAGCCACACTCTTTTACTTCTTATTACCTTTGAGTATTCTAGTCTTTGTTGAGTTAACAGAAACATTTTATAGCTTAAAATCAAACTATTGCCCAGGAGTCAGTCAGTGCATCCTAAGGCTTATGAACTTACAGATTTTTATATCAACAGGCAACCTGGCAGGAATTTTTAAACACCTCCAAAACATTTCTTTTCATTGATCGTATCTTTAAGTCAGTGCAAGATTTAAAGATTTAAAGATTGGGTAAGGAGGAACACACTTGCTTTCTTGAAAATAAATAAGCTTTGTCAAAGTTGTCTGTGTCTTTAAATAATAACATATGAATTAATCCACATCAGTGCTAATTCTATTTTCAGATGTGGTTGCCCACTGCCGTAGTGTAAGTACTTATTAAACAGCCACTCTGTGTGGATTTTAAAGAAGCGTTTCCTTTGGTTCCATATGCACATATGCATACCACCCACACAACTCCCTTGGCAACAGTCCACACTGCAAGGTGGTGTGTTTATAGACAGTACAGTATCTGAGAGAAGGCCGACTGCTTCTTCTTTCAAAAACCTATCAATCTTCTCAGTTGTTTTCTCCAAAGGCTTAAAAATGGCAGAAATGCATGAAAATAATCGCTCTCCAGTTCACTTTCAGTCATTTTCACTTGTGACAGTGAAATAAAAGTCACCATCCTTAGATGACCACCTACAACTCAGTATGCTCTTAGCAAATGGTCTCTTTACATTTACTTTGAGGCAAACATCACTCTCTGTTCCAGTAAGATGTACTGTCCTCGGATTCTGCTGGGTATTTAAGCCAGTTTCTGTCCATCTATGGAGACCGTCAGAACCAGAGGGGCCAAGGACACCAGGAGAACACAGCCCACAGAATCAACTAAGCTGGGCTCCTGGTGCCTCAGAGACTGAAGCAGCACTCATGGAGGCTGCGTGGGTCTGCACTGATGGTTGTATCTTGATGTTCCTGTGGGTCTCCTCATGGTGAAGGTGGGGAGCGTTTCTGACCCTTTTGCCTGCTTTTGGGACCCTTTTCCTCCTACTAGATTGCCTCTTCCAGGCTTGACTTGAGCGTCTGTACCTAGTCTTACTATGACTTGTAATGCAGGGATCAGTTAATATCTCTGGGAGGCCTGTTCTTTTTTGGAGGGAAATGGAGAAGCAATGGATCTGAGGGAGAGGGGAGGCGGGGGCATACTGGGAGGAGTAGAGGAGGGGAGACTTGAGTCAGGATGTATTGTATGAAAGAAAAATTAAAAAGTCACAGAGGGCTCAAGAAAAGCTGTGCATGTGTGGGCATACATCTTGGAGTATACACAGCACTTTCTACTATTTTGTGTATGTGTGTGTGCGCGCGCGCACGTGTACGTGCATGTGTTGAGGCATTGACATGCTAGCCAGTTCTTCACCACTGAGCTATATCTCAATGCCCACATTTCAATTATTCTTAACACTCACAAATGTAACCTTATCAAAAGTTACAAAATAGGATTGCTATGCAATAGCCTTTAGTCACAGAGTGATTCACACACTCTGCAGCCCTGGCTTTGCTCATCAGCTCTGTAAAGATCTCATTGCAACAGCGTTGATTCATCACTTCCCAGGGACAAGAGACGAGCAAGGAAATACACAGCTCCCTTAACTAAGGCAGATTTACCGTATATCTGTTACAGAAGCGTCTTAGGCATATTGAGTTTTAGCAACAAGATGTGGGATCTGCCCTGTAGGCTAACCAAAAACACAGATGAAGAGACACACCTAGAGGCATACAAACAGCAACTACACACTGGACAGCATAAACAGTAACTGAAACATCAGTCTTGCAAATCATATTTAAATATAAAGCAGAGCTAGGGAGCTGGTCCAGTGGTAAGAGAGTTCTCTTCTCTTCCAAGAGACCCAAGTTCAGCTTGGCACCCACACCCAGTAGCACATAACCCACTCCAGCTCCCTATTTAGACCTTCAAGGGCAAGTATTCTCATGTGGGGAATGAGGGCGTGTGTACACACACACACACACACACACACACACACATACACACACACAAAGGTAACACCTTCAAACTTTAAAGGTGAAGAAATTGCCACAGAATTATGACAAAGGCTTTCAGTCACAGCACTTTGGAGGCTGAGGCAGGAAGATTCCCAGAAATTTGAGGTCACTCAAGGGGGCTACCTAGTGAGACCCTTTCTCGAAGGAGGAGGAGAAGGAGGAGGCAGTAGAAGTGGCTTTAGCACAATGGCTACTGAGAAGTTGGACGTAAAAACCTAAGCGGCCAATCAAGCTGGCCTTCCCTGCTAAGGTCAGGATGGCTTCGTAGGGAGCTGGTGTCTGGTTATTCCGCAGTAGGAATTAAAGAACTGGGGACGTGAAAAGGCTTGGGAAAGTCTTTCTTAGGAAGTATGTGTTGAGGAACAAAGAGGGACAATGACAAGGACAGGGACTGCCCACGATAGGCTCCAAGAGTTGGAGGGATCCGTAACTCCCTCCTCTTTTGTAGGGATAGGAAAGTCAGTCCCTGTGGTTGTCAGGGCAGAAAGCCTTACAGACAGCGCTCTGGACCAGGCAACAGCAACAGGGACTCAATACAGCTCAGATGGGTGCCTAAGTTTCAGGGGAGAATCCTGAGTATAAGCCCCACAGTGATGACACCAGCCAGATGGTTAACAAAAGTGACCAGGAAGCCAGGTGTGGTGGCACTCACCTCTATCTATAATCCCAGTACATGAAAGATGGAGGCAGGAAAACCAAGGGTTCATGGCCTCCTTTGGCTACATAGTGAATTTGAGTCCAACTTGGGATATATGAGACGCTGTCTCAAAACACAACAAAACAAACAAACACACAAAACAAAAAGGAGAGTGCTTTTGGCAAAGCCTGGGTTTCCACAGATCTCAGCAAAGGTTAAAAACACCCGAACACACAGAGCACAACGTCTTGTTGACAGACACATCTGTGACATAGCAAGCTATCCTCTTAGCAGGATAGAAATAACAGGCAGATGTCCAAGTGACAATACTGTTTCTCAGTCCTTTGGCTGAGATCAAGTGTGACGCGACAGTGATTTTTACCATGTTGTAACTCTGGCTGGCCATTAGCTCTCCCATGTCCCCTCTGCTTCCTGAGAAGTGGTCCTTTGTGCTAGTGCTGCCTGGGATACGGATGAAGTCACGTGGCCATTGCTGCATTCCACGAATGATGTGGAAGTGAAGGTGAGAGGTGACCAGCACCTATACTGCAGCTTGAGAATAGGAAGCCGCTCTGTCAGGAGTGAGTCACGAGCAGAAGATGCGTCACATCCACAGTGGGACTGATATAAGTGCTGTTACATGGGACAGACTTATGGTAGGGCGACAATGGCTATCATTCAGCAAGTGACATTCTTCTGGGTTCAAAGTTCCCTTAAATCACCATCACACCCAGCAAATCTTCTTAACTTGTTCCATTTACTCTGAGTCACCCTTCAATAACCACACCTGTGCTGTCACCGCTCTCCAGGCTGCCTGTGATTCCTTGGACCATTTAGTGTCTGCCTGAAAACAGATCTAGATTCTCACAGCTCAGCCTGTACCATGGGCAATGACCTGGTCATGGCCTTTGGGCACCTGGAATGAACATATCTCCAAAAGTCAACAGTTCATTTTATTCTCTCGGAAGCCTTGTCTTAATTCTCACATTTCTCGTTCTTACATCATATTATAACATTTGTTTTAACATTGTAGATATGAACTTTCAAACAACCATCTCACTATTACAGCTTATACAGATACAGAAAAGCAAAAGTAGCCAGGTGGTGGTGGCGCACGCCTTTAATCCCAGCACTTGGGAAGCAGAGGCAGGTGGATCACTGTGAGTTCGAGGCCAGCCTAGTCTACAAAGCGAGTCCCCAGCCAAGGTTACACAGAGAAACCCTGTCTCAAAAAAAAAAAAAAAAAAAAAAAAAAAAGACAGAAAAGTGTTAGTGTTCACTCATTAAAATAAAGAATGGGCAGTGTAGTTTCCAGTTCTTAGAGGCTAGGAACCATGGGAAGTGGTGACGCTTCCGCTAACTTCCACTGAAAGGAAATAATCAGGAAATAAAAAGCATTCACATACCTAATTCTACTAAATCACTAGTTTTGCCCTCTGCCTCCCCTGTTCCTTAGTGATGGAAACGTAACTACTGCCCAAAGTGTGATCAACTGGTAATAAGAAAACACAGGTGACCTAAGCCAGGAGAATCATGCCAACTATAAAACTAGGCAGATGATTCATCACCATGGTAACAAGCTCAGAAACAGACACGGAAGCACCATTTTGAAAGCAGAGGATGATTTGGATGTATGTATATATGTCGAATTCACAGTGTCCTGGGCCAAACTATTGACAACCCAGGAGGTGAAGTTGAAGAAACCATAGCAGTGGTCCTTTAACAACCCCAGGGTCCTGGTATACTGAAAGGTGATTGGTCCCTTCCTATCAAGAGACTTGGAGGATGTCATACAAACACAATGACCTTTGGGAACGCCCTGGGTGCTGCCTTGATGCAATGAATTAGAAGGGTCTCAAGGGTCTGCATCGCTGCTAACAGCAGCAGCACGAGTATTCCAAGGAGAACACACAAAGTCTACAAAACGCAATGTCCCCGGACAATGGTCCTGCCATTCGCACTTCAGGCCAGTGGGGTTTATTCTGAATGCAACAATATCGTTTCCTATCTGAGATTCTAGCACGTAGTCATGTCTGCTGCTGCATGGATGGTGTTTGCAGAAATGCCGACTGTATTGGACATTGTGATATCAGGCTTTGGAAGTAAGTTTCAAGCAAATAGCAGGTGCTAAAAACACGCAGTTAAGAAAACAAAACAGGCAAGGCTCAGAATGGAAGAAAATAATGCATAAATCTTATTTCTTTTAGCATTTCCTCTGAGGTGGGCTACACCCCATTCTTGAAAAACCCCAGTTGCACTTATTATTCTGTTTGAGAGAGGTTTTGTTAAAGATTACTTTTCAGATTATTTTAGTTTGTTTTTGTACGCATGTGTAGACACACATGTGGAGGTAAGGCATACACATGGAGGTCAGGTGACAACTTGCTGGCCCCCTGGGAGAGTTTGTGTTTCTCTAACATTTCTGAAGTATAATTTTGCTGAATACCAAAATCTACATCATCAGTTTGGACTTGGTTTTCTGACACTGCAGGGCCCTCTTTCTTCGGAGCTTCTTAAAACAACGTCCTTCTAAAAGTGAAGTTGTCTCTCATTTCCTGATTCCTTTCAAGATCTTACTTTGGGTGGGGGCGGGGAAGGGGTTCCAGCAGCTTGAAGAATGTATGCTACTGCAGGTGTGAGGGTGTCTACCCACACTTTGAAGACTCTCATTCATTTTGGAAATTTCTCAGCTATTTCATCCTCAATTTGATTCTTTCTTTTTCTTATAATATCTCCATTATACATAGGGTACGGCCCCCTCCGGTTGTCTCAATGTTTTAGATATTCTGCTCAATGTTTTTATTTTCCCCCTCTTTTTTCTTTGCTTCTCAATTTGGAAAGTTTCCATTTCCTTCTTCAAGTCCAAGGATTCTTTCTTGAGCCCTCAGCACACTATTTCTGGAAGCAACGGAATCTAAGGCGTGGGGTATTTCTGATACAGCAGTTTTTGTTATTTCTATCACAGCTTTAATTATATCCTACAGATTTAAGTAATTTTGATATATCCTGCTTTTGTGTTCATTTGGTTTAATGTATTTTTAGTGTGTGTGTCGGTGTGTGTAGTATGTATGTGTGTGTATCAGGGGAGTGTACGTTCATGGGTGTGTCCATGTATGGGAAGACCAGAAGTCAACCTTAGATGTCTTCCCTGGCCACTCTCTACCATATTTTTGAGACAGGGCTCTCACTGAACTTGGACCTCATGTTCTCAGCTATGCTAGCTGCTTAGGGCTCACAAATGATAACCCATCCTCACTTCCCCAATGCTGGGACTGTTAACATACACTGCTGCACTCAGTTTTTACTTGAATGCTGGAGGATCTAAACTCAGGGTGTCATGTTCATAAGGTCTGAGCCACCTTACTGGCTCAGCCTTCCCTGGCCCATATTTTATTTATTTATCGCGACTTTTTCCTTAGCCTAAGAACTATTTAGATATGTGTTGCTTATTTCTAGCACTTTGCAGACTCGCCTGTCATCTTTGGACTATTGACCTATAGTAAATTCCTTGGTGTTCAATAAATACATTTCCTGTGATCCCAACCCATACATTGTATGGAGGTATTCATTTGAAGCTCCACTACCTATGACTAACTCTTCAGTTTTCTGCAACCCCCACTTCCTGTAGTAATTGTTTCCAAACTACTCCAGGGCCAGGAGCAATGGAGCATGTCGGTAACTCTAGCACATTCAAGACAGAGGTAGGAGGATCCTTATAAGTTCAAGACCAGTACAATCTCCATAGTGAGTTGTAGGTCAATCAGAGAACCTGTCTCAAGCCTGTGAGTGTGTGTGTGTGTGTGTGTGTGTGTGTACAGCTCATTGTATATTTCTAAAGATCTAGAACCTAAACTAGCTCCCTATTGTCTGTGTCCATGATCTTTCCTCCTCCCCCTCCCTCCCTCCCTCCCTCCCCCCTCCCTCCCTCCCTCCCTCTCTCCCTCCCTCCCTCTGTTTTATCTACTTCTTGCTTCCCATACTCTTTCTGTCTTTACAGGCCCAGCTCGCATTTTATTCTTTCCATTAAGATCCCAAGGTCTCTTCTGGTGCTCAGAGAACTCTTCCCTGGAGTCGGAGTCTTCCCACACCACGCACATACAACCTTCCGACATATACCTGGTATCTGTATTGAACCTTCACCTTATAGTCTGAAGGGATTTACATTTCTAAAATCTATACACCAGACTCTATTCACATTGAATTATAGTTCATTTATGATAGCTTTCCATTTTCTGCTTTTATCAAAACTTCATAAAATACAGCATCTATGTAAGTGTGGTTCCTAGAAAAACAGCTGATCTATCTATGTATTCATAACAAGGTAACAAGATTGTTTTTTTAGGGTCCTCAACTTTGGCTATTTAATGACTATCTATGACTGCATATGCTCAAATGCTTGATCATATATCCATTCCACAAACTGATAGGTATGTTGGTCTTGATTTTTTTTTTTTTTTTTTTTTTTTTTTTTACAGCTAAGGAAGTAACTGCTTGGAAGGCTCAGTGCCTGCCTGAGGGCACACAGAGGTAGGCTTCAAACTCAAATGCTAATAACTCTAAGATGTCTGCTGTCAGCCACTATGAGAGGAAGAAATCTAACACTGCTTTGCCTCTTAGTATTTGATTCCTTCCATGTTGCCAGTTTACAGTACCACAGATCACACCACATTCTCCAAGACTATTTGAAAGATAAAACTTTAACAAGACTTGAGCAGGATCTGCTAGCTCCAGATCACTAGACCTGGAAGCAGCATCAAAACAAGATCTTTGAGACAAATAACCTGACTTTGTGTGAAACTATGAACTCTTCAAAGACAGAACCTTCACTTCCTCTGGAGAGTTTTCTATCTACATTTACTGCCTCGGTTACTAAGGCAAACATAGACCTGACAACCAGACATGCAGCTAATGAATATCAGTGTGGGCTAGCCTCTGCTACTCTCATCAACACTCACTTCCCACTGTTCCTGCAACAAATTCCCAACGATAGTCACATCCCCAGGTCATGATACAGCCCTCTTTACTTACTCCCACGGAAACCAAGTGCCCCTCCCACATGACCAAAAACGTGGAGACAAACTGCGTTGTTCTTTATCTACATAGAAATAAAAAGGTCTTCACTTGCACAAAACACTGTCATTTCAAATCAATTCATGAATGCTATGCCTCCAATATAACGCTAAGTACATTCTATCCACTGACTGCAGAAATGAATTCAGGCAGGAAGTTCTGTTGACAATATTATATACATCACAGGGTCCTAGAGACTTGTCTCCACATGACAAGGAAATTAACCTTTTGGAGAAAATAGTCAGGAGACATTCTAGCCAGTGGTGACATAGGTTTTTTTGGGTTGTATCTGCTAGTTTTACCAAATCCTATTAACAGAACACTTGTAATCTTGAAGACAAAATAGTAAAACATTTTTTAGAATTAAACTCAAACCATAGACCCTAAAGTCAAGTTTCTACCGTTAAAAGCGTTTTCTCTGACTCCTGGCTTTTTATAGACTCGTGAACTTCAAGCTGGAAGTCCTAAAGTATTTTCTGAACAGAATAAGGTGATTGTTTTTTCTAGTATTGTTGCTAAAGTGATTTCATTTAGTTTTTAAGCGAGAGTCAGTAATTCTGCCCATGCCCTCTATGCCAGCAGTGAAGTGTATTCTAGCCCTACAGCCTGTACTCTGAGGCTGACATACAAGATACAGATGAACTGTGCATATGAGTTTGGTGCAGACAAAGGCGGCTGCATGACTAGTCACCATATGTCTGGATGTTTTGTTGTTGTTTTGCTTGGGTAATTTGGGGGAGATGGTGCTCCGGATAACCGCAGACTCTAGAGCTAAGCAAACACTGAGCCTCTCAGCTATAACTGGAGCCCGCTGCATGTGTCTATTCTTTAAAAACCTGGCTTTTTTTGGTTTTTTTTGGTTTTTTAAGTTGATCTGAAAGGAGGGAAACCTACAGTCAAGCTGCATCCCTCCTAGAATCCCAACGTGATACACAAACACAGTTCAGAAGTGACCAATTAGCCCATCTTGCTGAAGTGGCAGTAATGCCAGTAGTTGAGGTGACATGCGGTCAGGCCTGCAGTCTCCACAGACGACTTAACTGTGCTCACAGGTCTTTATCGAACCACATTCACGTGCAGCAAGGCCACCTGGACAGCGCTTCCTTTGGCGGCCTTCCCCACATAACCGTGGCAAGGATGACTACGAAGAGAAATGGAACAACAGTGGTAACCCTTACCTGACACGTTCGCTCTGTGGTCTCTCTGCACCGCCACCTCATTAAACCCTAACAACTTATACACAGGGCCACGTGGTACCGTCTTACAGCCAGGACCCCACAGGCACAGATAAGGTGCACTCCAGAAGCTTTATAAGTATTTGATGAAGGAGACTATGAAATCAGGCTGCTCTCTCATCCATACTCATTATCTAAATAAAAAAGCAACTGGTGGATGACCTTTAAAGCTGTGACCAATTTCTTGTGGTACTGACGGGACACAAAGAGAAGGCAAGAATCAACACTTATTAAAAACACAAGAGACTCTGGTTTGCAACAACAGAAAGAGATGTGGTAAACACAGAAACATAGAAGTTACCAGATGATTTAGCCAAGCAATAATTTAGAGGGACGATGGACAAAGAATTAAAAGCCATTGAGCCTGATCTGGTTGGTCTCAAGGACATACACATATTTTTTTTTTCTAAAATCCTGATCACTACTCCTCAGTTGCTAAGAAAGGAGGCAGGTAAATTGTGTGAAAACAATATGCCATTTTGTCCTAGACCCATACATAGTCACACAGTCCATTAGACAGAAGATGGCCAAAAGAACTATCTACAAAGGAGTGACAAGCCTCAGGAAAAAAAAAAAATCTTACTATCATCAGACCAGTATCTGTGAAACTAGCTACTAGAAAGAAATACAGTAATCCTGCTCTCTAAATAGAATCTGGCACATTAAAAAAAAAAAAATCTTCAACCTACCTTCTAAGAGAATGAGGAAGCGTGGGAATGTGTGAAAACGTGAGCCCACACAGACAGAAGACCGCATGTGCTCAGTGGGCTGAAGAACAGCAACAGAAGTAAAGGAAGTGAAAAGACACCAAACACAAACACTGACGGTGATAAGGTTCGCCCACTTGGTCTTACTAAGCCTCTCCGTATGTGCTCCAGGGCATCCAGATGAATGGCTCAAACCAGAGAAGGGAAAAGGCAGCAACTGTGATTTTCCACAGTAGGAGAATGAAAACCACTGAAAAGACTATCAGTGCAGCTTTGACAGATCATTGTCCGTGAGCTATAGGTTGAGAATTCCTTCAGTATTTCCTGGTAAGAGAGTTCTGGGAAGGCCACGCCTGCATTCAAGACCATGTAATCGTTTCATCTCCTCACACGGCTTCACACTTGCCCTTTTTCCCCTCTCTCACACTGCCTCACACTTGCCCTGTTTTTTCGCCTCGCCTCACACTGCTTCACAGCTGCCTTCCATTTTCCTGTCCTCTCACTGGTCCACCCTTCCTTCTTCTTTCACTCTGTACATTTACTTAGCCGCAGACCTTAGACGCAGCATCTCACTACTGCCCCAGGGGTATCAGACTACCACAACACTGAAACTTTTCATGCTGAAAAAGAGTCTCTGCATGTAATTGCTGACTTTCATTTGATTCCCTGTGGCAACGTTGACACCTCTCCTCTCAATTTTTCATAGGCAGAATATCAGTTTACTCGCACAGCACTACCAAGGTAAGCGGGGCAAATGGCCATGTCTCTCTCATGTTTAAAAAAACAGACACCATGAGACAAAGGCATTAAGACCTCAGGGTGACAACGGCATCCAAGGCAGCCAGGCAGTTACCAGTGAGGACCTCTGGATCCTTAGCCTGCCACTCTCGCTGGCATCCACATAATAGAATCCTGTAGACACCGGTGTGTACTCCTGAGCTCATGAAAATAACAGTGGGCTAAGCACTAGCAGCTGATACCAAAGAGGAAGGAGTGTGGGACTAGAAGAATCAGATCCTTTGGTGGTATACCACAAAGTGAAGCCTTCTAGGTATGACAGGACTGCCGTGCTCAAGGCCTCACAGCAGCTGTGGTTACCTATGGACAACTATGGGGGAAGGGGGCGCAGGAGCACACAATGCCCCACCCCAACCCAGGAGCTATTGGTAGTTAATGTCTCCTGGTGAGGGAACATTCACTTTTCTTTGGGATTGTGGCATCTGATAGGCTACCCACTGGCTGGCCTCACAACCGTGAACATACAGGCAGCGCTAGTGGGTTCTTTTAGTATATATTTTAAATTAATAATGAAAGGATGTGAAGTTGGGAGTGAGATGTGTTGGGGAGGGCTAGGGAAGAGTATGGGTTGCATATGAGCAACATGTTGTATATACATATGAAATTTCCAAAGATGGACATTTCCTCATGGCTGGGAGAGGGTCTCACAGGTCCTGGAGGGACTCTTAAGAGTTAATGGCTGGGGGCAGGGGAGAGGTGTCACTTTCCTCAGCTCTGCAGACACCGAGAAGTTGCTCATGCTCCTGTAAATACCCTCCAGCTCGTGCTCATGCTCACGTAAGCAACACTAGCTAAAGTCAGCGGGTCACACAAAAGCTATGAATGGAGGAGAGAGAGCAAAGTGAAAAAGGTTTCTGTGGGACAAGAAGAAGGTGAACAAGACAGGGTAAAGGGGCATAAAAATAACTAAAATTCATCTTATACATGAGTGAAGCATCAGTGATTTCAAAACACAGACACACAACGAAACAGCGAGTGGCTTGTATGTTTTAGGCAGGGTCTCATGTATGTGCCCAACTTCTAGGGAGCCAAAGATAATCTCGAATTTCTTTTTTTTTTTTTTTTAATTAGATTTATTTATTTATTTTGTGTACAATGCTCTCCTTGCATGTACATCTTCATGCCAGAAGAGGGTATCAGATCACATTATAGATGGTTGTAAGCCACCATGTGGTTGCTGGGAATTGAACTCAAGACCTCTGCAGACAGTGCTCTTAACCTCTGAGCCATCTCTCCAAACTCAAACTTCTGATCCTCCGGCCTCCACCTCCCTAGTGTTGTAATAACAGGTATGAACCACCACACGTAGTTTAGACAGTGCTGGGGAAGGAATCCAGGGCTCTGTGCATGCTAAGCAAGCACTCCACCAATGGAGCTACATCTCCAGAAAATATACCAATTATTCTGTGATCAGACTCATCCCAGCGATGAAAATAATCTCCAATTCTTGCTCTGTCACTTCAATGCAGTGAGTGCTGTATTACATACGGGTGGCCTACATTTAAAAATAAGTGAGAAGGGTGAAATATTCATTTAGAAAGACAGCACCCAAGCAACAATTGCTTTTGCATAATAAATGCTTCATTCTCTTATAGTTCAAAATACAGTTTGTGGCAAAGGTTATGAGGAAAGGAAGTATGAAAGGTGAGGGGCCAGGGTAAGCTCATCACATAAGAATTCGCTCTGGGGCACCAGAGTTCATGTGAAAGTCAGTCCCCACTCTCCACTCAACTGTGGAGAATGTCCTGTCCATTGGCTAGATCTGGGTCGGGGTTCGATGTTTAATGCACGTATAATCCTTGGCCATAGTTTGAGCAGGACCTTTGGACCCAAATCCACCCGTCATAATGTTCTTGTAGGTTTCTAGGACCCTCTGGATCCTTCTTTTCCCCATTCTCCCATGCTTTTCTCGCCTAAAGTTGGGGAGGCCTGGTGGCACTCAGAGGAAGGATAGCAGGCTACCAAGAAGAGACTTGATACCCTATCAGCATATAGAGGGGGAGGAAATCCCCCTCAGTCACAGTCATAGGGGAGGGGAGTAAGGGGAAAATGGGAGGGAGGGAGGAATGGGAGGACAGAATGGATGGGATAACTACTGAGATGTAATATGAATGAATTAATTTTAAAAAAGAAAAAAAAAGAATTTGTTCTGGTTTACTCCTTATAGGAGTTGAGCAGTTCTGCACAGAGTAATATTTAAAGTGGGATTTGGATACACACCTAACCCTAAATGCAATGGATATTTTATTTTAACATTTTAATATTTCCCAGCACTCTATCAACTATATGTTTAAAAAAAGGAGGTGCATGTATATATATATCCCATGTTCAACTGCACAGGTGTATTCAGTCCAAGGCCTTTAGACAAACATAGAAACCAAGTTATTTAAATTACACACAATTATTTTAAAATTTCATGATAGTATAAAATTTAAAATTTGATGATAATATAAAATATTTTTAAGGGACAGGAGAAATGGCTCAGTTGACAAAATGCTTTCCATACAAGCATAAAGAACTGAATTCAGTCCCCAACACTGATGTAAAGGCTGAACACAGCGGCTCATGCCAGCGTCCGCCTCGGTGGTGGGGCTGGAGAGAAGGACCCCGGGAGCTGCTGGCCAGCCAGTCTCCCTGACTCCGTTAGCTCTAGGTTCAAGAATTCTGTGTCAAAACACAAGGTAAAGAGTCTTCGAGGAAGACACGGGATATACCGCAAGCACACATGCATATGTATGATACACATATATCATACATAGACACCCAAAAATATTCACCATCTTGATATTCTCACATTTCAAAAACCTTACTTTCATTTGCGTGGCTGGATACCTAGACAATCGACCTGTTTGTGAATCTAAACTTCATATTAATAGACTAAGCTGGAAAGTGAAGCATTGCTACGCTTGGTGAAAATACTACAGACTCGGGCCCAGGAACGAGGCTCAGCAATACATTATAAACAATTTTATAACGTAAGGCTCTTCCCTCATATAGCTTACAGCTCAGTAAGAAATACTGCCAAACACAGATATAAATATTTTTCTCTTGGTAACATAACAGAGTATCAGCAAGAGCCAGCATGAGATTTGGCCTCTCGATAACTTTAACAGCTACTGCTACTCAGCGTGTATACATTTCAATTCTAGGGTTGCAAAGCAACAGCATTGAGCAAGCTGGAACATACGAAACAAGCCTCGGAGGCGCTCTCGCTCCTGACTGACACTGAGCGCGCACTATGTAGGTCCAGCCCCACTTCCTGTGCATGACTTCAATCCCAACAGCCCTGGGCTGGAGGCTCCTCAAGTAGCCTGATGTGACAGAAGAGGATATGAGGCATGCAAACATCAAGTCACCCGTGTAAAGGAGCAATGGTCCCTGCGGAACTAAATTCTGAAGGCAGGAAAGTCTGCCTTCAGAACTCACGCTCTCATGCTTGGTCCCAGGACTGGCTAAGTAGGTGACAGGGTCACTGTGTTCAGAAGCTGTATTTCTCAGAGCACATCAAGTTGGCTTGTAAGCTATTACTCACATGATCTCATGGTGCTTCGAAGGAAATGCTTTTCCATTGTTCTATCAATACGCATGTATACCGAATTTCACTCTATGACTCTGTAGTGCTTTTCATAAATACATCAACATTTCCCAAATGGCTCCTTAAAAACTCAGAAATGAAGAAAGAATTCAGCACGTGTCCAATTTTCCTTTTTAATAAGCTGCACATTACTGAAACAAACGATAAGCAAGAATAAGGTTTTATATGAAAGTATGCCAGGTAAAATGAGAAAACTTTGCAACTACTATATCAAAATTTGCAACTCCCAATGCCTGAGTATTTAGGCAGAAAACCAGACAGGATCTAACAGAGAAAACAGCCTCACGAGGTGTTTCTCACTGGTGAAGGAGGCGTCCACTGCACAGCAGAACATAAGAGATGGAGGGAGAGAAGCAAGAAGTAAAGAAAGAAAAAGATGAACAGAAACAAAAAAATAGAAAGGAAAAAACCCAAATTTGGTTTGAATCTTAGATCTTTCTACCACTACACACACACACGCATGTGCACACACACACACACACACACACACACACACATCACACCACACAAATTTACACAGGACAGAGGGACATGTTAAATTACTCAGGAGGAGACTAGAACCCCCTACTGTTAGGAAATCCCACAGGGCAAATGCAGACAGATACCTCAGCGAGTGGACAGTGATAGTAATGGACAGGTGAGAAAGGAAAGAGACTTTACAACTCACATGAGTCAAAGAGCTTTAGCTAGCCTTTGAGTAGAAGTCAATGCCAAGATAAATCTGTGAAACCACTAACACACTGGACACTAACTGAATATCCAATAATATTTGTGCTATGATAATGAAATTATAGTCAAATCTTTTAGATGCATTAATATTTGGGGGGATTGAAAAACAATGTATTTACAAAAATAGGATTGAAATTGGCTTGATTTCATAAGGGAGGATATAAACCAAGTTATAGTTGAGCGTGGTGGCGCATGGCTCTCACTTGGAAGGTGAGGGGACTGACTGTGAGTTAAGGCCCAACCTGAGCTGCCTGGCGAGGTCTTGAGTCAAACCCAAACAACAACAGCAACAACAACCCGGAGCAGAACATAACAAAGCAAGGTGTGCCAAGGATTAGCAACCACTGAATGATTACACTGGATTCATGTTATTTTACCATATGTACTTTATTATAAATATGTATAAGTCATTCTATGATATAGAGTTTAAAAAAAAAAAAAAACAAGGAAATAAATGTTAAAAACCAGCCAGCCTGGTCTACAAAGTGAGTCTAGGACAGCCAAGGCTAACACAGAAAGACCCTGTCTCGAAAAACAAAACAAAAAACAAAAAAAACAACAACAACAAAAAACAAACCAGCACTTCATGTGTTATAATAGAAACATTAAAATAATAATTTACAATTTAAGCACATGATCCCAGAAGGTAAAATATTTGATTTACTAAATAATAACTGTAACCAATGCTAGAAGGCAGTTCTCACAGTAGCTCACTTGACGCATGGTATTTTGTTTGCTAGTAACTGCTAATGTCTTTATTAGAAATAACACTACCTCAAAACCAGCAACTTCCCTGCAAAGTAATGATTGTTTAAAACTATCAGAAAATTGGGCTGGAGAGATGGCTCAGGGGTTAAGAGCGCCACCTGCTCTTCCAAAGGTCCCAAGTTCAATTCCCAGCAACCGCATGGTGGCTCATAACCATCTGTAATGTGATACGGCGCCCTCTTCTGGCTTGCAGGAGTACATGCAAGCAGAGCACTGTATACATAATAATAAATAAATAAAACTTTTTAAAAAACTATCAGAAAATTGCTAGGCTCTAAGAATTTGTTTCTGTTGGTGGGTGGTTTTTTAAGGATTTGTTTTTATTGTTTCTTCATATGTATGCATGCATGTGTATCTATTGGGTGTATGTGCACATGTGAGTGCAGGTGCCCAATGAGGCCAGAAGAGGGTGCTAGATCTCCTAAAGCCAGAGTCACAGATGGTTGTGAGTACACAACTTGGGTGCTGGGAACCAAACCTGGCTCCTCTACAAGTACAGCAAGTGTTCCTAATCACTAAGTCATCCCCACACCTCTGTGAGTGCCATTTACTTCCAAAGTTTTTATTTACCTTTTATTGGCATAGAATACATTACTGAAGGATACAGGATGAACTCAGTTGATAAGTGATGGCTTACATTCCCCAAGATTTCACAATGCATTTGTCATTTAAATGATCATAAATCCTCAGGTGATGAGGCAGAATTGGGCATGAAAAATGAAAAGAACAAAGGTTTTGAGGTTGAGCTTGGTTTTATCACTTATCAGCTTTTTACTATCTCAAGCAAGTTCTGGATCCTTCAACTGCAAGTGCAGAAAACTTCGTTCCACTCAATGTGGTGAGGTAGCATTCAGGGACCAGCAACAGAATCCTTATAATTTGGTGTATGGTCATGCTTAAATATGAACCATTATATGCATGAAATATCTCACATATTTTAATCTTTTATATAAACTACATTATTTTCAGTGCCTAGTGTTAAGTACTTAATAGCAAATTTCCTAATTGTCAGCACCTAGTTATTTTTCTGATAGTTAACATTATTTTTTATGCTAGCTAAAATTAGACTCACTTCTAAAAATGCCAAGAATACTCCCCGTGGTTGTTAATGAACATCAAGAAACATATTTGAAGCCTTTTTGCATATTGCAGCCTGGGGTAGATTTTATGTAACCAACAAGATTTTGTCTGTATTTTTTTTTCTGATCTAAATTGTAGTCTATGCATAAATGTCACTGAAAAAAAAATTAAAGACAGACTTCTGTGATGGCTGCTTTGGCTGTCATGTTGACACACCTGGGAAGAGGGAACTTCAGCTGAGGAACTGTCTCTCCATCAGATCAGCCCTTGGGGGTGCCTTGGGGGCATTTCCTTCATTGCTAATTGTTACGATAGGGCCCAGATATATAAGGAAAGTTATTTGAGCAGAAGAGAAAGGGACAAGGATACACACTCACACCCACACCCACACAGACACACACACACACACACACAGACACACACAGACACACACAGACACACACAGACACACACA
>OU015745.1:11186090-11224573 GCA_907169655.1 Acomys percivali | reverse complement strand
ACACACAGACACACACAGACACACACAGACACACACAGACACACACACATACACACACACACACACACACACACACACACACACGAGAGCACTCACCAGCAAGCAAGCAGCTCTCCTCTGTGGTTCCAACTTCTGTTCCTGCCTACCTTCCTGCCCTCACTTCCGGCCTGCCTTCTTGCCGTCACTTGCTGCCTGCCTTCTTGCCCTCACTTGCTGCCTGCCTTCCTGCCCTCACTTCCTTCAGTGATGGACTATAATTGCACATCAAAGCCAAATAAAACCTTTCCTCCCCAAGTTGCTTTTGGTCCATGTCTTATATCACAGCCACAGAAAAGCAAACTAGAATGGCTTCTTCTAGTAGGTACCCTAAAGTTGCTGTTTCAGAACACGTAAAGCACCTAGATTAGAACATAACAAATAGCTCATTGTCCTTGGTGATCAGCCTCCTATCACTCGAAACTCCCCACCTTCAGAAAGAGAGCATCAACAAAGAACAGCTTTCTCCGAGCCCAGGCGATGTGACTCCTGGGGCATTTCTATCATGTTATAGGAGCATTTGTTTGCAGATCTGTCTCATAGGCAGATATAAGTGCCAAAAGGAGACAGCAAGACACAGGCATGTTTCTTGTGATCACAGGCCCTGCAGATCACCTGGTAGCAGGAGGTGCTTAATAAATGCTTGAGGAATCCACATATGAGTACACACCGCTCCCAGGACCTGTGGTCAAAACTGCCATGGGTTGAGTATGGTCTGATTGTGTCTCCCAGATGCTTACAAACAGAAGGCTTGCTGGCTCATCTATAAGAGTTTAATGGAAGGTAATGAGGTCGGGGCGTGGGGAGACATTGCTGTCCTCAGAAGGGATCCATGCTGGTCTCACAAGGGACCTGCCTCTTCTCATGAAATGGACAAGCGTGACTGCTGAGTCTCTCTGCCTCCCTGTCCTGTCATGCGATCGCTGTCACAAGTGCCTCCATCACTGTAACACGCTTTGTCGTGAGTCCTTCAGCAGGGGCTGAACCAAGGGACTGCCCCCCATGGAGTCTCAGCCTCTAGAACTATAAACTAGATAAGCCTCTTTCTTTATAAAGCATCCAGCCCCAGGTAACTTATTACAGCATCAGAAAAATAGGGCCATAATACAAAACAGCGAGGTGCTGCATAGTTAAGTACTGTGCGTGGAAACCTACCAACCTTGGGTAAGAACCTCAGATCTTCGCCTGGCTTTCACCACTGCCCCTCAGTGCACAAAGGCCGCGTTTTCTTCAGCTCGTTCCTATCCATCACTGTATCTCTTTAGTCAAGGCTTTCTAGTCCTAGATAAGAGCCCATACGCAGTAACTTCTGCTAGGTTTCCCTCTTTAAAATATTTTAGTTAATTCACACATACATATGATGTATGTGTTTTGATTATTTTCACTCCCAGTTCCTCCTCCAACTCCCCCCAGACCTACCCTATCCCCTCCCGACTTTATGCATTGTTTTTTAATACCCACCAAGTCTAACGCAGGTAGCCCTTATCATGGGTGTGGGCCGAGCACTGGCACACAATACGCACACCAGGGGCCACACCCTTAGGGAAAAAAAGGACTCCCCTTCCCAGAAAAGTCATCAGCTGTCCTCAGCTGGGGTGGAGGTTCATGAGTCCCTCCCATTCACTCCACTCTATAATGTTGCCTGGCTTTATGGAGCGCAGGTCCTATGTAGGCAGTTACAGCCGAACAGCCAATTCTTCACACATTTGACACACCGGGTACTACAGCAAGCACATGATACATGTTGAATCACGTCACCTCCACAGTCACCCAGTCACCTGGGAGTATACAGTGCTCTCATGCTATAGTGGTGAGCTGAGGTGTAAGAGGGTTTTACAACCTGTTCACGGTCTCAGAGTCATTGGATGGGCTGTGTGGGACAGCGGAGTTCACACTGGGTCTCAGAGTCTCCTGAACAGGGAGGGCAGTGTTGGTTTTGGGTGTCAGATTCCCTGCTTTAAGGGATACCTAGAAGCTGGGGGAGCACTGTTTCCAGGGGTGCTGCTGAGCACATGTGCTCATCTTCTGGGCAGAATCTGTCTTCCCTGACTGTGGGCAGTCACCATCCAATCAACTGCAGGTGTAAATGGAATGCTGAGGCAGCAGAAGAGCGAATTCCCACGGTCTCTTCCAGACCCAGGAGCCCGTCTTCTCTTGCCTTTGCATGTCAGCGCTCCACGTCATCTGGCCTTTGGACTGAGACTTAGGTCTTTCCTGCCAGGCTCTGAGGAGTCCTTAGTCTGAGCATCACACCTATGGCTTCCCTGGTGCTGAGGCTCTGGAACTCAGATTGTCCTTGGTTCTCTAATATGAAGACAGCCCGTGCTGAGCTGTCACAGTCTCCAGCCTTGTGAGACAGATCCCACCTCATCTGCCTGTATCTCCGTGGCTCGATCAGCTCCTTCGCTCTCGACACTCCTGACTAATACAGTAGAACACAAGTAAACAAAGCTTGTCACAAAAGCCTCTATGGGTCCCTTGAGGTCACTAACTGTTTTAATGAGCTTTTAAAAGGCAACGTTAGCGTTCTTATGGGAGCTATCACTGCCCCTTCTCTGATCTCTGACACGCTGGGAACACTAGTGAGCAGAAGTTATTCTCGGGTAGCAGCTTAAGTCGATGATGGAAATCACGTTCAAAGGAAGAAACCCTGTGAACTAAAGGCTAGAAAAACTCAAATTAGTAGACGTACCACCTCACCGGATAAAGGTCCAATATTGATGAAAACCTATGAAAGTCTTAAAAACTATAGATCATGGGGCTAGAGAGGTGACTCGGCAGTTAAGAGCACTTGCTGCTCTTCTAGAGGACCTGAGTTTGGTTCGCAACATCCATACCAGGTGTCTTACAACAGCCTATGACTCCGTGGGATCACACGCCCTCTTCTGGCCTCTGTGGGTGCCTGCACTCATGTGCACATTTGTGCACAAAGATACATAATTAAAAATAAAAGTAAATCTTGAAGCAAAACAAAAAACAACAACAAAAAAAATCTGTAGACCATGTGTAAGCTCACACACTAACTTAACTATATAGAAAGCAAGTTCTGAGGTACAAAGCTGCCCCAGGACCTAATCACTCACTCGAACTCTGGCTGAGGCCAGAAGACACGGCATGAGGTCAGGAGTGAGCCAGTCTTTCCCAGGTTCCATCTCACCTCTGTCAATCACTGCCTGACTTTAGGAAGCCCACCTAACGATAGTCCATCATGAAGTTCCCAGGTACATAAAATAGAGGGGTCACCCCACAGTCAGGAAGACAGAGAGAAGTGCAGAAAGACATCATGTTGTTTCCAGCCAACTGGAGCCTGCCCATATCAGAAAAAAAAAAAAAGGAAACATTTAAAAAATGTAATCAGAGGCCTCTATATTCAAAAGGAACCACAGACAAGAAAGTTAACAGTAGAGAGAGGCTCTCGGGCTCAGATGGAGCGCCAGAGCTGCAATCTCTCCCTCCACAGGTGACCCCTCCCAGGGAGGGAGAGTTGAGAAGACTGTCTGGCATCTGTGTGGCCTGCACAGGGAGGCACCAGCCCAGCCTGCAGTCAGGGACACAGGCAGGGGCTTCATCGTGTCAGCGTCTACCTGACACTTTTAATAATTACCTTTGAATTTGTACAACAATGGCCACAGCTTTAGCTCATGTGCAGCCCCCACCTCTGGCCTCCACCGTGGCCCCAACAGGGTCTGTGTCTGGGGTGCAGGGAGAAGAGTCTGGTGGGTGGTGTCGCAGTCCTTTAGTTTGGTGTTGGTTACTTTTCTCATTGCTCTGACAAAAGGGCGTCATAAAGAGTGGTTTCTTTTGTCCCACGGTTTGAGACTATTGTCCCACATGGTAGGAAGGCATGGTAGCAGAAGGATGAAGGGGCTGGCCATGCCGCATATGACACCAGGAACCAGGATGAGAGCTGGTGCTCAGCTCGCTTTCTCATCCTTCCCTTCTACTGTCTAAGACTCCAGTGCACAGCACAGTACCGCACACACACACAGAGGACGAGTCTTCTATCCTATGGAATTAAATCAATGGAACACCCTCAACAACACATCTGCACATGTACCTCCTAGGTGATTCTCTAAACATAGCCAAGCTAACAATGAAATAAAATGTCACAGTGGGTGACTCAGGGGGGTTCTCTAACACCCCCAATTCAGTTCCCCAGGAACTTCTGGCACTGTTGTTTGAAGGTGGACCACCAGCAAGTTGGGTTGTCAGTGTACAGAAGAGAATGATTTTCCTACCCTGGGCCCTATGCATTTTCTTTTTGCTTCCAGCCCTGCCAATCCTGTAGATAGCCGAATCCATTCCTCTGTGGTGACAAGAGGAGAGAGGTGCTTACTTAGCATCTATAGACTTTCAAGGCAAAGTCCATGGGAAACTATCAGCTGCTCTAGACTGAGACCAACCAAACCCCTTCTAGTACATTGTGACATAGAGATAATCAACATTAAGACTTAGTGAACAGGCTGGGCATGTTGGTGCACGCCTTTAATCCTAGCATTTGGGAGGCAGGTGGATCGCTGTGAGTTCGAGGCCAGCCTGGTCTACAAAGTGAGTCTAGAACAGCCAAGGCTACACAGAGAGACCCAGTCGCAAAAAAAAAAAAAAAAAAAAAAAAAAAAATCTTAGTAAACAAGGAAAAGGAAGGTGTCGCCTGCATGGAGCTCATCGGGTACAGAAACATCACTTGTAAAACAAAAAGACCTGGTTCCTCCCTGTAAGATAACCCTGACACCTTCTGATTTTTCCTCATTCCAGGAGCCCTTAAAGTAATTAACTGAAGGTTAATATGCCATCAACAGGACAGTGCATGAAACTGGCCTGTGGAGTAACAGAGGCTAGCACTGGAGCACTTGCTGACCCCAGCTACTGGAAAGACATCCCTCCTTCCTCCTCTTCAGTGCAGGGTCCTTAAATGCCAGGCAATTTAAAAGTACTTTATACACTTAACAATTTGATTTCTTATAAATGCACAGTGATAAATACTACTACTGTTCTATTTTGGACTGAGAAAAACTAAAAAATGGAGACTTTGGTATCTTGCAAATTTCACATATCTATTCAGTGGGGGCTTCAAACTTTGGCAGAAAACTTCGAAAAGAAAAACTGGAAGCCATGGTATTGGAAAATCACTCACACTGGGTAACAATGGACACTGTTAGCACATATTGTTTCATGTATTAGTTAAGGCTGGGAGATGCCTTAATAGGTATAAAGTACCTGCTGCACAAGCTTGAGGACCTGAGTTCGGATCCCAGCACCTACGTGGAACCTGCCCTGATCCTCAGTCCTGGGTAGGCAGAGATAGGAGGGCCCCTGGCACTCTCTGGCCAGCCAGTCTAGCAGAAAAATGGCCACTCCCAGGTTCAGTCAGAGGCCTTGTCTTTAAAAAATTAAGGTGCAAAGTAATAGCGGAGGTCACAAAATGCTCACCCCTGGCTTCCATGCATTAGTGGATGAACAGTGTACACACACACACACACACACACACACACACACACACACACACACACGATCTTTCTTTTGTGGACTAAACTAAAAACTGAGCATTCACCATTTAAATAGTACATACAGAGGAAAATGCTACCTGCCTCAAAGAGCTGACTTTAAATACATACTTTGAAAACACCTAGCTGCTCAGCACCGGCTGAGTTAATCATTCAATGCACTCCAGTCCTTGTCCGAGAACAGACCAGAAGAGGGACGCTCACCCATGCAAATATGCAGACACGCCCCACCACACAGCCATAAAACATCAATACTGACCATCTCTCTCCAATGTGGAACCTCAAGCCTAACAATCACTGCTAACAAAACACAGGGCTCTAGTTACCAGCCTTCAAATCCCATGGACAAGATGGTACCAATGTCATTATGCCAGTTTTAGATTTTTCATGGACCGTATGGAGACGGCTCAGGGTCCCTAGCCTTGAAGAGAAGCATCAATGGCTGTTGCCGGGTGTGGTGCTGTCCATCTACAAGCCCAGCAGCAAGGAGGCCTGAATTGCTGTGGGCTTGAGGTCAGTCTTGGCCACACAGAGAGTTCAAGGCCAGCCTAGGATACGAGAGACTAAAAAGCAAAATAAAGTAAAACACATCTGGGGGGAGAGGGTGAGAAAGAAGCAAAGGATAGAAAACGAGGAGGAGACAGAAAGAAGCATAGGAGGAAGAGTCATCAGTGAGGGAGGGGAGGAAGGAAGGATGGAGGGAGGAATGCAATTTTAAAACAACAAATGATGGATAGCTATGACAAATGCACTGCCCAAATGAAACTGCCTAGCACTGCTAAACGACAACCAATGTGCTCATGTTATACAATCTCACAAAGCCACTGTAGCAATGACTGATGAAACTACAAATCTCACTGATATTTTTATTGGGGAAAAAATGTACATCGTACAATTATTATACAGTCGGGCCAGCAAAGGTCTTTTGGAGGTGAACCAGTCTATACCAGCTCATTAACTGGGTATCATATTTGGTCACACATGTAATAACTTTTGTTGGTAGTGGGTTTTGTTTGTTTATTTTTCATGAGGCAGCAGTCACAGTGAGACTTTGTAGAATTAAACTATGTCTGGTGGCCCTGTGTAATGATTTTCCCTCACAGCATGCTGTCCCATTAGAGCATCCTTGGGATCTGCAAAGCCTAACTCGGCATCTGGAAATCTGACTTATACCACTACAAAGGAACATAGGGAGACCCTGTCTCAAAACAATTAATAATAAAAAACCCAAGACTGGCAATGTTTGCATAATGAAATTAGCACCCAGCTTTCTAGAGGCACCCTATTCTGAGGCAAAACAAGTGTCTCTCCTATATGAAGGTTAGTTCTAATTGTCAACTTAAGTCAACCTAGGATGGCCTGGACAGAGAGTCTCAATTGGTTGTCGGACAGAATCGTGATCTTTTCTTAGTTGAGTTGAGGTGAGAACAAGCCAACTGTGGGTGGTACCATTCGCTGGTACCTGAGTCCCAAACTGTTTAGCAGTTAACAAACCCCGCCTGAGTTACTAACGCGCATGCACTTGATTCTCTCCGCTGTTCCCTTTAGATGGGATGTGACTGGTTACAACACTCCTTGCAAGGAAGACTTGTATTCCTAAGGTTGGGACTCCCTGGAGTGATGGAACATAACCTAAAACTGTAAGTCAAATCAACCATCAACTGTTTCTACCTCAAGTTGATTTTTGTTGGGATATTGGTATCATAGCAACAGAGTTATGAAACTAGGGCACTCTGGAGCCCATGGTCCATGAAAATATGGCTTCTCAGACTCACTTGAGACTGGCCTGGGGGCCACAGCCATCTAACTGTGAGAGCTCCCAATGAAGGCAGTCCTTCTGACAGGGGACTCGGTGAGAAACAGCCTCCCCCTATTGCCCCCTCCTAAGGCAAAAATCCTCAAACAGTGTAGGTTAGCAAGGGTTGTTTTCTTCACCACTGCTTGCGTTGCTTAGTCAAGTCATATGGAGTAAGTGTTCAGAAAGAAAGAATGTAACTTCTCAGGTCAGATTGGCAGAGATCACCTCCACAATGATGCCTTGTCAGGTAACCTTCTAATATGGTAGCTTTTTCTTCCTAGAGATTTTCAATTCCCGAACACGTCTGCTGCTATTGGCTTGAAAGCATCTCTGTTCCGATATAGGCCTTGGCTAATGAAGTGATTTTATTTGGTTCTCAGAAGTAAATAGTCCAATTCGCTAACGCTGAAGTGAAGTGGGTAGTGAACACAGTTGGTGTTGGTGTGGTCGTGTGAAAGTACTTACTCTTAATATATGAACAGGCTGGCTCTCTGCCACACAAATAGAAAATTAGGTATTATGTAAGCTGTAGTCAAAATTCTAACGTTCACCAATTCTAAGAAATTCCTCTATTATCAAACTAATCTACCCAATGGGGAAACTGGAGAAGCTTCGAGTTGAAAGGGAAGAATTATCTTCCATCACACCCATTTTCCATACATCTTGCCTTGTTTTGTTTTAAATAAAACACACAAAAAGCTATACAATTATTCCAGCCAGCCAAAGTGTCTGACAATTTGCACAGAGCTCTCCTGGGGAGAAAAAAAAGATCCCACGGCTCCCTTGGTATTTTTGATAATGAAACTGAACATCCTAGGTGAGGAACAAGCGAACAAGCAAGTTCTTGATGCATGTTTATTTAATAAAAAGAAAAGCAGCTATCCTAGTTGGTTTAGAACACCAGATATGTGGTTCTCCTCTGCAACATGTTTTATGGCAGGTAAAGACACAACACACAACATACTCCATTTCTTTTAAACTTCCTCCTTTAGAAAGTATAAATACCCAGTGTCTGGAAGGAGAAAAAAAAAATCTGACTTCCTAGGTTTCATGACAGAATGCTGACGCTGAACACCTGCTATCAAAAACATAAAGATGTCTTCTTCTGTAACACGGAACAGCAGTGCTGCACATGCGCGTTAATGTTCTGTCAAGCTCCCGATGAAAGCAAGTGTTGAAGGAATTCTAACCTATACCAGAAAGAGAACATCAAATCCATGCTCAATCTCCATAGCACTGCTCCTTCAGAAGAGATGAGCTGCAAGTCTCCCATTACTTACGGAATGTATGGATTGCATGCCTGATTTGGATTATACCTGAGGCTGCTGCTGAAAAGCAACGTGAGAAATAAGCGCTCAGAACAGCATCATTCGAGCCAGTGAGATGGCTCAGGAGGCAAGGTGTGTGCCGTGACAGCATATACGGATCTGAGTCCTCATCTCTGGCGTCCACATAAGGGGTGCAGCACGGTGGTGTCCACCTATAATCCCAGGGCCGAGAGCACAGACAGGAGGCTCGCAGGGGCTCACAGCCAGCCAGTCTAGCCAAGTGCTAACCACCAGGTTCAATGAGTGCTTCCATCTCAGAAGAAGGGGTGGCAGGCCATCGAAAAAGAAATCCTACATTGATGTCAGGCCACCACTCATGCACAGCCACACACCTTCACCCCCCATATCCCCCACTGGGGACTGCTTGGGAAACTTGTAGAAACTTCCGGGGAGCTTCACTGGAGGAAGTGTGTAGGTCTTGATGTCTTATTTTCCAGCTCTACTTCCTGCCCGCTCTCTGCTTCCTGATCACACATGCAATGTGACCTGATACTTCCACCTCCTGTTGGCCACCCCAACTCCCACTCCCATGATGGACTGCATCCTCTTAAACCATATGAAAAGCACAAACCCTTCCCCGTGTAAGTTGTTTCTCCTTGTATATTCTGGTCAAAGCAATGAAAAAAAAAAGTCAATCCACCTGCCATCACTGCTCCTGATGGTAACGCAGAGCAGAAAGTACACCTGCAGCCTTACTTCTGAAATGCTGAGTCCGACACTTACAGGAGCTCAATATGCAGTTACATGTGTGTTAAATGAATGAATCGAGTAACTGGTCTAGTGTCTAAATTCAGTCCTAAACAGAAAACCACCTCTCTAAAAGAAAGCACATCTTTCACTTCTCTATCTTCTCGTGGCTTCCTGGAGCTGGACTGTGCTCACAGCAGGGACTCGGTGAATGTTTGATGATGCCAGTAAAGATAACTTCGAGGAGACAAAGTAATCTGACCAAGACAGCGCACAACACATTGCTTAACATCAACATGAACACAAACGTCTTAAGTGGTCATCGTTACACCTGGAGACTGCAGACCACACAGTCTCCTTTATTTCCTGCTTTCCAGCACTGTGAAGGGGTCAGCTGTGCTTGACCGTGCTGCTCCTCTAGGAAAGAGAAATCTCCCACCATTGGGTATTTGCATTTCAGAAGCTTCAAGACTCTTGTCTCCCCCCCCCCCCACCTCCACCCCGCATAGGTCCAGGGTTTCAGATCATAATCCCACTCTGATTCTTCCTGCTGGGGAAACCTGCCTGCAACCTGCTGGGTACTTGGATGGAGATGGGAGGACAGCAAAGAGCCATGGCTGACAGTGATCTCCTACCCTGTAGGGCACCCACCTGCCACTCGAGTGTTCAGCGTGTGCTTGCCACAGCGCTGACCTGATGCCAACTCCAGTTTTAGCTCATATCTGGCAGAAGCATTGTTCCTGGTTAGAAAGCCTGGCTTTACACTCTGCCCTCATGGCAAACATATATGCATACACACTACACACACACACACACACACACACACACACACACACACACACAATCTCTATTTTTATATGAAACAATTCCCATTTTAGTCTAGTAGGATGTGACTCCCTAAGAATTCTGAATAGCCAATAAATATAAGCCTGAAAATAAAATGACTTCACATATGTCCATCAAGATAAACTCTCTCCCTTGACTTGATCGTGGGATGTTGTAAGAACCTTTTACTTCCCTGTAATATTGACATTTGAAAAGTAAACATCCTTATGGTCTAAAACAGACCCTATAATCCCATCATTTGGCAGGTGGAGGTTGCCAGATCAGAAGTTTAAGGCCAGCCTTGATTATACAGCCAGTGTGAGGCCAGCCTGGGCTACCTAAGACCCTATTTCAAATTAATGAGTATAATAAGTATAAATAAGTCAAAGGTACCAAGTTACAGTACAGCGGTTTATGTACACACAGGTGAATCTGCAACCTAGAAAGCCTCCCTGAGTTCTGCATTCAGGAAGCCCTAACAGCAATTAACCTCTTAAAAGCAAGACTAGAACCTGTGGCTGTTTCACTTGTACTTACAGAACAGGATACTTAAAACCACAACTTCTAGTCAAGTGGTATTGAGTAGGCGCAAACTTCCAGCATCGGTGTGTCAACATACTGCTTATCCACTTAAGCAAATTTTAGAGGTATATTTCAGAGTCATAGCCACCAATTTAGATGGTGGACTTTAAGGAGTGCCTTACATTTTTTTAAAAAAGCTATATTTTTAAGTATCAATATTACTTTCTTTCTGAATCCTTCAGCTTAAATGAGTGCTCACACCAAGAACAGAATTCTGGTGATACCAGACAGGAGGAGGAGAAAAGATCCAGAGGTCACAGTTAATCCTCAAACAACAAGGAGAGATCCTGACCTCAGCATTCAAGACTCCACATGCCAGCCTCAGCACTGCCAATATGTATTCATTCACTCCACCGAATGTATGTGGAGCTACAGCAATGAACATGTTGTCTGTCAACCATCCCAGGCCTTAAAAGCTCACAGCAACATCCATCTGGTCAGACCCCTCATTCTCACACAGCAAATATTCACCTGGATTGGCTAAATGCAGACACAACTTCAGACACTAGCCACAGAGCCATAATCCACAGACACATCTCATGAATGAAAATATATGCTGCGTTTGTCACTTTTCTTATTGCTGTGAAACAAATACACTTCACAGGAAGCAACTTAGGATGGGAAGGTTTTATTTCAGCTTACAGTTTAATGTGACCGTCCGTCACTGCCAGACATCAAGGCAGCAAGAGCAGGAGGGGTCTGGTCACCTTGTACTCATAGTCAGGAAGCAAAGAGAGAAGAATGTTAGTGCTCAGCTTGATTATTTCCTTTTCATTCAGTCTAGGGCCCCATCTTACATTCTGAGATGTCTTCCCTGTTCAGCAAATCTTTCTGAAAACACCTCCATAGACATAGCATAGGGCTTTCCACGGGGATTCTAAATCCCGTGGAGTTGACAGTGAAGATTAACCTCACACATAAGCCAATCCCTCTTGAGCTTTGTCCATGCTCTTTCCCTCTCCCCTCCTCAGTGTTAGTCAATAAAATTCGACTTAAATGATAGCTCTGACATTATGGAGATGCTAACCAGATGGCTGTTGGGAGAATCTGAGACTCAAGCAGAGCTTAGAAGTGCCAGGTGCAGCAGGGGGCAGGGGGAAGCAAAGCTTAGGAAATCAAAAGGAACTGAGGGAGTCTGGGCAGGTTTCGAAAGCCAAAGACCATAGAGTCAGTAGAGGGACTAAGTGACCGCCTGGGTCTACAGTGCAGTTCAGATTCCATCAAATAAACAAGACAGAGACCCAGTAACTAGATCAAGACACAAGGCTAATAGCCAACCAGCAACAGCCCCTGTAGATGTCCATTCAGAAGCTCCTGGGATAAGATGGTTCTGTAGCTACTAGCACTGGCTATTCTTGCAGAGGACACAGATTTGATTCCCAGCACCCACATGGCAGCTCGCAACTGTCTATAGCTCCAGGCCCAAGAGGTTAAGTGCCTTCTTCTGTGTTCTTCAGATGCTACATGCATGGGTTACACAGAAAAACACAACAGGCAAAACAGCCATACACATAATATTAAAAAAAAAAAAATAGAAGCTCCTAATGGGGCACTTAAAGTTCCCCCACAGGCCCTGTGGGCCCCATAACTTACTCTGAGCCTTTGAATATGAGCTAAATACTCCCAATAGTGAGAGAAACGTAATTAGGGGTCTTGGCCAGGATTATTTCTGAGGTTTCAGATTATCTAAGAGAAAGCCCTGCACCCCACCCCAGCTGTTGGGTGTGATTCCGCACTCACGGTCAAGAGCTCAAGGGCATGGTATGAGAAGTTTGATGACCCCAGCCGTTGTTATTTTAGCAGTGGTGATGACCCCAGCAATTTTATTATCTTAGCAGTGGTGACAGTAATATGACAACAATAACATGAGCAAAGTTAATTAGTTAATTATAACCATTTATCAAAACCATACTATTTGCCTCTCTCTCCTGGTTTTTTGTTTGTTTGTTTGTTTTGTTTTTGTTTTTGTTTTTTGGGGGGTTTTGTTTTGTTTTGTTTTGTTTGGCACCTCGTGGCTTTAAATACTTTAGAATCCAGATCTCCTTTCCTCATGATAAGTCCCTACAGGGAAGGAAAGGTAGGACCCAAGCAAGGCTTTTCGAAGGACACCAGCCACAGTCGCTGTGTCATCCATGCTGCATTAGCATACACCATCCTTGACCGACAGCACTGAGCCTTAGAGAATTGCTACTCAGGTGGGAACTGGAGCCTAAGGAAAATCAGAACACATCTACAAGACGCAAACCCAGACCACGACCCCAGCCGGGGCCACCAGTGGAAGCTACGTGTCATCTCCAACATGCCTATATACATTTAGCTTTGTTTTAAAACAGTCATGGGCCGGAAAAAAAAAATGTCAAGAAAGCTGTGGTGCTTTTTTTCCCCCATATTACTTTGCAATTTACTTAAAAATGGCAATAAGTAAATAAGCAAAACGCAGTTGTAAAAATGTTACTTATATCAAATCACAGAAATCCAAGCTACTGTTGGGATTCAAGTCCACCCGAAGGAACCCTGTGGAATAATATTGGCTTCTCTTTGGGGACATTTCTACTTGTTCTACTTGGTAGTTTTTCAATGAGACTAGAAATCAAATTATACCAGCTATAGATACTGCTAGTGCAATTCAGACAGAGCACAGCTAATCTATGTTCAGTGATAACACAATCCAAGCACAAAACTCCAAGAATTACAAGGTTCAGGGGACCCACTGACACTGGAGGGAGGACCTTGTGTGTTCCTGTCTCATGGCTGTCAGGAAATAGCCACACAGTAACATGTCCTGAGACGGCTGAATTCATGCAGGCTCAGTAAGGGTGTGACTAACCACTCCAGTGCCTGCATACAGTACACAAAGCACAATACTGGTTCAGTCTAATTGAGATCTGCCCTGCTCCTCCCATGATCATTCAGGAAGATCTTTCTTTCATCCTGCCGAACTGCTGGTAAATGGGTCCCACTTAATTTTACCAAGGGACTCTAAGTTTTTATAATCCAAATAAACCTGTATCAGTGGTGCTACAGTTACAAATTAAACAAAGCTATGTAAATATTAAGTAACAGTAAGGGCAATTTCTGATTCCACAAGCTCACTCCAACAAGGGAAGAGACAGCTGGGTATTTTCTCCTAGACCCAGGAAGGCTGAAGAAAGTCCAAGGCTGATGGTCCACCTACTAAGTTGCCATCTGGCCTGGGACCAAACAGAACAACAGGACTTGGCAAGGGAGCTGCTACGCTGAGCATCCAAATGGGCATCTGCTTTATCCCAATGGATATGCTTTGAGGGCACAGTTTCACACCAGTCTCGGCTGTGTGAGTTCTCTCTGTGTGCCAAGGGTGGATAGGAGGAAGATTCTGTCACACTCGGTGTTGGCCTGACCTCAATTAAGACACTTGTCCCATTTGGGGAAAAGGAATTTCAATGACATCCTCTGTAAATTCCCAAACCCAAAGAGGAGGCCGATCAAGGGCAGGCTGGAGCTGACAGGCCCCTGAACACGGCAGCAGAGGGAAGAGCAAGAACAGGAATCCTGAACCTCCCATCCCTCAGCTTCTTAATCCAGAAAGGGGCTCAAGCAGGATGTGTCACGTAATAACAGTCCCTGTCTATGTGGTAGCCGATTGAGAAGCATCTGGATCTGCTCAGTAGTCAATGAGGAATTAGAAACAGGCACTCATTTTTAGATGCCAGGAAACAACAGTGATGGTATTTGTCACTACTAATAAGGACAGTCAAATAACTCTTCCACACTGGTAATTATACTTCTTTCCCTGAACACCTACTCCATGTATCCCAAGCAAACCAACTACAAGATTTAGCTGGAAAAGAACTGGTGAAATGGCTCAGTAGGTTAAAGTGCTCGCTGAACAAGTCTGATGACCTGAGTTCAAGTCCCCAGGATTCATATAAAGATGTAAGAAGAGAACCAACTCCATATAGTTGTTCTCTGACCTCTACATGCATACCATAGTATCTGTACATACACAACACAGACACACACACACACACACACACACACACACACACACACACACAGATGCCAGATAGATGATAGATGGATAGATAGACAGATGGTAGACACATAGATAGATAGAGGATAGATAATAGGTAGATAGATAGATAAATAGATAGATAGACAGATAGACAGATAGATAGATAGATGGCTGAAGATATGACTCAGCCATTAAAAGCACTTTCTTCTCTTCCAGAGGACCCAGGTTCAGTTCCCAGCATCCACATGGGAATTCACAACCACCTCTAACTCTAGCTTCAGGGGCTTTTATACCCTCTCCTAGTCTCCACAAGCATACATACATGCAGTCAAACACTCACATACATAAAGTAAAGATACATATTTTTAAATGAAAGAAGTTATCCAGGCATGGTATACCTATCGCATATGCCTATAATTTCAACACTTGGAAGGGGGAGACAGGAGGATCAGGAATTCAAAGCCATTATCAGCTATACAATAAGTTAGAGACCAGACTGTGCTATATAAGACTTGTTTTAAATTAAATAAAGAAGGAGGGGGAGAGAGAGAAGGAGGGAAGGAAGGAAGGAGAGAGGGAGTGAGGACAGGAAGGAGGGAAGGGGAGGGAAGGAAAGAGGGTGAAAGGGAGAAAGGGAAGCAGGGAAGGAAGGAAAGAAAACATATGTTAAGCAAACCACAGCACTATTAGCTTTTTCCTTTGTCAAGTGCTGGAATCAGAGTTTCAAGCTGGCTAGTGCAAGCACCACGGGAATGCCGCCCCTCTGACACAACACGTAAGCCCTTGGGGCAGCACTTCCCTTCCGTCACCACTGGCTCGCTACCAAACCACCACGCCTGCCTGAAGCAAGCACACCTAAAGCCATGTGGAGGCAGCCTGGCTTATCCTAGTGGCTAGAGCTGCCAGGGGAAATGCTGCGGCCCAATTACCACTATGAGGGGTATGTACAAGAGGTGTGTGCAAGGAAGCCTCTCACGGGAGACACTCAGGATTCTCTGAGACTTCCAGCCGATCCCTTGTTTTCAAGGTTTTAGAAAATCAACCTTCCTCCTTGACATTTAAAGTTGGCTCTCTCAAAACCACCTGAACAGCAATGCTATCTCTTCTCTTAAACTCTCTGCTCAAAATGTGCTTTAACTGGTCTCTCCTATGTACGCAAATCCACAGTTCATTCCAAATGTAATAACCGTGGTCTCCACCCCACTCCTTTGCTGTTGTTGAAGTCCAGTCTTCTCCCATGATCCTTCCTGCCCTCCTCTCAGTCCGCTGTGTCACTCCATTTCTCAAATGCAGCCAGCACTCCACAGATCCAAAGGACACTGAAAGGAACATCGTTCCAAACAAACCCCGACTAATTTTTCTTCTCTGTATTCCTTAAACAAAGCAATCTATCAGCTACTTACACAGCACTTATACCACTAGGTATTATAAGCATTTGGAGATTATCTAAAGGATACAGCAGGGTGTGTGCCGGTTACAGCGCAAGCACCCATAGAATGGTCTAAACCCTCATAGACTTCAGTGTCTCCGGGGAGAGACAAGTTGAACCAGCCTCAGTGGACACTGAGAGATGAATTGTAGGCCAATCGTACCCACTGCTGTATACCTCGCCCTCCCAGAGCTGAGAAATGTCCCTTCTAATTTTCTTCTTGCCAGGGCTCACTGAGAACCCCTTCTCAGGTCCACAGCAGTCTCGTTATCCCACCCTCCTCTGCTCTGATGTATCTCTGACCACATTTCTCTGGACAGACAGACAGCACTCTTTAGCAGGTATAGCTCACTGATTTGTTTTTATGAAATTATTAACTGATCCATCCACTCTCTTCTGAGATTTTTCCCTGTTATAAAAGTCTTTGAAGAAATATTAGTAAATATTCAATCAAGAACAGCTATCAGAAAAACCACATAACTCATAAGAGATTTAAAAATCTTGAGCCTTGGGTTCTACCCAAGAGAAACAAGAAATGTGCATTGGAATTTTCCTTCTTATTTGTCTTAAATTATATATTACCCTGAGAACTTTAAGTAGACTTTGGGATTTTAAAAAGTCTAAGTGAAATCTGCCAGTATGAAATCCAAATTAGACAAAGTGGTGCCATATCCCCTTTATCAGAGATCTGTGGTTCTTATCGGCAGACAAAATTCAAACGTCCTACTTAATGGTGCATTTTACTCAATCAAATAACAGGACTTGTAAATCAGGATCCGACTGGGCTGGAGAGATAGATAGCTCTGTGTGTTAAGGACTTAACTCCAGGTCAGGTGTGGGATTCACCTTAAGAGAAGGTGTAAGAGCTGGAGAGGCAGGTCAGTGGGTAAGAACACTTCTGCTCTGGCAAAGGAACTGAGCTTGGTTTCCAGAACCCACATCGGGCAGCTCACTTCTACCTGTTAACTCCAGCTCCAGGGGACCTGACTCCCCCTGCTGGCCTCCATAGGTGGTACACACACATGTGGGGTACACTCACAAGTACAAGCACACATATAAGGATAAAAATAGATTAGTTAGCCTATACCAAGTAGACAGTCCTGAAACTGATTCTTAACAGACTCAGTAAGTTGCATTTATATATTTATGTGCTTACGAACATGAAAAGGAGGTGTGACTATGGGAGGGTCTCAAGAAAAGGAGAAGGTATGTAATTATATTATATAATTTGGATGAGAAAGGTTACCTTATAAAAGACTTAATAAAAACATTTTAAAAATAAAAATAAAATTTTAAAATAAGGTGGCTAGTAATAAAGGGAGGTTTACACTACCAGTGTCTAGCATACGTACCAGTGTGTTGACACTTATACACAAGTACACACACATGGGATTTATATGGTATAGAATTAAATGTTAACAAGTAGCTGTTGAATATGTCCTGTTCAAAGCTAAAATCCCCTTTATTTTACTTGCAGAGAAGAACAGTTTTTTCTGGTGATGGGGAAATCTGTTGCCGTTGCCTTAACCAAGCAAGCCCTCGTCACTAGTAATAGTCACCCTGTTGCTTACTGACTTATATTGAACTTTTGCCAAGTTTGGCTTAGCTTGTGCATTATGTATTTACTGCCGAGTCAACAACTCCCCACTTCTTACATGTCTGGAAGTGTGGTTATTTATTAGCTCTCTGCTCATGGGGACACAGACAGCCCTCAGCTGGTACAGCCTGTCTGCTCCATTGTAGGTTGGACTTCAACTGCAAGAAGTGAATGGTGGGAGATGGAATCACCTGGCTGTAGGCTCAGCATCTTCACCTACCTTCCCACAACCTTGGCATCCCACAGTGCAGCTCTAGGTAAGAAAAGGTCTGTCTTTACTCTTCTTTTCTTTTCTTTTTTTTTTCCATTATTTTTTGTATTCACTTTACAGCCTGATTGCAGCCCCTCCCTCCTCCCCTTTCATTCCCATCCTCACACCTCCCTCTCCCCCACTCTCCCCTCATCTTATCCTCAAAGAAGGGGAGATTCCCCCATGGGTACCAACCCACCCTGGCATATCAAGCTGAAGCAGGACAAAGCGTATCCTCTCCCACTGAGGCCAGACAATGAAGCCCAACAAAGGGAAAGGGATCCTAAAGCAGGAAACAGAGACAGTATCCAATACAATTTTTAGGGGACCCACATGAGGAACAAGCTGCCTATGTGCAGGAGGCCTAGGTCCAGCCCATGCATGCTCTTTGGCTGGTGCTTCAGTCTCTGTGAGCCCCACGGGCCCAGGTTATTTTACTCTGTAGGTCTTTATGTGGTGTCCTTGACCCCTCAGGTTCCCCCAATCCTTCCCCCCAACTCTTCCACAACTCCCTGAGCTCCACCCATCCAGCACCTGATGGAAACAGATACAACCAAATGAAATGGTCTGTCTTAAATCCCAGTGGATGGTGTCCTCCTCAACCAGCTGTCACAAGTCCTTGTCTGAATCCAGGGTGAGTGGCAAGTCTTCCCTCCTCACATGGACAAAGTGACAGTCACACTTTATAGAATGGCTGTGGCTGGGCTAACTGCATTAGTGTACTTCTCTTTGGACAGAAAAATCTGCCACAATCTAAATTGAATTCATGATGAAACAAGGCCAGTCTGTAATTGCGGAACATTCAACAAGACATTGGACTGACCTCTTCAAGACACTGAGTTCATGAAAGACAGAAGGAATGTTCTAGATCTGTCCAACAGGACTTTCCGTAATAATGGAAACAGATTATATTGTACAGCCCTACTGGTAGCCATTAGCCATACATGGCCAGTGATCACTCAAAATATGGCTGGTGTGACTGATGAGCACAATTGTCAAATGTCTCTTTAAATGGCCCCAAATGGCTAGTAGGTACCAAGCTGAACAGCACTAATAGAGACTAAAGGGGTCCTGACCTGAAGAGACCATACACAAATGCTAATACTTTTGCCCTGGATGGAGAGATGTCAGCACAAACAAACAAAAATGGGTGCTCTTCATATGACTGAAGAAATTCCAAAACAGCAGGTATAGTTAACATCTGTATTGAATCTATATGTTAAAATATTTGAGCAGGAAAAGTTATCCAGTAGTTATATCAGGCAAGGCCCTTGTTCTTAGGAAATGTACAGTGAAGAAATGCCTGGGAGTCTGCAGTGTACTACCAAATGCCAAAGCTGGGAGCGGGACACATGCATCTATAGAGACATGCATATGTTGGGGGGGAGCAAATACAAATGCAGTACAATCGTTGAGGTTGTTGTTGTTGTTGGGTTTTGTTTTGTCTTGTCTGAGACTGGTTCTTGCTATGCAGCCCTGGATGCCTTGATCCCTAGAACTCACTATGTGGCCCAACACAGCCTCAAACTCATAGCAATTCTCCTGACTCCACCTCCTAAGTACAGGCATAAGCCACCACACCTGGCCAAATACGAGTTGTCATATAAAACTGTACTGTTCAGCTTCTTCAGATATTAAAGAAATTAAGATGCAGAGAACTACTCTCTTTTCTATGCTATACCTATAGTACTTCCATATAAAACATATTGTCAAAATTAGCTTTTTTTTTTTAATGCTTTATGACTCAGTATTGCACATCCCTTAGGTTTTCTTTCAAATTTTATAAGAACCAACATAGGACTATTACATACTAAAAATGTCCCCCAATAAATGTATTTTAACTGGTTGATTTTTTAAGGCAACATCTGCTATGCTAGTTTAAGTGGTAAGTGGTATTACTACCTGGCAACTAAACTTACACCGGGTCTGGGAGGCGGCAATCACCTACATTTACATAATTCTGACCAGAGTGAAGAGAATCTGATTTTATGTAGTAAAAAAATGAATCAGAATAACGGCCTACTGCATTTAATATTTACCTACTAAGAAGAATACCGCCATGTACAAAGGAAATTTTATATATGAGAAATGGTTCTTAGGGCTCCTGGAAACGTCACTGCCTCTTTGTTGTAAAGTGATGGTCTGGGCTGCAGGTTTAGCTTGGTGTCCTATGTGAGTCAGGACCTGGGCTGGAAGACCAACACTGCAATGAAGGAAAAAAGCACTTAAAAATATTGCTAGACATCTTTTGTTGTTGTTGTTGTTGTTATTGGCTTAGGCTGTGTTTTAAAATAGAGGGGATTTATTTTGATTTGGGGCTTGGTTTTCCTAAGAAGACTGGTCATGGTCACATTTGGATAGCAAACAGCATGAGTCTGTATGTGGAGTCACCTGGGTTCAAATACTAAGCCTTCCGAGTTGATTTCCTAAGGCCAAAGAACACAATACAATAGGAGGGTACTCCTGGGTCATCTCCAATCTAAATAGAGGCTCTGGCCTGAGCAGGAAAGGCAGAAACTGACTTCTTCTGCCTTAGTTGCCTAAAAAAAGATCTTTGGGCTGGAGAAGCAGAGAAGAGGAGAGGTGACAGGTCGGGCAGTGTACCCTCCCTGCTCCAGGCTGGCTTCTTAGGGGACATCTGCTTCCAGAAGACCCTTAACTGGCATCTATAAAGCAGGCTGCATGGCCTGCAACTGGAAAACGACAAAAGCAAGAAGCTCTCAGGGAGGCTGTATGCACTATCCTCTCTGGAACCCACTGTCCAACAGCAGGAAATTTCAAGGCAGCTCTTCCCTATCAGGAGACAATATATGACATCATATGACGCAGAGAGAATCCATATGTACTGTTCCATGTAGCCTCCGTTTGTTTCTGTTCCTGTAACTTTATCAAAACACATAACAGGTGTCTCCTGAAATATCTCTTTACTGACGTGAGAAACATGACTGATTTTTTTGTTCATAACATGTTCACCACTGTATCTGCCTGAAGTAGGAAGAAATGAAATACTGTATCAGGAAAATTAGAAGTAGCTGGATGACAGACCAAGAGACAATCTTCTCAAGTCCTCAGTCAAGAGACCAATCTACTCAAGTCCTACAAAGTCCCACGCAAACAACAACTAAGCAACAACCCAGGATCAGAGGAGAAAGAAATAGACCAGATAAAAGACCACAGGAGGCCTTCCAGTAACTATAACGCCAGCAGGAAGGGAAAACCTTACCTCTCTGTCAGTCCAAGACTATGAATCCTAAAGATCTTTTCTTGACTTGCTAAAACTTCTAGGCCAGCAAGGTAATTCAGTGGGTACTCACGGCCAAGCCTGATAATCTGAGCCAACTACCACAAGTTAATCCTCTGACCTCCATACACACACCATAGCAGATACGTGTGCACACGCACACACATGCACAGATATGCACACACACACATGCACATGCATGCATGGACACACCCAAAATAAATAAATATAGTAGATTTTTAAGCTGCTATATGAGTCAATATCAGAGCCTCAGGAGCAACCTTACGTCCTGTTAACGCATCTCTTCTCAGTCAGTGTCCATGTCTGATGACAGTAATTCTAAGGAGCTAGATCCTGGATTCAAGGGTTCAGTTTCAGCAAGTTTACCAAAAACCCTGACTTCTTCCCTGTTGAAGAGCTCAGCTTGAGGTAAGGACCTGAGGTCTCACGCTTTGGAGGGCGTGAGGTACTGTTATAAGATGATCAGTTCTCTCTGTAGACACCGTCTCTAGGCCTACTGCAGCTCCGCTCTGCCGAAGGCAAATGTGTCAGTCTCTATCAACAGTGGACACTAATCACTTTCCATTAAACTGTATTGAGAAGCTGGACAGATGGCTCCAGCAGTTACCAGCACATGCTCCTGGGTGTCTTACAAACCCCTGCAACTCCAGCTCTAGAGTGATCTCGGTCTTTCTTCTGGTCTCCACAAGTACCTACATATATGTAGGCAGACATATATACAGGCACACATGCATACAGGCACACATACATACAGGCACAAACACACACACAAAATAAAATAGAAACTAAATATATATATAATATATTACAATTTACATATTATATTATACCACATATAATATATTGAAAGTCAGAAACCTCTCTTTCTACAAACCTTTTATATTTATGATTATATTTAAGATGCCTGTAGGTTAGAACTTACTTGAGGAGGCCTTTGAGTTCAAGGTTTACCACCAACATAAAGTTGACAAGTGCGACAGTTTTTACTGTGGCCTTGACACAACAGAGTCACCTGGGAAGAGAGTCCCAGTGAGGACCTGTCTCAAGCGGTAGGGTGGCCTATGGGCATGTCTGTGAGGGGGTGTCCTTAACTGGGTTAACTGGGGTAGCAAGACCCACCTTGAATGTGGGCGACACCATTTCCTGTTCTTGGCCCTGAGCCAAACAAAAAGGACAGAACCAGCTGAGAGCTAGCTTGTTAATTCATTACCCCAGTTCCTGCTGCCTTTACTTCCCCACAGGGACAGGCAAAGAAATCTGGGACTGTGAGGCAAACAAAGCCTTCTCCCTTAAATGGCTCTCATTGGTGGCTCTTGCCATAGTAAATGACACCAAGGAAATTGGAGTGGGGAAGATACAGCTGATTTGGGCATTTTAAAGCCTTCCCAACTTGCAAATTGGGGTGCTTATCAGCCAGACTTTCTCTAACTGGGGAACCTCAAAAGGATAGCTCCATGAAAGATAACAAGCCTCTCCTAAAGAGTGGTTGACACCTCACAATGAGCTGTTTCACATCATACGTAATCAGAATGCCAACTGTGGCTATATATGAAAGCAGTGCGCATCAACGCACAAACCCATCTTTGCACTGACGCCCATGCCAGCTCCAACGCTGACATGGTGCCCAAGCAGGTCTTACAGCAGTTGCGTGGTTAGAAGGGTTGGGAAAGCGGTCTCTTGCTGAGGGGGCAAAAAGGAGAAAAGGCCAAGTCAGGAGAAGAGGGCAGAATGTTGAGGGGTCAGCTTGCTGGGTAAAGTGCTGCTCAGCAAACCTGACGACCTCAGTTCAGATCCTCAGAGTCCACGGAAGACTCAGTTACATCTGTAATCCCAGCATGCCCCACGGGAGATAAGAGAATGAGACACAACAGCCGGAGGCGCACAGGCCAGCTAGCTTGGCACACGGAGCAGTGAGCAAGAGAGGCCCTGCCTCAAACCAAGTAGGAGGTGGGGACTTCACCCCCAGAGTGTCCTCCCCTGCACAGCCATGTGTGACAGCTCTCACACATACACAAAGTATGGGACACTGACATTACTGGGAGTGGGTGCAGAGGAGAAGAAAACGGCTAGCGTGCAGTGTAGTAACATTGCTCAGAAAAGTGGCCTGTAATAATGAATATTCTAAAAGACTTTCAGAAAGTCTGCAAGGATGTCACAAAAACAGAAAGGTAGTCGGGCGTGGTGGCGCACGCCTTTAATCTCAGCACTTGGGAGGCAGAGGCAGGTGGACCTCTGTGAGTTCGAGGCCAGCCTGGTCTACAAAGTGAGCCCAGGACAGCGAAGGCTACACAGAGAAACTCTGTCACAAAAAAAGAAAAGAAAAGAAAAGAAAAGAAAAGAAAGAAACAGAAAGGTTTTCTGTAAGACAAAAGTATTTTACTCTTAGTTGTTTGTCTACATGTAGAAAGAAAAAGTCTCCAAAGAGAAATGTGTGTTCTTCAGTAGTTACTTTAGTATAAGTAAATAGATAAATAATTATGCTAGGTTTGTCATCTAAGTGCTTAGAGGAAGAAGCTGGAAGATCAGGAGTTCAAGGCCAACCTCCAATACATAATCAGTTCCAGGCCAGCCTGAGCTACAGGAGACCCATCTCAAAATATCAAAGGGAGCATATAGCTAAGGGGAAACAAAGGTAACTTTGACACCCTTGTTTCCAAGACAGAAGCACATAAAATATAACGCTTTAGGGCCATCCAAATGTGTCTTCACCTGATTCACTAGAGAGCCCAAAGCTACCATTGTCATTAAAGGGAATCACTTATAAACTCAGTAACTATCCTCACTGTTCTAACTTTACACATTTTAAACTCTCCATAAATGCTACACATTGATCAAACATCAATCTTTTGTGACTAAATATATATACTGACAATCAGAATGATAATTATGATGAAGTGACTGGTGATGATGAGGATGAGGATGATGTTGATGCTGATGCTGATGCTGATGTTGATGTTCATGAAGAAAAACAATGACTGACGCTAACAGTCTACACTGGCCTGGCAGCTAATGACAGAGAAGAGAAATGCAGGAGTTCTTCTGATATCCACTCAAAAAATAATATTGCATATATGGTTAAAAAGGAAAAAAGAACTGGTTTAAAATATTACACCTGCCAACTAGGCATTGTAGCTCACAGCTATTGTCCCAGTACCCAGGAGGCTGAGGCAGGAAGAATGCTATGCAAGCCAGCCAGGGTCACATAAGTCCTCAAATAATAAAATAAAGTCATATCTAGATAGATATCTCTACAGATATATATGTTAAAAGCACATGCATACACACATGTACACACAGACACATGTCTATGTATATATGTATATGTATGTGATATATATATATACATATATGTTTCTGTGTAAGCATGTGTGTGATGTGTATTATATATATATATATATATATATATATATATATATATATATATAATGATGTGTCTATACTAACAAATCTGCAAAGTAAGAAAGAACCAGAACTATAGCATTCAATCTGACCTGCCCCACACATTAAGTCCACAGGAACAAATGTTGAGTGTTGCTAGGGTCTAATTGCCAATGGAACTTCATGACAAGAGAAACTTTTTCATTCATTTCTGCAATAAAACTGATTTTCAAGATTTATATTCTAAACTCTACTGGACTACACACAGAACAAAGGTGTAAATGAAAAGAACAGTATGAATAAATCCCTTCTTGGGAACATAGTTACTGAACTCAGGGCACAAAAGTTCATAGGACCCACCCACTTGGTCCAATGTTGTTTCTGGGGTCTGTGCTAAATGCCCTAGCTTCCCAAGACATCCAAGTGGGGCTATTAGTCTCTAGCATCCAACACTACATGTCTGTCCGAGCCGTGGTGTCCACTGTAATGAGGGGACAAGAATGGAGGGAGGCCAGACCTCTCTTAAAGACTGTCTGTCTAACAAAGCCCTCGGTTGTCAGTTCTAAGAGCCCTGGGATGTTTTTTGGTAGGATTCCCCCATGTAAAAGTAGTTTCAAGTGGTCAAAGTATTACAGAACAGAGTCTCCCCTGAGAACCTTTTTTTTTTTTTTTTTTTTTTTTTTAACTCTCCATGGACTTTTATGGCTGGTGTTTGTGGTTTTTCACTCAATTTTGAGCCAAGTAAAGAAATGGTAAATTAGAATCACGGCACTGGGAACTGATGGAAATAAAAACCAAGGGTTCCCGTACTACTGGCGCTAGGAGATCTTGGTGATTCCCATTCCAAAGTTCCAACAGCAGCTACTGAGCAGCCCTGTGAGTGGCAAAGTAAAGAACCTAAGAGCAGAGACACTCGGATGACAGCGGCCCGCAAAGTTACACAAAGCGTGAGAGTTCACTCACGCTTAGCACTGGAGAATGTCACCCTGAAAGGTAGGTTCTCTATGCTTTGTTACAGAATTGCCAGTTGCTTGGCTAGAGAAGAAGAAGAAAAAAAAAGCCCATGATTTTTTTTCCAGTGTTAATGACTTCCTAAGCAACCATACACCAGGACACAGAGCAGAGGTTCCCTCCTCACCTGAACAGGTGGCAGGCTACCACTGAACACCTTGGACACCTGCTGCTTAGCAGGAAAGCTTGACCCCCACAGTGACAAGAGGCACAGGGAGGGGTTTAAAACACTGAAAATCCCCCATGGTTAGACACCTTTTGGTCTTTCAAAGAACCCAAACCACTTCTCAACCATTTTAATCAGGCTCCCCTCTCATCAGCATGCTATCAATGAAATTAATGGCATGTGGGCATGCAAAACACAACATAAAAGTTGCTCATAATTGTAGTGACAGATGGTTCCCTTACAAAGCGTTTAAAGTCTTTTATATTTTAAAACATTTTAAACAAAGACTATTTAAAGAAATATCCACTATTCTTTCCACATACTCCTAAGTCAAATGTACCCTCTCTCCTTGTGGCACATGCAATCCCATCCTATGTTCTGTTAGGCAGAACGTCATGCAGTTAGCCCAAGGATAACTGGCGCTCTCCTACTGAATATCTTTGGCAGTATCAACTGATGGGCGGTTAACACCAGCACACAAACAGGCGCGGCACATGTTTATAGGCCCTTCTTGCACCATTAACACAAAATAGCCTTTCCACCCTGTAAATGCTGTCTGTCGGGAGATTCTCACTAACCCAAACCTGGGGGCTTGCGAGATGGGCAATAAAAGCACTTGCTACTACTCTCTTTCAAAGGACCTGAGTTCAGTTGCCAGCACCCACGTCATGCGGCTGCCCATAACTCCAGCTCCCTCTTCTGGCCTCTGTGGGCATGCAAATACATGTGCCATACACATACACAGAGACACAAATACACATAAGTAAAAATTCAAAAATAATCATTCTTTAAAATAAATGCCACATTTAGTATATACACAGATACGTATGAATATAAATGGTGGAGGGAAAGAACAAATAAGTAATTAGTGAAAGTGCATTTTTGGTGACATATTTTGAATTATTCTGAATCAGGATAAATAAGCAAACTAGCATAAAAGTTATTAATCACCTAAAAGTTTGTACAAATATGGAACGACACTGATATTGGTGACTATTAAAATGAATTTTTCTTTAAATACATTATCACATTGGAAAAAGCAAAACTAAGTCTAAGCCGTAACTATCAGATGCATTTGTGCTTTATAAGACTCGCTTTGGAATGATTCCACTTGTCCTGAGAGCATCGCCATCCACTGAACGGCTGCCCAGACAATGAGCATCTCTAAATAGTAACCACATCCTGGGCTTTTGTCTGGTGCTTATAGCAGAGAAGCTGACTGTAGAGCAAAATGAATTGAATTCAGGGCAAAAATGCCCTGAGATTTCTGACTAAAGCCACGTTTTATTATTTTTTTTTGCATTTAGGCGTGTTTTATTCTTAGCAGCTGAGTAATATCCAAGACGATTTCAATGCTATCCTTATTTGCAATTTTCATGTTTTAATTGGGCTTTATTCACCATAAAAACTTAGATTAGGAATCTCCTAAGAAGTGGAAGGCACTGAATCTAGTTTCCATTCCAAACAAAACAGTGGGAAAAGATTCATTAAAAGCTGAGGGAGGAGTCCGGTGTAGTGGTGCACGCCTTTAAGCCTAGCACTCAGGAGGCGGAGGCAGGTGGTTCTCTGAGTTCGAGGCCAGATTGGTCTACAGCGTGAGTTCCAGGGCAGCCAGGGCTACACAGAGAAATCCTGTCTTAAAACACACACACACATACACACACACACACACACACACACACACACACACACACACAAAACAAAAAGGTGAAGGAGCGAGAGCTACCACAATTCATACTTAAAATTGCAGTGGAGCTTGGTAAAACTCGTGGCTAAAAAACTCGTGGCTAAAACATGCTTTTGAGGCTTCTTGTCACTGGGCTGGCCCAGGTGATCATCATAAAGATCTCATTCAGTGTCTTATTCCTAAGCTGGTTTCCATAGGAACTTGAACATTGTACTCTGCTGATGGATGCACGGAGGGGTGGAAAGACTCTCTTCTTCATTAACTTCTTATCAAGAAGTTTGGTTTCTGCAGGGGTAAGTTACAAGGCACCTTAAAGCAATGATTTACTTATGATGCCTGTGAAATGTCAGAGAGTGATCATAGCTCACACTTGAAAGGAAGAGAACTGGAAAAACCAGACCTGCTTGCCTGAGGGTGTGTCTTCGCTGATGGGTGCATGGTCACTGTCACCTGGGCTAGACTTGTTCATGGTGTTTCTCTTTAGGCTGGGTCAGGGCTGTGGCCAGAGTCACCTTATTCATTTTCAGACCATGAGATGGGGAAATGAAGTGGCATAACTCTCAGGATGGAATATGCAAGATAAAATGTGCTCTCTCGTCATTTAACAAACATGTAGGGAACTTTTATAAGACACAAAAGCGATACCCTATGCTTGTTTCTTGTTCAAAAATTTGAGAAAAATAACAGACAAAAAAAAAAAGGCATCAGAGAAGATGCACTCACTGGGCACAGTGATGTGGGACTGTAATGCCAACACTTGAGACGTGGAGGCAAGAGAACAATGGTTCTGGGGGTAGCTTGGGCTAGAACAGTGATTTCTGGGCCAGCTAGGACTATTTAGCCATACCTCATCTCAAAATACTAAGTTTCAAAGAAGGCATTTAACTTACAGTACATGACAGAAATAAACATACAGAATCCTGAGAGAACACGCTGGGAGGAAGGAGACATCAGAGAGAGGAAAGATGAGTCCATCAACAGTGACAAACTGGCCTTTTATGTGCTTATTGTAATTTATAGATGCTAATAAAACCTAGAAGAGGCACTACAGGATTGAACCCACGTAAGTGAAGCCCACCAGTGATGTCTGTGGTTAATACGGCCTGATACTGCTGAACATGGATTTGGCAAGACAGGCTTTAAAGTAGTAACGAAAACAAAGTGAAGGACCGTGACAGACATAGAGATATTGGGGGGAGGAGGGGAGAAGTTAAGAGAAACCACCACAGAGCCCTAAAGTGCTAGAGGGGGACTGAAAAGAAGGGGCAATAACAATAGTCAAATTTAAGGTGAAAGCAACAAAACTGACAACAATAGGATGTCAGACAAGAGATAGGAACAAAGGCATGGCCTCCTACTGAGGAGGAGCCTCTCCCTAAAGCTTAACTTCTAAAATTAACTTGCTATAAGGGTTTAGTTGTGATCAAACTGAGAGCCACTTTTAAAATATGGAAATAGTAGAAAAATCCTCTACATAATCTAATCATGAACACAGACACACAGACACACACACAGACACACAGACACACACACACACACACACACACACTTCTTCAAGACTGAAAAGGAAACTAGGCAAGTGAGACAATCACTGGTGAAGGTGAAGGTGCCTGTCACCTGCCTAATGACCTGAGCTTGTTCCAGTAGTTCCACAAAGTAGAATAATGGCTCCCACTTGTCCTCTGACTTCTATGTCAGACACACACACACACACACACACACACACACACACACACACACACACACGTACTTTAAAAAGAGAAAGGATGTCCCATCATGTTCAATAAAATGGGTACAAGTGGAAATTATCTTAGCAAACCAACTCAGCCTCAAGAAGGCAAATACCATGTTTCCTGTCATTTGTCAGTCCTTGATTATATATAAAGCCATGTGTGTATATATCACGTGCAAGTCGAAGCAAAGTAGTCTAGGGTGTGGGGGGTGGGAGGCAGGAAGGTAATCGGTGTGGAGGGAGAGCAGGGTCCAAGCACATTATACACACTTATGGAAACATCTGCATGAAACGCAGTGCTATGCACAATGAGTAGACATCAATGAGACAGTTATGTTGTCTTTACTCTATTTTTCAAGCTTCAGCAATGAATTAGTGAAAATGAGTCTGGAAGTCATCCAAAAGGCTAGGGAAACACAAAACGCAAGTGTCACCTGATGGTGACTCTCCTTTTCACCTCAGGGCATTAAGCCACTGACTAGAAGAGCAAGCTACACCTAAGCAGGAGGTTCAAAATGGGCATGGAGGAAAGGCTAGAGAAACACCCAGACAGGCTGGGTCGCCCTCACAAGGTCCTCTCCAGACGCTCTTGGGAAAAGCCAAGAGGTTAGTCCTGTCTTCCTACTGTGCTTTGTTCACAGGAAGACAGAGGATCAGAATCGTCCATGCCAGAAGCCAGGCGAGGCACCCGCTCACTGAGCACACAAACAAAGGCTGAGCAGGGACTGTGCACCCAGCATTATGCCAAGGCACAAAGGAGACAGAAGGTTATTCAGACTCATTCTCCACTCACACGTGTTCAAGATAGGTTAGAGAGGAGGAGGCGAGGGTGGGGGGAGGGAGAGAGGGAGGGCAGTGAGCAAACAAGTAAATAAACCATGAATTGTAACCTGGTAACAATTTAAGTTAAGTATGAGATAGCAGCCAATACAAAAGAAGAGGTAATGTCTTCTGGGAATGTGATCTTCAAGCTGAGTCTAAGATGAAGGGTTTTCATCCATCCACACGAGATGGTGAGGTAAGCAAGGAAGAAGTTCAAAGCAGAGGGACAGCTTGTGCAAAGTCATGGAAGAGCGAGGCCAAGTGTGGTCAGGAAGTTGGAGTTATTACGGGATACCTGGGGTAAAGAGTGAAAGCAGGGACTGGGCAAGACGGAGCCTTTGTGTGCCAGTGTGAAAGAGACTGGCTTTAGAAAGGACACATGAAACCGGCGAAGCACGTCCTGCAAGGCAGGAAAGTGGGGCAGTGGCACACAGTCTGTGGGCTGTATTGGAAGGGGGGGAGTCTATAGGATTTGGTAATGGTTCCTCTTCCCCCACCCCCATGGGAGGAACCAAATGATGGGTCAAGGAAGGAACCTGGGACTAGGACAATTGAAATGCCTGGCATTGTCATTTTAGGAACAGCAGGCTCATACAGAGGACTCAAGCGAAAGGAGTTAGTGAACGGGGCTGGGGAGATGGACAGCCAAAACTTTAGCTGAGGCTTGCCCTCCATTTGGGCCCTGTGAGAAATGAAGGGTCAGCTCTCAGGAAAAAGCCATGGGCTACAGATAAGAAACTGAGTCAGGGCTGTGATGAAAACAATGCGAGGCTGAAGTCTACTTTAAAAGGCCATGGAACAAAGACTGCTACGTGAACAGGAGATAAGGCCTGAGTAAAGAATTCCAGACACTTCTCAACTTGGGACAACATGCTTAGATAATGCACAAATTCATCATTAACTGAAACGGGCAGGGGAGGGGGGTATGGTAGGGGGGAGGGGTGTCTCCCTCCCTTCCCCCCCACTGTAGCAGTACCAACAGGTGGTGCTAGAACTTCCTGGAGCCAAGTTTCATTCCCCTCGGCTTTTAGATGCCCGCTCTATCCAAGATGCTTCTGAAATAACATCTAAGTGTAGATGGAAAACAAGAAGCACCAAAAGAGCCAAAGGAAGAGAACGCTGCCTTTGAGCAACGGGAAAGACGGACACGCCGTACACTTCCTTCAGCAGACAGATCTAGAAAGATGATGGAAAGTCAGTGGAGAGAAAAACCTCAGAGTAGGCACTATAGTAAAGCCGAATACGATGAAACCTCAATGGTGCGCCTTTGGTTTGCAGCTCGACATGGTGCACGTACCAGGGAGACATGAGCTGAGACACCAGACTGTGTGAGCTGACTAATTCAAGGGAAGCAAAGATACAGAGACAGGTCTGGGATCCTTAGGAAGCCCAGAACATGGGAATGACACAGGAATGTGACAAAAAGAAAACCCATTCCAGAAGAGTGAAGCGCCACATCAGGTGACACCAGGAGCTTTCTGTCCACTTAGACTTACCACATGAAAGAGAAGGAACACTTAAACCAACTCTGATGACAATCAACAGAGGTTTAAAATTTTTTTAAATTACAATCAAATATTATCCATTTTACTTATCAAGAACTCTCTTTGTCTGTAGCTGAAAATCTGAAGGCAATTCTTAGGCCACAGAACTACAGTCATCCTCAGAGGATGAGGAGATGAGCAGCCGCTCTGATGTTTGGTAGGAAGGATGTGCAATTACAAGTCCTGCTGGACGGGAGGAGACAAGCTAAATGCTCACACACAGCTCGGCAGCCCCTTCAAGGAATGCTGAAGAGACATCAGAATGCATGAGAGCTGGGAAGAGAGTCAGGGCAGGATAGGACTGTATGGGTAGTCTAAGTACAAATGCATACAGGAAAGAACAGTGATTCGAATCCATCTAAGTGCCATGGTCTGTGCCCATTTTATCAGACCAACTAATGACCTCAGCTGTGAGATGAACCAAATGCGGGCGAAGCCGAAAGATGTCCTTATGGGCATCAGCCAGCCCACAGACATGGTGAGGCCAAACGGAAGTTATAATTCATATCAGTGCCTATCTTCCAGTGCTAAATTGGAAATCCAGTACATGTATTTATTAATACTTTTTAAATGAGAAAAGTACTTTGTCTTATTTGGGCAATTGAGCAATTGTCAAGTGAATTTACTCCACATGAGAAGCAAAGAAATGACTCCCATTTCTCTCAGCACATTCACACACAGTGATTTGTCTGTCTGTCCTATTTGTGTTTGTTCTCATTTTATCTTATTTTATTGTTAGTTTCCCACCCTTCCTTCCTTCCTTCCTTCCTTCCTTCCTTCCTTCCTTCCAGACTCCTGTTTTGTTTCCTAATGAGAAAGACCAAGAAAGTGTGGGGAGGCATCTGGCAGGAGCTGGGGAGAGGAAACCATAATCAGAATATATTCTATAAGAAAAAAATCTGGTTTTCATTTAAAAAAAAAAGTAAACAAGAACAAAAAATAAATCTTCAAAAACAATCGCGTTAACTCACCATCAATTCATCAGTTAGCTTTTTAAAAGATCCTACCTGGATGATTAGAGACATGAGTAAAAACTAAGCAGAACAAGGAATAACAAACCCCACTGCCCCTTCCAACCGTGAGGCCTATATGGTGTGGGTTTGGCACCTGCACAGACACTCTGCCTAGTCAACTCTCCCTTCTCTCCATCCTCAACGGGCAAGCTTAGCTACTGAAGCTACCAGTGAGGGATGGAACTCTCCCATTAGGTGCACAAAGCTTGGGAAAGTAGGTCACGGGGTTGCCAGGGGGAGTCCAACCATCTGTCTGACAACTCTGTATGACTTCCGCCTCCCTGTGATACTGTGTTCAATGCCCAGTAGGCAAGATAAGAGAAAGGTTAGCTGAGCTTTCTGTCACAGAGACAAAAATACACACACAAAAACTCAGGCACCTCAATCCTCTCACAGCCAACACACCAGTCAATAAGTCAATAAATGCTCATTTAGAATCTTCTCTGAGCACAGAGGTGGGTTGTTTTTTGTTTTTTGTTTTTTAATTCCTTGGCAAACATGACCCAATCCATACTTATAGACAAGAGATAAAAAGAATCGTCGATCCTGCTACCAAACAATTAAGCTCTCTGCAATGCAAATAAAAACGCCTTTGAAATAGACAGTTATGAATCTTTCATTCATAGCAGCTAACTAGAAACGCACATGAGCCAAAGGCTTTGTGGGGATCATTTCCATGGATTGTAATTTGAGAGGTGCGTCAGAAAGGGTTGGCTCTGAGGAGGTAGGGGGCGGCCACCTCTTTCTTCTTTCTTGCAAAAGGGATTTTACAAGTTTGCAGTTCGTGTGGCCATCTTTAAGTTACTCCCATTCATGTTTCAAGACAATCTACTTTTCCCATCCCCAAAAAGTTTTATACTTTCCAACCAGCTTGACATCTTTGGCGTGACTTTACCTTAGGAATAAAGGCTTCTTTGTTCCCGGGTTTTCCAGGAGAAAACTGAATACTGTATATAAAAACAACACCGGTACACTCGTCTGCTCTGATATTAAGCTGACCTTAACAGTTGAAGGCCTTACAAGCTTGTTCTTACAAGAATAATGGTACATAGATGTTTTCCCATAAGATCTTCAATAACAAAATACTCCTCAGGAGGTGACTGTAAATCCACACATTATTTGAAAGGGGGCTGACTTTATAGTCTATGGTATCAATACACCTAGAAAAATCAAACACTGGCATTTGACAACAACAACAACAAATGAATACCAATCATAGAGAAAAGGGGAAAAGCCAGGAAAAGTGTATGCATTATTTTCCATAATTTTGACCATTTACATGGATAGCAATGCTTTTGTTTTGTTTTTCTTTTGTTTTTTTTAAATGAATGTCAAAAAAAAAAAATCTAACAAGAGTATTTTAAAAGGGGGATGATACTGAAAGGATAACAGCTAGAAGCCTTTCCCCAACTGAAGTAACTCTGCTGGTCTTAGATTTAAGCTGTGTTCTCACCCCCTGTAGAGATTTAGACACTCCTGTTCAGTGAAGGGGGTGGGGTGGGGGGGACTGCAGACTTGGATTGACTACCCTGAAAAACTTCACCGCAGATTCACACCCACACTCGCAAGAACTCACAGAAAGCAAGACTAGAAATAGGGACACGTGAGCACCCTTTACTCCTAAGGCCCCAAATGCTAGCAGTGTCCATCCACGCTAGCCTTATAAAGTGAAAGTTATTACTCAGAAATAGCAAGAGGTTAAGCTTTCCAAAGATAACTATGTCCATGCTTTGAACTCAAAGCCCTTTTATTTTGTCTTCATTTACTGAATAAATATTTAATATAGTCTTACATCAAATAATATACTGTTTCTTACAACATATAATCAAAGAAAGTGCCTAGACAGTACAAGGGCAGCGCAACAGGTTAACAATGGCTTCGGGCTGCTATGTCTCTGGCAGGCTCTACTGAATGTTTGGTTCTGAATCTTATTCAAACTTTTACATTTTAAGATAGCAATAGCTTGATTATATCAATGACCCTGAAGAACATAAAGTAACACAAAATACAACTGATATCTATTGAATTAAATCACTCTATAGCTGCAGGTCTTCAACTGCAGATCCAGAGAGAGCTGACAAAAATCACATTTCAACTGCTCCATTAACTGTCTGGCCGTGAGAGAAAATAGAACAAATCACAGATAAGTGATACACAGATAGGAGACAAATCCTGGTGGTAGGATAGATTGCCATTCTTATTTGAAAAGTTGGTCCAATATCACAGAGTATCCTCGTATTAAATAATCCCACTTGGGATATATCTCAATTTAAATTATAAAATTCAGTGATAAAGGAATCCTATAAAAATTGTAGGTGCACACACATACACGCATACATACATATTGCAGATCTTTCTTTTTTAATTAATTAACTTGTTTATTCGCTTTACATCCCAATCATAGCCCCCTTTCCTCCTCTCCTCCTGGTTCCAACCCAACTTCTTTCCCTCTTTTCCTCTATTCCCTCCTCCCCTACCCCTCAGAAAGGGGAAGTATCCCCCCAACAACCCAGCCCACCACATCAAGCCACATCAGGACTGAGCACATCCTCTTCCTCAGTGACCTGGCAAGGTAGTGATCGAAAAGCAAGCAACAGAGTTCTTGTCAGAGAAAGCCTCCACTCCCCTTACTAGGGCACCCACATAAAGACCAAGCTGCCCATCCGGTACATATGCGTAGGGGGCCTCGGTCCAGTCCATGCATGGTCCTTGGTTGGTACTTCAGTCTCTATAAGCACCCCTGGGCCCAGGTTAGTTGGCACTGTTGGTCTTTTTGTGGAGTTCCTGTCACCTCCAGGTCCTTCTATCCTTCCCACAACTCTTAGATAAGGCTCCCTGCACTCTGCCCAGTGTTTGGCTGTCACACTCAGCATCTCTTCCAACCCACTGCTGTGTGGAAATTCTGAGAGGACAACTCTGCTAGGCTCCCACCTACAAGCATAGCAGAGTGGTGTTAATAGTGTCAGGGGGTGGCTCTCTCCCTCGGTGTGAGTCTCAAGTTGGACCAGGCACTGGTTGGACATTCCCTCAATCTCTGCTCTGCTCTATCTTTATCCCTGTACATCTTGTAGGCATAGTAAATTTTGGGTTGTTGTTTTTGTGGGTAGCTTGGTGTTCCTCTCCCTCCACTAGAAGGCCTGTCTGGTTAGAGGGTGTCCTCTTCAGTCTCCATGACCCCCACTACTAGGGATCTCAGCTAAAGTCACTCCCATATCCTCCCAGGAGCCTACCCTGTCATAGGTTTCCTGCTTGTCTCAGAGATAGGCCCGCCTAAAGTTTCACTTCTCTCTGCAAGCCCTCTCTCCTCCCGCCTCCGCTCTCTCCACATCTGATGCCCACCCTCATTCCCTTAGCACTTCCTCTCCTAGCCTGTTCCCTCTCTTCAACCACTTCTGCTGTCTTTCTTTCTTCCCTTCTGAGTGAGATTCAAACATTCTACCTTAAGCCCTCCTTGTCACTTAGCTGCTTTGGGTCTGTGAATTGGAATATGGTTATCCTGTACTATATGGCTAATATCAACTTATAAGTGAGTATATACTATGTGTGTCTTTCTAGGTCTGGGTCACCACACTCAGGATGATCTTTTCTAGTTCCATCTATTTGCCTGCAAATTTCATGATGTCCTTGTTTTTAATAGCTGAGTGGTATTCCATTGTATAAATGTACCAGTTTCTTTATCCATTCTTTGGTTGAGGAACATCTAGGTTGGTTCCAGTTTCTGGCTATTCCGAATAATAAAGCTACTATGAACATAGCTGAGCAAGTGCATGGTGGTGCAAATTTCAGGTATATGCCCAGCAGTGGGATAGCTGGGTCTTGAGGTAGACCTATTTCCAATTTTCTGAGAAAACAGCAGACTGGTTTCCAAAGTAGTTGTACAAGTTTGTACTTGCACCAGCAACGGAGGAGTGTTCCTCCTTCTCCACATCCTCACCAGCATGTACTGTCACTTGTTTTTTATTTTAGCCATTCTGACAGGTGTAAGATAGAATCTCAGAGTCTGATTTGCATTGCTATGATGACTAATGACGTTAAACATTTTTGCAAGTGCGTTTTGGCCATTTGAGATTCCTCTGTTGAGAATTCCGTGTACCCCATTTTTTAATTGGATTCTTTGGTTTGTTGGTGTTAAATTACTTGAGTTCTTTATATATTTTATATATTATCTCTCTGTCAGGTGTAGGGTTGGTGAAGATCTTTTCCCAATCTGCAGACTGCCATTTTATTCTGTTGACAGTGTTCTTTGCTTTACAGAAGCTTTTCTGCTTCATAAGGTCCCATTTATTAATTGTTGATCTTAGAGCCTGAGCTGTTGGTGTTTTGTTCAGGAGGCTGTCTCCTGAGCCAATGAGTTCAAGGCTGATTCTCACTTTCTCTTCTAAAAGATTCAGTGTTTCTGGATTTATGTTGAGATCTTTGATCTAGTGGACCTTTCTAATTAGCATTAAAACTGAATGGTTTTAGGATTCACTCTGGAGACAAGCATGGTGGTGCAAGCCTTGAATCTCAGCATTGGAAAGGCAGAGGGGAACGGATCTCTGTGAGCACAGGCCAGCCTGGTCTGTACAGCAAGTTCCTGGTCAGCCAGGGCCATGTAGTAAGACCCCGTATTGAAACCAGAAAATTCATTCTGGTAAAAGTAACACTAACACATTTATGGTAGACTGGACTTCACCTATTATATGAGATTTTGCTGTTTTCAAAATAACCTCCCTACCACCCAAGCAAGACGGAGAGAAATGAGGCCTTCATTCCTCCTTTGCTTCAAGCCTTCTTAGCGGCCTAAACATGACCTCGTCTGGCACAACCATCTCCTTTATTCAGATTGCGCTCTGAGGTCTCCCCCCCAAGGTCTCCCCAGGCATGAGAAAGAGGTGAGCAGTAATAAGGAAAAGATATCAAAGTTAGGGAAACTACACTTCCCATTACAACCACTTGAGGGTTGAAAAAGCCCGGAAGCGGGGACTGAGGGATGGAGAAAGTGTCACGTGGGAACCCACATGGTCATCTATCAGCTACAAGATTTTCTAGGACCATTTGCTTTGCAAAACCATGGGTTCGGCAAGGCTTAAGATAAAGATGAAATGCAAAATGTGGCTAAGTGCAAGGATGTTGGGATGAATGGTGTTGATACTTTAAAGTCTATCTGGTGAAGAAATGTGAAAAACTAAAGTAACATAAAAAGAAACATGATGTTCCAACCCACCCAGTAATTTTACAAAGACAGTAAATACACTAATATACCAAAAAAAAAAAAAAAAAAAAAAAAATGAACTCAATGATTGCTAAACTTCAGTGAATTTATCTTGCCTATTTTGTCTGGTTTTTTTATATGCACTTGTTTATCTCATGTGTGTGTTTCTGTGCCTGTGCACACGTACATGACATGATGACACACAAGTGGAGGTCAGAGGACAACTTGGGAGTCAGTCCTCACCTCCTCCCATGAGAGTTCCAGGGGTTGAACTTAGGTCATCATCAGCCTAGGCGACAAGTGAGTCACCTCACCAGTCCCCTGTCTATTATTCTTTAAACACTGTTGTTCAGGCTTGGCTTCACACACTATGCATTTAGAAGTCAAAGTGACAATTCTTTAGGCAAATCCATGAGTTAAGGCACGTCAAAGTCTGCTGGGACTCAGCACACACGTTCTTCAGTTATGTGCAAGCCGTGCAGCTTTACATGACTGAGTATCATGTGAACAACATGACAAGAATTGGCCCAATGGCCAGATTTTTATCACAGGAAGAATTCCATTGCTTTTCAATTATTCAGGATCTAGCGAAGCCCCACAGAAAAGCTAAACGAAACAATGACTAACACAGCGCTCCCTCTTGA
>OU015745.1:11163617-11179756 GCA_907169655.1 Acomys percivali | reverse complement strand
AGAGTTCTCCCACATCTGTCTCCAGAGCATTGGGATCATAGGCATTTGCCATCACTCCTGGGCCAGACCTGGCTTTCCAATAAAAGTTCCAAACAAAAGGAACATGGTTCCTAGAGGAAATAGCTGATTCTTTTGTTTTGTTTTGTGAGGCAGGTTACCTCTGTGTAGCCTTGGCTGTCCTGGACTCAGTTTGTAGTCCAGGCTGGCCTTGAACAGAAGAATCTGCCTGCCTCTGTCTACCTGAGCGCTGGGATGACAGGCGTGCCCAGCTCGAAACAGCTGATCCCCAACAGGAACTATACAAGAGGAACCTAAACATCTTACAGAGACAAGCTTTTCAAAAATAAATAAACTACCTTGATAGAAATTTATCATCAAAGGGATGCAAGAAGCAAGCTGTATGGATTTGAGCTTGAAAGGGGTGGATTATAGCCCGGAGAATGCAGTAAGCATGCAGAAGTTCAGATTTATACATAAACAGCCAAGGAATTGAGTGAAGGAAAAGAGAAAAACTCCCACGAGACTGCTAACTGTGCTGGCGGTGTGTACTGTGACCTGGGATGGAAAGGCCACTTTGCCCCAGTCACCTTCCAACCCGAAGCCCACAATGGCTGTGTTTCCTCATTTTGTGACACGGTCTGTCTTGCTAGTTTTAAACTCAAGTGATAAATAACACAGCCGTAGAGAGACATTCCACTCTCAGGAACAGGCATGGGTCTTGAGTCCCCGACTCTTTACAGCCACACAGACTGGGCGAGGAGATTCCTTCCCAAGAGGAAGGAATGGAAAAAGAAAAACCAGGAACTTAGCAGCAGAAAAAAAAAAACTGGCAAATGCTATCTCAGCCAGGCACTGAGATGAATCCGATAACCCTGTCGATGGTGCGTTACTGTGAGCTGTGCGAGAAAAGGCACTTTGCCCTGGTCATCTTTCAATCCAAAGCCCACGAAGGCTGAGTTTCCTCGCTTTGTGACAGGGTCTGTCCCGCCTAGTTTATATTTATTTTGACAGCACTAGGATCATCAGAGAGGAGGGAGCCTCAATTGAGAAAATGCCTCCATAAGACGGGGATGTAGACAAGCCTGTGCAGCATTTTCTTAATTAGTGATTGATCTGGGGGGGGGAGGGGGGCGGGTCTCATTTCATTGTGGGTGGAGCCACACCTGGACTGGTGGTTGGGGCTTCTATAAGAAAGCAGACTGAGCAAGCCATGGAGAGCAAAGCCAGTAAGAAGCACCCCCTCCATGGCCTCTGCATCAGCTCCTACCTCCAGGTTTCTGGCCTATTTTGAGTTCCTGTTTGGGCTTCCTTCAATGATGAACAGTGATGCGGAAGCAGAAGCCAAATAAACCCTTTCCTCCCCAACTTGCTTTTGGTCGCAGTGTTTAACCCTGACTAAGACAGGGCCTCCCTGTGTAGCCAGGTTGGCTTCAAACCTGCCATCTTTCTGCCTGAGCTTTCCTAGTGCTGGGATCAAAGGTGTGCACAACTGCAGCCTAACTCTGGGACAAACAGGAGACAAACTCAAAGGGGAAAGATTGCTATTAACTGTATGACTAGGACTCCTCAAAATGGTCCAAGTTGTCAAGAATGGGCGGGAACCGGGGGGGGGGGGGGGGGGGGGGGGTGGGAAACCTGAGAAAAGACCACTTGGAGTTGAAAAGACCGCAACAATTAAATGTAACCAGTGTCCTGAGACAGAAAACAGGCATTAGATTAAAACTAGGGAAGGCTGGGGTATGGCTCAGCAGTAGAGCTATGCTCATGAGACCTTGAGTTCAATCGCCAACAGAAAAAAGAGAAAAAGACATATAAACAGTATGAGCTACAGCTAATAATACTACGCAAAAAACAACCCATTACCTGAAGCCAGTACTAACATAAGATGTTAATAGGAGTTGATGCACCTTTTCCTCTACCATATAAATAGCTTACAAACTACTTTCAATATTCATTTAGTATTTTTATTGTGTATGTGTACGTGTGTATGTGTCTGTGGATGCACATGCGCACATGTGCACACGCACAAGTGAGCATGTGCACATGTGTGTGCACAGGCGCATCTGACCTTAGAGTTTGCCATTTGAGGTAGACTGGCTGGCTAGCAAGTCCCTAGAATCCACCCTTTGCACCTCAGCCCTGGGACTGCAGAGGCATGCCCAGCTTTTTACATGGGTCCTAAGGGTCTGAACTCATCCTGGATTAGCAAGCACTTTACCCACCTAGTCATCTCCCCAAGCCCTCTGGTCTGTTTTTAAATCCCACTTAGGAATGTATCTGAGAAAAGACTGAAGATGCTCCAGTGCAGACCTGAAGAAGTGCCTCCCTCTCCTACTTTCTTGTAAATACTCAGTCCAGTTGTTTGCAAGGACTCTACTACAGTGCTTCTTAAAAATATTTCCAGTCGCTCACAGCTGCAAACAATTGGTGTAGCAACTCCCAGCAGGGTCGTACTGTATAGCCAGAGCACTTTGGCTAAAGTTCCTTCCTCTCTGATACCCTGCAGATGTCTGAAAGTTTATAAACTATACTGTGCTTGTTTTGCACTGAGACAAAATTACCAAATGTGTTTAATACAACTCGGAAAAGCCAACCTAAATTTTTTCTAAATTACGTTAGTGCTAAAACTCATCAAATGAAACTTGAAGAAACAAAAGAGCTTTGAATCTGGGCTTTATAATTGTAATTATAATTCAAGTGTGGCTCTAATGAACTTATGTTTTAAGATAAAAACAGGTGAGTGAAGAGGAGCGTCAGAAGAATAAAAAGGAGAGGATGAAAAGATGTGCCATGTAAGATTTTACTCTCTGAGGCATAGAGTAAACCTGTGTCCCAGAGTTACAAAGCACTGAAGACTGAAAAGAATGAGTGTAGATTAAATCGGGATAAATGGAGAAGCGCACACAAAATGAACTCTTTACCTTTGACCAAAAATAAGTGAAGTGTTTCCTGTTAGGGAACTTTAAAAGACCATCCTAAATAGGAATTCACTTAAAGCATTTCCCACTGTTAATAAAAGGCTAACTTGTCAACTATAATGATACTCAGTGACACTGGAGTGAAAGAAAGTTACAAAGTGGACACCCCAAATACTGTGAGCAACGCTTAGCTCAGAACAGTAGGATTTAAAAGGTATCTTCTTTCCTTTCTTTTTTCTGCTGACAGAGGTGGGTGACTTGCAGAGTTTTACAAAGTCTGAATCTACTATTGTGCAGGAGAGGCTTCCTATGAACACACACTTACTAGCTTGTGGCACACTGTACACATCTGTCTAAGTGACAAGTCTTCAGACTGGATTAACTTGCAGATGGGCAAGCTCATCAGCCACAGATTTTCCACACCAGCAAACTAAGAACTGCAGCAGCATGCCCAGAAACCCTCGCTCCCCAATTTTAAAAACAAAAACGAAGGAAATCTTTACTAGGTGAGGCGAGATGTCATCGACTTTTATTTCAATGGACTCACTGTCCTAAGAGCTACAATTCTACACAATGAAGGCAGGCGTTCCAAAGCCCAGGGAGCCTTAGAATGGTATCCTTTCAAGGGAGAGAAATTAGAAACAGCCCACAACAGTTACTTTGAGGATTTTTTTTTAACATAAAAAAGCCTTCCAGGAATCCCGATTCCACCTCCTTCCCAAAGTGGCAAAACCAAATAAAAATTCAAAGTACTCACACGTCTCTGAACCAAGTTGTACTTGAACTATCTTATTCGATATTTTGCCTCTTTTCTCTTACTGTTTGAGGCAAGAAGTGAAACCTTCAGAAGAAAAGCAGCCATGCATTCGCTGAAACATTGGCTCAGGGAAGCCTCCTCTTCTAATGCCCCGCCGCTCCAAATGTCTACGGATTTTAAACCCAAACCCCAGGGCGTCCTGCCCCGGCGAGATGCCAGCAGCGCTTGGGGGCTACAGGAGGAGGAGGATTTGAACAGCATGGCTCAGAGAACCGAGCAAAGACTTTGCATGTGTATTGTAGTCATTGAAAAGAAAGGAAGGGGTAACACACGGGGCGCCTCCACTGTCTCCCGGTGGGTGTGGAACCCCTCCAAAGCCCTACTGACAGCCGTAGGAGAGGCCATCTTCCCAAAAGTAAAAAGGTGTTGGAAAGTGATCCAGAATTCACAACTATTCGAACACAGCGAGCTACCTCGTGTGGAGGGCGTATACCAGGACGGGTCCCCATCCCAAACAGGTCCCCTGGAGGGGTCCCCACTTGTGCTAGGGTAGAAGGCACTCTGAAAGCCCCAAATCCAAGACGTTAAGACGCAGTGGGAGTCCAGGTGAGCCGAACTAAGGTACGCCCGCGCCGCCCAGGTGTACGTGGGGGGTCTCGTTGAGGGGAGAGGGGGCTCGGCGCCCACTCCGTCAGAGTCGGACGGGGCGGGGGGCTCGTGTCTCCTTGCTCCCGGGCACGCGGAGCGGGCGCGGGGACGCGCTGGGGCGGCAGCGCACACCTGGCCGCCGACACCAGTTGCAAAGGGTCCAAGTGAACCGCAGCGGTCGCTAAGCCTGGCACCGCTCCGGTCTCGGTTCACAAAGGCGCTTACAGAAAATCGAGAGGGAGCCCATGCCGCGGAAATCCCTACCCGAAGACCCGCACCAATGTGCGAGGGGCTCTTACCTCGGATCCGCCCTCCAAGCTGCCGTGCTCCTCTGGGAGTGCCGCGACCTCCCGAGACACGAGGTGACTGGTGGCCGAGGGAGAAAGAGCCCCGAGCTGGAGCCCCCGCCGTACCCCGCTGCAGAGACGCCGCTGGGGCTTGCCCCGCGCCCCGCGCCCCGCGAGCCCGCCTCGCCCGCCTCGCTCGCCGCCCGGGCAGTGTGTGCGCGCCGCTCGCTACCGGCCACAGCCAGAGCGCGCCGCGCATGCCCACCAGCGAGCCGGGAGCGCGCGCTGCCCCGCGCGGCCAGGAGAGGGCTCCGTTTGCTGGGTCTTGAGGACAGTTGAGTTCCTAGTGGACTTAAAAGGGCTTTAGACTGGGCTCCTCGCGAGACCCGAGCAAGGTGAGCACGGCAGACGGCAGGCCGGACCCGGGATTCCAGCCTCAGACTGGTGTCCACAATTCCCTGAGTGAACTGACCTGCGTCTGAAGAACACCGCCGGGAACATAGGGTGATGCCCCAGGTGGAGAGAGCGCTCGGGTGACTGCGACCCAATCCTGCAGCACAACTGATGACCAGTGTTAATCCGGAAGTTACTGCCCTACTCAGCTACCAGAGGGAGGTATTCCCCAGCCTCCGACCAGTGTCTGTTGGTCTTTTCCTTCTTTCCCATCTCGTTAATACAGGACGTGTACAAGTGGTACCCAAAGGGCTTCACGGTTTAGAGAGGCTCCAAAACCCTGTCCCTGGATTCGTCCAGCAAGCTCAGACTCGTTTCACAAGGCGCCTTGGATCCCACTTTTCATCGGAGCTCCTGCCAAGAGCCTGGTGTAGTTTCGAGAAGCTCCCGGAGACTCTTTAGTCCACTAACAACTGCTCACCACCTCAGTGCTCCCTGGCTCGATCACCAGAGCCACAAAATGAGAATCTGCCAGTCTTCGCTCCTGAACGTGGCATTTTCTTATCTTTTACAATGCCACCGTTGTCGCAGCTACGCCCCCAGACACCTGGCCCTTCTAACTTCCAAGTCAATTGACTTCTAGAAGCCAAGAGAGACTATTTAAAAAAAAAAAACAAAAACAAAAAAAAAAGACTTGGCTTAAATAGCTGGGCCTACCTGCTTTGTGAGGCAAGCAAAAGCTCATTCACGGGAATATGACTTACCAGGCCAAGATGGGGAATAAAGGGGGGGGGGGGGCTCTGATGGGTTTTATGATTAAGTTCAGGCTCCTGCCTTCATCCTGAGTCTTTTGTCCTACATTCCCAACATCTGCTTGTGCATGTCCTATGTTGGAAATAGCTGGTTTTGCTATATAGTATAGATAACTAGAATTGTTTATTCACTATCTATGCTAGGAACTAAGAAATTTACTTATGTCATATCTAACCCATAAAATAAATTGCCATTTGTTTATTTATTTATGCCAAAGCCAATACTGACACCAGGATTAAAATCCAGGCCTGCCTTCTCCACAGCTTACATGGATAGGTTTATGAACACAAATCAATTCTCCTTAAGCTGTAGACTGCTACAGATCTATCCTTAGGATTTAGATGAACTTGTTATTACTCCTAATAGATATTGTAAGCCTTGAATAGTAAAAGCAAATTAAAAAAATAGCCAACAGAAGGTGTTTTGAGACTTGTCCTCAAAATCATCTCTTTTCACTGGTCCTTAAATGGCAAAGAAATCTGTCAAAAAAAAAAAAATCTTTATACTGACTTAAACAACCTTTAGTTTTTTATTCCCTTAAATGGGGAACAGATAGAGCAGGCCTATTGTAAGTGAACTGAAATTAAACTGTATCTTCCACCTTAATACTCTCTGTAATACTATACTGTTGAATCTTAATTTTCCCCTTTAAATTTTATCTTTGTTTTAGGACACAATTTCATATAAATATTAGCTACAACCATAAAGTTAAAATATCTATAAATTTGATGTTTATACCTTCTTTGTTTCATTTGAGCAATTGGGTTTATAATTTTGTTAAAGTTCAATGTCAAAATTTCCTGTTTATATTTTTAATGCATATCTATTTATTTAGTTTCTTTCTCTGTCTGTCTCTTGTCTCTGTCTCTGTCTCTCTCTCTCTGTCTCTGTCTCTCTCTCTCTCTCTCTCTCTCTCTCTGTGTGTGTGTGTGTGTGTGTGTGTGTGTGTGTGTATTTGCAGATATGCCATGACACACTTGGGGAGATTAGAAGAAAACTTTCAGGACTGGATTCTCTTCTTCCACCATGTAGGCACCAGGGACTAAACTCAGGATGTCAAGATTAGCAGTGAGTTCTATTACCCGCTGAGCCATCATAACAATAGTGCTACCATATATGTTTTTACTGCATGAAGACCTCACTTATTGCTAGGCACGTTTGGCACATGCAGATCATCACAGCATGTAGAAGACACAGCCAGGGAGACCAGGAGTTCAAAGTTATCCTTTGTTATGTAGCAACTTCAAGGTTAGCCTGAGCTACATAAGATCCTATCTCTTAAATCAAAAAATTAAAAAATCTCAACTTCTCAATGTTGGCATATGGAACAAGAAAAAAATGATGTAGAGGAAAATAGACAAATATATAGAGTAGTTGAGCATTGCAAATGTGGGTTGGAGTACAGGACTCCAGGCAGAGATTGAGCCTACTGGTGGGTATAAAAGCTATGTATGGAAAGTTTTTGTTAATATTTCAAAGTTAAATAATCTCATCACAAATATATGATACACATATGAGGATATATATAGATATAGATATATGCTAAGCACTGGACTTGGTTAATACATTAAAATACACATTTACCAAAATATAACAAATGCAATAACACAGATTTTTTTTTAAAAAAACACAAAAGGAAATGGCAGAAAGTGGGTTTGTTTCTTTATTAGCATGTAAATTTGTAATGGCAGAATTTTTTCGGGGGAATTTAGTCAGATGTAGCCTTCAAATTTCTTTATACGGCCCCCCTCCCTAACCCACCCTACAACCTGATACAGGAATGCCATTTAAGAACACCTTACGTAGACCTCCTACCTACCCACCAGGGTCTGTATGCATGTGTGCATGTGTTTGCAGCACCTTCAGCATGCTTGGCAAGTGTTTTAGTTGAGGTATATGTATGCTACATGTATGCCTGCCCCAGGTCTGAGCTGTGAACACACACAATACAAGCCATCTCTCTGGATAAATATAGAAAAGGGGCACTGTAGTTTAGGATATTTTGTGATCTCCATCTTCTTAAGTATAATGTGGTAGACAACTGGTCTCCCTTTGACGACCACTGCCTTTATTATTTGTCACTTGGAAGAGCAGGCCAAATGCATAGGTCACTGGACCGGATGACACTTGGAGGTGCTTGGGCTCCTTGCCTCTTATTTTGTAGTAGTTGCTTATATTTCTTGTTTGTTATAAGTCTTCATGTGCATTTGTATTCACCAACTCTGCTATGTTTTAGCCTTCAAATGCTACGAAGCTTCAGATTGCTTCAGTGTAACACCTACATGTATGAAAATGGTGAAGGATGATGGGGAACTAAATGTCACTAGCAGATCATCTTCCTGCATACTCCCTACTTCACCTACTAGACTCTGCTAGTCAAAACCAAACACACATGCATTTCTTACACGTGGCTGAAAGGTTTTCTTTTTAGCTGTCTGTCTGCCTGTTTGCTTGTTTATGTACGTCTGTGGTTTGGCTACATGTATATCTGTTTGAGGGAGTCAAGTCTACTGGAACTTTGAGTTACAGACAGTTGTGAGCTGTCACGTGGGTGCTAGGAATTGAACCAGGGGCCCCTGGAAGAATAGGCAATGCTTTTAACCACTGAGCCACCTCTCCAGCCCATGTTTGCTTGTTTTTTAATAGTCAATAATTTGTTTACCACACAGAGAAATTCAACAAACACTACAAGTTTTATTTATTTGCCCCTTTCTAGGGGAAAAAGTCACTTTATTATCTTTGAATTTCCCATAAATTAATGTCAATTAAATGGAATTCATATACAAAGATCACAAGACATATTAGAAAATCAAAATGAGTGGCAACAAAATAAACAAAGATTAGATTTATGCTTGAAAGAAAGCTAATTGACTATGATCTGTTAAAGGAAATAAAAAATAAAACTCTAAGTAAAAGACCAACTAAAATGGCTAAGAATGCATAAATTGCACCATGCTGAGCATTTGTAAGGGAAAAATGTAACTGCTGAAGTTGGAAACTCCCTAAGAACACATGAATAACACATCCAACCTAAGCATGGAGGAGTGTGAAACAGACAAACACATTAGCAGGTGCTCCTCAGTGGTGAGGATGCCTGTAGTCCAGGGGTTAATATCCCAAATCAAAACCACGAACAAAAACAAAGACAAACAAAATCCACCAAAATTAATAGGCCTTCACAGTATGCAAAAAGGGAGCTGCATATAAATTTTAAAAAAGTAAAAAGTAAAGATTGAGGAGAAACCACTCAAAAGTGTAAATGATCTCAGTACAGATGGCCTAAACCTTCCAGCTAAAAGATGTCACATTTGCAAACGCATAGCTGCATTACAAGGAGAGGCAAGCAGACACATCACTTAGCTGTCAATGTGATGGAGGTAGGCAGGCTGTGTCCACCCGACAGTCTGTGCTGGCTGGTTTTGTATCAGCTTGACACAGCTAGAGGTGTCTTAAAGGGAGGGATCCTCAACTGAGAAAATGCCTCCATGAGATCTGGCTGTAGAGCATTTTCTTAACTAATGATTGATGGGAAAGGGCTCAGAACCATGGTGGGTGCCACCTCTGCACTGGTGGCCCTGGGTCCTATAAGAAAGCAGACTGAGCAAGCCACAATGAGCGAGCCAGTCAATAGCACCCCTTCCATGGTGTCTGCCTCAGCTCCTGCCTCCCGGTTCCTGCCCTGTTTAGTCCCTGTCCTGACACCCTCCAATGATGAACTATGATGTGGAAGTATAAGTCCTATCCTCCCCAACTTGCTTTTGTTATCGTTTCATGACAGCAACAAAAGTCTGCCTAGGACACAGGTGATAGACAGCCCATCATAGAGAAAAGATTCCTGCAAAACCATGAAGTCAACAAGAAGCATACAGGACCATCGTCACATTGGGAATGTGTCACAACATCCATGCAGCTACGGAGAGAGATTCTTCTCCATCTGTACATATACATACGTGCATGTGCATGTGATATACATACATATAAATATTATACATACGCCATGTTTATGTATGCATATGTGTATATACATGTCTCCATGAATATATATGGGATTTGCAAGAAGAGACACAAATTCTCATCAAAGTCACAGGAAATAACCATGCCACAACCATCTCCTAACATGTTTCTAAGACTTTGGACCTCAGAACCAGGGTCCAACAAACCTTTTCTGTCAAAAGTCCCCCTAGTGAATGCCTCTGCTATGTAGGTCAGCAGTTTTTGTTTGCTGCCCCTACATAGATCAAAAGCAGCCACCCACATACATAAGAATTACATGTCTGTGTTGCAATAAAACTTTATTTGTATGCATGAATTAGAACTCTCTACAATTCCCATATACTTTGTCTTCTGGAATTCCCATCCATTCAGAATGTGCCAACCATGCTTCCATTGCCAACTACAAAACCAAGAAATGGCAGACGGGGTTTGGCCCACAGGCAGCAGTAACTCACTGACCTCTGCTGTGGACTCATCTATACTTCCTATGCTAGGTATCAATAGCCAATCAATTTTTATTTTAAGATTTGTGTTTAGAAGTAAATGTATAGCACATTCCTAAAGATTAACTTAAATAAGAGGGACTTAAACAGCCTTCCAAATAACTCATGGATTGCAGAAGAATTCATAAGGAAATTTAAAATTTATTTAGAATTAACTTGGTGTGTTACCTTTAATGCCAGCACTCAGGAAGTGGGGTAGGTGAATCTCTTTAAATTTTAGGCCAGTCTAGTCTACATAGCCAATTCTAGGTCAAACAGTAAGACCCTCAACATAGTGAGAATATGTTAACACACACACACACACACACACACACACACACACACACACACACACAACCCACCCCAAAACTCATCAAAACTAGTTAGAACCACAAGAAAGAGCAATACATGTTAATATTTTTAGATAACTTCTCTTGCAGGGAACATGAAGAAGCAGCTGTCCTGTTCAGCTACAATATAATCAAGGGAAGTTAGCATATTATGGACACAAAAACATCCTTTCATGGTTAGAAATGAGCAAAGGCAAATATGTATGGGCATCCGTCTCTGTTAAGAAGTTGGCGAACAATATCACACAGCTCAGGGCAGTGGCTGCCTCTGTGGGCGGGGACAGGAGACCGATGGAAGTTGTGATCATCTAAAAAGAGCTGCAGGTGTGTCTGTCCCAAAAGCCGGCATCGCCAGGAAAAACTTGTAGAACTGCATGCAGTTGGGGGCACTTTAATGCAGAAAGACAGCAAGAGGTAGGGAAAGGCTGAGAGGCAGACAGACGAGGCCTTTGTAGTTCTAATTGGTGGTGAGAGGGATCCAGTCAGACCTTCTGATTTACAGAGACTCTCATCCTGCAAAGGTCTCTCTGGCTGTTCTCCGTGACCTGGGAATACCTCGGAAATGTTTGCACAAAGCGTTGCTCTCCCTACGGAGCTTCAGGGAAACTGTTTCTAACCTGAAACGTAAGCTCATTTCTAATGACGACGTTTATTCCTTCTGGAAATGGTCATGTTTCTGTACCATTGAGAGAAATTTAAATTTTGAACCTGAGAGTTATTGATCCACACACCAGTAACACCTGAGCATCCTTTAAAACATGAAGGAGAAAGAAATGAGACATCATTCATTTTCTCTATTGAGATAATGGTACTGTGTTTCCCACCAAACAGCAAAGGCGCCATTTGAAAACATCACTTGCCTCATAGTCTAGTTTGCCCTTGATGGCTGTGATAAACACCATGACCAAAAGGAAACTGGGCAGTGGGGGGATGGGGGGTGGGGGAGTAGGGGAGTTGGGGGGGGGAGGAGTAATGGGGGGGCCCGGAAGGGTCTCAGTCAGTCCGCTACCAAGGGAAGTCAGGGAGTCAGGGAAGGAACTCAGGGCAGGAACCATGAAGCAGGAACTGAAGGAAGAGCCTTGGACCAACACTGCCTACTGCCGTGCTCTGCAGACTCTGGGTCAGCTGCCTTCCTTGTGCTGCCCAGGCCCACCTACTGAAGCATGGTACCACCACCACAGGGGATGGTCCTCCTGCTTCAATCATTAATCAAGACAAAACAAAAAACAAAAAAAGAATGCTGCCTTCAAGCCAATCTGATGGAGGCAATTTCTAAATTGAGGTTCCTTCTTCCCAGATGACCTTAGCCTGTGCCAACTTGACAAAAACAAACAGTAAAGCAACAACAACAACAAACCTCACCAGCACACCTATCATATATATGTCTATGTAAGAGAGCAGGTGAGAATCAAAGTGAAATAATAGCGCCAATTAAAATAACGGAGAAGGAAAAGTTTCAAAGGTGCTTATATATTTTTAGATTCCATTATAACAATAAAATAAAATTCTATTTCATAACTGCAAAGAATTGTGTGGTGGTATTACTGCCTTGAATGGGAAGCAAAATATATGTTAGGTGAAAAAAAAACAATTTAAACTCTGTGACATAAATTACATTGTGCTAAAAGAAATGAATAAGAGTTTGAAAAATATAATTGAACAGTTGACAGTATTTTTATGGAGGAAAGGGTAACAATTAAAATGGGTATTACTTTCACTAACACAATCACCTTTTTTTTAAATTATGTGTATATCTGTGGTAGGGGTGTGCGTGAGTGCAGGTGCCCGGGGAGGTCAAAGGCATCAGAACCCTAGAGCTAACGTTATAGGCAGTTGTGTGCTGCCCAACATGCATGGATGATACGCCTCAAACTCTAGTTCTCTGTAAGAGCAGTACATACTCTTCCTAGGCATCTTTCCCTCCCTGTACCAGAGAGGCCGTGAACTCACACTCACTATGCAACCAGACCAAGATTACCTTGAACTCCTGACCTTTCTGCCCATGGGTCAACTGCCATTGGGACTGAATGACCCCTCTCAGAGAAGTGGAATATCAAATATCCTGCATATCAGATATTTCCATTAGGGATTCATAGCAGTAGCGAAATTACAGTTACGAAGTAGCAATGAAATAGTTGTGTGGTTGGGGGGGCGGTCAACACAACATGAGGAACTGCATTAAAGGGTCCCAGTATAGGAAGGTTGAGAACCACTGTTGTAAATTCTGGGATTAGGGCCATATGTGCCTCTCCTGGTTCGTACAGTTGTAAGAACAGAACCCAGGCTTTCATTCATATTCAGCAAGTATTCTAGCAATTGAACTTTATCCCCGGCCCTTCAGTTAATTTGCTCCTTCAGTGTTTGAGTTTTTAACTCGGAATCTACAATGTTTAGTAGCAGAGAAAAGTTAACATTTTATTAACCTCTGTGAATTGAGTTTCTGAATTCTTAACTCCTGTCATATTTTTAAATTTTATTCAGCCAGTTTTTATGCCCATCCTTAATGTCTAATACATTATGGTTTTGTTTGTTTTGTTTTGTTTTGTTTGTGGCTTTAAGCTTGCTGTGCTAGAAGAATCTTTGGGCTATTGAATAATTCCCGTTGGGTACACTCATTGATATTGCAAACACAGACTCTGTTTCCTGTAGTTAAAGCCCAAGTCCTTCTTCCTTGACTTCAGAATCCTCCTGAAAGGGAACAAAGCAAAACAAATCCCTATTACAAGCTGGGAAGGTAGTCAAATGCAAATCTATGTATCTAAAGTAGTACATCACCCAGAAATCCCTTAAAAACTTTGCAGATAATTTTTCTGCATGTGATATAAGTGTCCAAATTTTGGTGGAGCAAAAAACAAAAACAAAACAACAAAACAAAGCACCACCACCACCAAACAAACAAACAAACGAACAAAAAACCCCTGCCCTCCAGTTTCCATTTACAAATAATTTAAAAGTCTCAAACACCAACACCGGGTAGGGGAGAAGGAGAGAAGGGAAACTGGGATGAGGAGGGAGAGAGAGAGAAGGGGGGAGGGGGGGGTGTGAAAGAGAGAGAAAAGGAACGGATCTAATGAAGTACAGAGAGTCTTACTGTATTAACTATAATTTATGACTATTCCTGAGGTACACAAACTCTTGTCCAAAACACCAGATGCTTGTGAATTTGTAAAAGTTGACACCAGGTCTTCTTCACACCCCAGCAGGGTCTGTAATTAACATGTTATTTCTACAGCAGAAAGTAGTCAAACTAATGAGAGTCCATAAGCTACCTCAGTTCTGGTCAAATGTGTTGACAGGCAAGTGCCAGTCACATTAGGCTTTGCCAACGAATGGAACTAAAACAAAAACAAAAACAAAAACAAAAATGAAATAACAACCTTTAAAAATACAAATATTGGCTGGAGGAGTGGCTCTGTGGTTAAGTGTTAATCCTATGATTCACCAGAAAAACCAACTTTACCATTTGGGGCCAAATTTAAAGAAAGCATTTATTAAATATTAAATACTAAGAGATGGGCTTTGACTAGGGCCATTCCCCCAGAACTGCCCAGCTGGAATGGCCTCAAGCCACGTGTTGCAGGGACTTATAAGTCTGTCTACAAGGACAAGCTTGTAGGCCACTGTACTTTCCCATGAGGCTTTGTTATTTCCCAAGACTACAATTCCCAGCATTCCAGGAAGTTACCTGGTTCTTGGGCCTGTGGGGCTTAATGTTGGTTAATTTGAGCAATTACATAAGAGCACCTGCTGCTCTTGCAGAGGACCCAGGTTCTGTTCCTGACATCTACAAGGCAGCTCACAACCATCTGTAACTCCAGTTCCAGTGTACCCAATGGCCTCTTCTGTTTCACAGTGCACCACAGTTAGGTAGCACATTCTGGTTTCAATGCACACCACAGTGCATACACGTGGTAGACTTAACCTGCTTGTAGGCAAAACACACCTGTGTAGCTGCTAAGTAGTTACTGAGTTCACTATCTAGGTCATACAGGCCTTAGATGGCTACCATTCTGTAGCCTTAAAATGTGTGCCTCCCAGAGTCCTGCCGCACATCTGTTTTGTCCTGACTTCATTTTTCATCTACCACCTTTCTTTTCCTTAAAATTCACTACTTTCACTCTGAAATAATGCAATTCTTAGTAATCATAGATTAAATTAGACTATGTAAGTATTACATCAAGAACCTCAAAGTTGCAGTGTATGCATAGGCTGAGCAATCTCATCTCACACTTGCGATAAGAATAAACGGCTCCAGGGGCTGTTTGTTTGCTCATGTTTCTCATCCGAACTCCCAATTTTCAAGATTGTTATCTTCACAAAGAATAACTCCAACTTCCTGATGTCCTTTCCAAGAAGGACATTTTATGAAGCTGCGCTATTCTAATATATGCGCAGGTGACATTTCTGTCACGGAAAACAAGCTGAAGTCTAAACTTGATTTAGTGTTATGCAAAAATAATAGGCACTGACGATAAAAAGTATTTATGAAAGTACTGCATGAGGCCGATATTTGCACACGATCTCAGCCAGTTGCCACTATTTTTCTTCTCTGCTGGACTGGCAAATCCTCCTGTGCGTTGCCCCCACACCACACATTTATCCTCACTTATTACAGTCTCAGCATGGGCCTTCCCACAGCTCCAATGTGGAAGCCCTTCAGTGGCACTGCCCACGGCTCACACTTAGCCCACTACACACAAGGAAGATAGAGAGTTAGTTGCAGAGCATCATGCCTGGAAGTTGACACAAGGGGTATGCATGGTTCAAGGCCCCAGAGAGAAGGAGCTATAGCTGGTTATTTAAAAACAAAAACAAAAACAAAAAACAAAAAAACAAAAAACCCAGCACAAAGTGCTAACTCAAGAAAAACAACCAAAAAAAGAAAAAAGAAAAGAAAAAAAAGAAAAGAAAAAGAAAAAAGAAAAACAACCAAAGCCCTTCTCTAGAAACCAGAGTGGTGGGAGCTCCAGGAATCCATTGGGTGACTCAAGAATTTTCTTGTGCATCTTAAAGGCCCCTGACTCACCCATTCAGCAAAGGTGCAGACATCTGCCAAGTGCAGGGATAGGCCCTGGGGACAGGAAAGGAGAACAAGACGATCCTCACCCACCCTGAGGGCCTGAGTTTAGCAGTTAGACATAAATAAATGATCACCAGTACACAATGTTGTTCAGCCACAATGCAGCACCTAAGCACTGAAAGATGAGGCCCCACCCACTCCACTCTGCAAAACCAAAGGTGACACCACAAGGATCACAGACACTATGGTGTGTGAATGCCGTCCAACCACTGCACTGTCCTTTGAGGATTCCAGCACCTTCAACCACAGCTTTGTAGCACTGAGTGTTCCCTTACTCTAAAACACCCTTCCTTCAGAAACCTACACAGCTAAAATGCTACCTCATCTGCTTAACCACACTATTTATGTTGTATTCCCACCCTACACACACACACACACACACACACACACACACACACACACACACACACACACACAC
>OU015745.1:11142345-11155082 GCA_907169655.1 Acomys percivali | reverse complement strand
ACACACACACACACACACACACACACACACACACACACACACACACATCACTTACAGAGATAAGAGTCAAACACCAGTCTTTCTAGCCCTGTGTAGGTGGCTTACAGAGTGATTAAATCACTTTAGGATACCTCTACATCACAAGCCCTTATTACAGTTGCTTAATCCAGTGAGTCATGTAGTTATTTCACCCAAAAGGAAGGCTGGAGGGAGCCACTTCAGAAATCAGGGGAATCATGGGGCTGGGGGTGTAGCGCAGCTGGTATTTGCTGACTTACAGTGCAGAAGCACTAGCTTAGATCCTCGCACCTCATAAACTAAGCATGGTGCCACAGGTAGGAGGTGGAGGCAGGGGGATCTGAAGTTCATGACCGTCCTTGACGGCATCCTTTGAGGCCAGGCTTGGGGCATGAGGTCTACCTCACAAAGGGAGGAGAATCCCTTCCACCTCTGTCCTCTGCTGGTTTGATGATGGCAAGATGGCTAAAGCGCTTTCCCCACAGCCTGTGGATCTTTCCTTAACACAAAGAGGTATGGAAAGAGCTATTCTTTTCAGCAGTCTCTCTCCTATTAGGGGAGGACACCTTTTCCAAATGCCCCATATCTCTCTAGAAGAAGAGGAGGAAGCCCTAAGTGAACTTGCATTGTTGACACAGTCACAGCTATGACAAGGATGAGTGCCCAGGCCCATAAGAAATTGGCAAAGCCTTTCTCCATATGGGTCGGGGTGGGAATTGGCAAAGCCTTTTTCCTCTGGTAACAAGCGTGAGTGTTTAAGGATGACTGATCAGTGTGTATAAAACTAGCAACTGCAGGCAGCTTCCTCCTCCCAGATGACTAGAGCCTGAAAAGTCTGGTCTACAGAGACCTCCTACTGAGGCTAGCTTAAGTCCTCTTTTTGTGTTGGACATAATTAACATATTGGAGTTCCAGATGATTGAAATGGCGGAATGAGCCAATTGCAAGACGAAGTTATATATAAATGCAGGTTTATTGGGCCAGGGAAAGGGGACTAGATCCTACCCTCAGCCAAACAGGCTGTTGATTGATAGAACTTACCTGGGGTCCATTTGTCCTGTGAGAAGTGTGTTCCCCGTATGACTCAGCATCCTGCCAGGTTTGGGTGTTTCAAGAGCTGCATCCAGAACGTAGGTACTCCTGCCTAAACCTCACACACTGCTCCAGTTGGGCCTTCAGTTTCTTAACTTCAGATGGTCTCACAGATTCTGAACAGCAAATAGAACAGCCTGCTCTTCCTGGACTTGGCCAAAGTTCCAGCCCTTCCCCCCCCCCCCCCCCCCCCCCCCCCACCACCAATATCAACACCCTTAATGTCAGCAGGAAGCAGCCAAAGATGATTAGTTGGCCCCTTCTCCATTTCGTATTGAGAAATCAAAAGGCTGGGATGTTTGGTTTCAGGAGTCCCTTGGTCCCTACTGCTGCAGGGAGTGGCTGGCATACCCTTGCCCTCCACCCTGAACTCCCTAGCCGAGGGGCTGGGCTTCCCCGCTTCCTCCAGAAGCTCTTCACTATCTAATCCAGACATTTTGGTTCCCCCTCCCCCATCTCTCCTCTCTCTTTCTGTATCTCTCCCGCTCTTCTCCTTTCTCCTCCTTCTCTCCCCTTTCACCTCTCACTCTTTCTCCTGGCAAGCCAAGAGCTGCTTCCAATAAACCTGCATTTATTTATAACTTCATCTTGCAGTTAGCTCATTCCTCCATTTCAGTCACCAGTCAGTGGTAGGTGTGGCTCCGTCAAATTGCTCATAACCCACTGTAGAGGAATTTTAATTCAAACCATGGCTGCTCTGGCAAGAGATCACATCCAAAGACCTTCTAGGTCTGTGTGATTAGCTAGAATACAAACACGCCTTTAATCTAGTAGACAGAGGCAAGCAGATCTGAGTTCAAGGCCAGCCTGGTATAGAGCAAATTTCAGATAAAGAAAAGCCTAGGTCTTGGTGTGGTGGTACACGCCTTTAATCCCAAACAATGAAGGTAAAGTTACTTCGTAAAAGGAAAGCACCCATGTTTGAAAGTGATGTTTAATTGAGTGGCAGAAAAAGAAAGTGATGAGTCAGAGATTTGACAGAATAGGATATGCCCAGTTCTCAAAAGAACAGAGTGGAAAGGGAGGCTACTTACCAGGCAATGGAGAGAGAGAGAAGAGGAAGTTTTACCAGGACAGTAATAGAGAGATGGTTGCAGGTGAAGACCGAATGAGCCAGAGAATAAAACAAGCCAGGAGATTAGAGCAGATTGCTGAATTAGTTTGAGGCCAAGCAGAGCAAATCAGGGGGCCAAGAGAGAAGCCAGATTGAATAAGTCAGCTGGGAGAGGAGTTAGAGCCAGAACAGCTGAGTTGAACCAGCCAGCCCAGAGTTCAGTAAGAACAAGAAACGGTGAATTTATTAGGCACTAAGTCTCAGATGCTGAAAACATTCTAGGCCTCGGTTAGATTGCACAGAGGAAGTAAGCCTCCCAGAAAACAACTGAAACAGGTGAATAAAAGTTACTTTTACAACCCACCTGACCCTCCTTTTCTGTAGTGTGCCTGTGCCACTGTCCTTTCTTCATTTCCTCACTGTCTAAAAGTCCCCAAGCTCAAGCTGTGCTAAGAAAGGCATCTCTCTGACCACAGTTGGCTCCCGCCCCTGAAACTGGAATGGCCAGCATTGATGGACAAGTCAGACTGTTCCCAGCACGGTCCTCACAACACATACTACTCTTGACACTCCCAGGACATTGACGCATTCAAGCAACATGCTTCAGCTGACTGTGGAAATTCATAACTACTGCTTCTTATGAAATTATTATAAAGTTTTTTCTATTACTCAATCAGTGTTAAAGCCTCATTCACCAAGTATATGAATTTTATTTTAGATTCCAATAAAAAAATATATATGTATATATATATATGGCTGGGGAGATGGCTCAGTGGTTGAGAGAACTTGCTGTTCTTGCAGAGGACCCAAATTTGGTTCCCAATCCCCATATCATGTAGCTCAGAACCTCTAACTCCAGTTCCCAAGGGATCTGAAGACTCTGGCCTCTGTAAGCTCCTGCACTCATTTAGACACACACAGGCACGTATTCATATACATGATTAAAATAATGAAAATAAACATTTAATTAAAAAGAGTAAGCAAGTACCTTAGTGTTCTGCTGTGAAGTGACACCATGATAATGGCATTTTTTTTTAAAAGCATTTAATTAGAGCTGGATCACAGTTTCAGAGGGTTAGTCCATTATCATCAGGGCGGGAAGCATGGCAGCGCGCAGGCAGACATGGTGCTGGAGAAGGAGCTGAGAGTTCTACATCTGGATCCACAGGCACCGGGAAGACAAAGACTCTGGGCTTGGAGTGGGCTTTTTGAAACCTCAAAGTTCCACCCTCAGTGGCACACTTCCTCCAACAAGCCACACCTCCTAATCCTTTCAAATAGTGTCACTCCCTAGTGACCAAGTATTCAAATCTATGAGCCCATGATTTGAGCTCATTCAATCCACCACAGCAGGGTAGTTAGTTTTTAATTTCTTTGTTATTAAGTATGCTCTATCCTAATTTTTTTTAAGTCAGTGAATTGGAGTTCTTTGTTTTGTTTTGGTTTGTTTTTTCTTTTTCTTTTCCTCTTTCTTTCTTTCTTTCTTTCTTTCTTTCTTTCTTTCTTTCTTTTTAATAACCAGGTATCACTTTGTATCCCTGGCTTTCCTGGAACTCAGTAAGTAGGCCATGCTAATCTCAACTTCACAGAGACCTGCCTGCCCCTGCCTCCCAAGTGCTACAGTAAAGGCATGTGCTACTATGCCTGGCAAGTCAGTGGTTTCTATCTACAAAGCACAGAATGAAAACCAGCCCATATGAATCATTGAGTTTCACAGCCAAGTTCTCCATCAGTGGAATTAAATTAATACAGCCACTGTGCATAAAAGCTTTGCGCTGTTACTGTACCATTCCATTTGAGTTTGCTGTACTAATTGCTTTGTACTTCTATTATGTGTTTGAAACATCAAAACAAACACAAAAACAATGTTTTGATGCTATGTGGACTAGTAACCTTTCAGTGCAAATGCACTAATCGAAGCTGCTTCTTTTTACACTGAGACATACTCACAACTCTATTTAAGTCATCTCCTGAGTCGTCCCAAACTTAGCAACTTACAACAACGGTGCCCATGAGTCTGTAGGTTGAGCAGCTTGGTAGAGGTAATGACTCTCAGCCACCCCAACATCTGTTGAGGAAGCTTGACTCGGGGAGCATTCACTCCCAAGATAGCTTGCTGATGCAGCTGTTGGTGCAGTTCACAGCCAGTTCAGGCTACTATTTAAAAAATAAAATGCAGATTGAATGGCCTTAACCTTTCATGCTCATAGTTGTAAAGGGTAGAAGTCCAGGGTACCAGAGTGATGGGGACTGGTGAAAGCTCACTTCCTGGCTTGCAGATGGCTGTCCTCCTGTATCTGCACATAGCAGGGGGTGGGGGAAGGACCAAGAAAGAGAGACAAGGATGACAAAATGCTTTCTTTTCTTATAAGGGTACAATCATAAGACGAGAGACATGGACTATGGGGAAAATGCTTGGCAGGTAGCAAACAAAGGTAGCTCTACTGTAAACCCTGCCAGGACTATTGTCTGAGCACGTGGGCCCCTCCCCCAATGAGTAGACCCACCTACAGGCATTTACAGGCTTCCTCAGAGCATGGCATCTGGAGACCAGAAGCAACTAGTCTCATAGGAAGTCACCACCATCAGTGGATTGCCCCAGTTAGACCACCATCAGTGGATTGCCCCAGTTAGACCACCATCAGTGGATTGCCCCAGTTAGACCACCATCAGTGGATTGCCCCAGACTCTATCATAGCATCAAGTCTGCTGTATTCTACCAGGTAAGCAATGGTATAGACTCTGCCTACACTTAAACCAAATAGACGTAAGTTCCTGCTTCAGATGGAAGTAATAAAAGAAAAAGAGAGAGAGAGAGAGAGAAAGAGAGGAAAGAGGAAGGAAGGAAGGAAGGAAGGAAGGAAGGAAGGAAGGAAGGAAGTGCCATCTTTAATTTCTATACATAAAATTTGGGTCTCTTTTCAGAGTTCACCTCCATGGACATTTTATATTCTCTGTAATATAATCAAAGCCCAAAGATATCCATTTTAGAACATTATAACCACAATGAAAGTGTCCAGAGTTTTAGGACAGACATTAAAATAATTTTCAGCCTTATAAATGTTCCAGATGAAAGCCTGGGCTGGAAACATCAATACATCTAAAATTAAACTGCATACATTATGTGTTTAATAAGTGATGCTAAATTTACGGATTTTGACTATTTTGTTTATACATTAGAAAGTCACAATTTGACATTTCCCTTTAAAGACATTTGAACATTTTTTTTTCTATTTTGCAGTGGAGATTAGTGACGGTTTCTAAGTATAGGGCATATTTTTTTCTGAGTCTTTTTTTTTTTATGGTGTCACTTTGCCCTAGGACTTACACTGGGAAAGGTATTTTTATCACACGTTTAGAGACAACAAAGTCTAGGTGCAGTGGAAACTTTTTTTCTGGGATTACTAAAAATATTAGCAACAGAATCAGGACTCGAGTTCTGTACCCAACTCCTGTTGTCTGCTCAAGGAGCTCCCTAGAGAGTATGTGTTCAGCAAAAGCAGCTCTTCTGGGTGATTTCACACAGCAGCCAAGGCCAGCTAACAAACAAACGTTACCGTGGCATTTGTGTCTTTAAATAGTTATCCTTTCTAAGATTTATTTCTTTTTATGTGTACAAATGTTTTGCATACATGTATGTACATGCACCACATATAGGCCAGGGGAAGGCAGTGGATCCCCTAGAACTGGAATTATAGACAGCTGTGAGTTGCCATGTGGGTGTTGGGAACTGAATCATAGCCCTTTGTAAGAGCATCCAGTGGTGTTAACTGCTGGCCCATCTCTCTAGCCCAGGCTACAATTAAATAATTCTTAATTAGGTACATGGGATGTTTTTCTTAACAACAAATAAACAAACAATTGTAATGCTCATCTCTTAAAGATTCTTAAACTTTATTTTGGAAATGTAAATTTTAAACATTTATTAGAATTTTTCCTGTTAGAGGTAGATGGGATGTGGCAGATAACTTCTGGTTATAGATAAATGACATTTTTTTTTATTATTTAGTGAGAGAGACTATCACTAACTCAATAAGAGGTGCAGTGAAGTAGTTTTCAATTGGCTTCTACTTTTATGAGGATTGTGTGCGCTTGGACTTTATAGGAATTGCAAGATTTCATTACACAGTAACTGAAAGTCCTTATGGGTTTTTTTTTTTTTTTTTTTTTGTGTGTGTGTGTGTGTGTGTGTGTGTGTATCATCATACTATGGAAGAAGTGGAGGCAGTCTGTTTCTTTGATTTGTGTGAAAACTCTATGTTCTCTGGTTTTATAGGCATTGTAATATTCTCTGTCAGTTATTGTTCAACAACAATGCACAAGGTTCAACGTGAGTGGGGGAGGCAGCGAGGTGACAGAAGGAAACCATGTGCCTACACTGGTGGGGTCTCTCCTTTACGCTTCGCTTTATAAATGACAGGGTCTCATTAGTCCAATCTGGCCTTGAACTTGCTATGCAACTAAAGGTGGCCTTGAACTTGCTATGCAACTAAAGGTGACCTTGAACTTCTCATCCTCCTGCCTCCACCTCCCAAATTCTGAGATTCCAGTCAAATGCCATCATGCTCAGCTATGTGCTACTTGGAGGAAACCCAGGGTTTCCAGCATGCTAGCAAACACTCTGCTAACTCCGCTACATCCTTAGACTTCCTTAAATGTTCTGGTGATACTGACTTTTGTACCTAGGCTTTATCTGTGTCCGGTGACTCCCACAGTATTTTTATGTCCTGTTCCTGCCCTGTTTGTATCACTGTCGTGAACATGCTGTTTCAGCTCCTCTTCTACTGTAATTCTGTATATCCTGAGAATAGTTCTTAACATCTGTATTCCTAGGCCAACTGCTCAGCCTCGCCTTGTTGCACAGGTCTGTAACCTCAACTATTGGGAGGGCGGAAAAGGGTTACAGGTTCAAGGCTAGACTGGATTACAGCTTGAGATCAAGACCAGCCTTCTCAGCTGAGTCAGACTATGTGTCAGAAACAGAATGTAGAAAGATGGTTAGGGGTACCGGTCAGTAGTGGACGGAGTACCTCTTAGCGTGAGTTCAAGCCCCGTACAATGAACACAAACCCAACAATAAACTTCTCACTGAGTTCCATACCTGTAAGCCCACATTCCCACTGTGGGGGCAACAGGGATGACTTGGCCGTTAAGAGTGCATACTGCTTTTGTAGAGGACCTGAGTTCAGGTCCCGGTCCCACATCATGTCTTCACAATCACCTGTAACTCAATCTCTAGGGACTATGAAGTCTGCGGCTTCTATGATCATGACATTAACATCCATATGCTGACACACGCGTGCACACGGGCACGCACACACTTTGAATGAAAAAAATTCAAAATGAAGCCCCTCCCCCTGCCCTCGTGTCTGTTGTAGGGCCCATAAGCTCGGCGACCCCAAGTGAGAGCCATCATTCCAACCTTCTCTCCCTAAGGCCTCAGGAGCTGCTCCCTTCACCTCTGTCCCTTCAGCTCTGCCTCGGCACATGCTAGTGTTCCCCCCTTCTTCTTATAATATTTACTGCCGATGGATTCCAGGCCTCATCTCAGTTCTCCCTTGGGTTGTTAAAAAGTCTCTTTAACTATCAAATGGCTCCCAGCATCACACTTCTCTCAAACAAGCCACTGCCGGACTCAACCAAAAGTGCAAATAAGATCATGTGACTCTACCACATTAACAAATGCCATCTTTTATGGCTTGTGCAGTGCAGTACGTTCTTTGTTGTCAGATATAATATACTGCCCATGGTGTGACCATTGCATTCCTCTCTGTCGTATTTTCCATACTAATTCCCCACAGCAATTTATAACTTACTGAAAGATACATGTTAATTGTCCCATACCTTCATGCATATATGTGTACATATGTAGATGCAGATATACATGTATGTGTACACATATGCACACACGCACATGCATGCATACTTTCTGTGTGAAATGCCATTCCTCTTTTCTTTGGCATAGGACCTCCATTTGCCAATATCTAGAGAAAACATGGCCCTTCCTCGGAAGCTTTCTCTAGCCTCCACTTCCCTTCTCCCAGGTGGTTTATTGCTAACTAGATTGTGCTACAAATGTGCCTAACTCAAATAAAGCCTTCATTACAGCACTCATAAGATCCTATTTCTGTTACCTTTCACATGTCTGCTTTTGGGGACATGCATGCCTTCAACATGGACAGGAACATGACGCCCCAGGAACATCAGGTCAAGTGTCCATCCGTGAAAACCAAGTTGTGTGGAATAAAGAAAAGAAACTTGTGAAATTCAGCTACGCTAATACAGCATGCTTATTAAGTTCTTAAACTGTGCTGAGAGGTAAGAGAAACAAGACTTAACTTCAGATGTCTCGAATAACTATTGAACTCCTTCCCAAGCAACCCAAAACTTCAGTCCATCAGCTTACAAGTCAGATTTGAAACTGACTCAGAAACAAGCAGTAGGAAATTTATTCACAGGCTGAAAACATCCTGGAATCAGTATGGGAACAAACACCCAGTGTGTTGTCTCAGTTTCTAAATTTCTATTGCGTTGTTCATCCAAGAGCTAAGCTACAGTCGGGGTAGCCACCTCAGTTCACACAAAAGTTTTATCTGGTGGTCATTCACTGCAAGGCTTCAGCCACTTGCTGGAGACAGAAAACAATGGATCCAGGACAAAGCTGAGAACATGGCAACCACAACGGCTGCACACACACAGTGGCACATACATGTCTGCCACTATGATTAACACAAGTTGACCGTTGTGAGTACCTATGATCTTACTTGTCACCAAAGGCTGCTGACCTTTGCTGACCTTCCTCACGTTAGAAGATTGTCTTTGAGGACATTATGGCTTCCCTTGTGCCTTCAAAAGGAAACTCAGTTCTTCTCAGCATGTCATAAAAATGCAATTTGTGAACAGCTCCAGTGGCGGTTGTCTGTCTCACCAGCCCAATGCTCTAGCACACAGAACTCACATTCAAAAACGCCCAGTGACATGCATTTCTCCAAATGTGTTACTGTGTTTTTTGCCTTTGAATCTATGATGCTTTCTGTGTATTGCTAATCTCTTTAACCCCCTTGTCTGCCTCTGGCTTTGAAATACATTCTCTGATTCTCCTCTTAAAAGCTGCGTTTAATTCAAATTTTTATTTTATGTGTATGGGTGTTTTGCCTGCATGTATGTCCATGCAGTGTGTGCAGGCAGTCTCTGCAGAGTCCAGATCTCCTGGAACCGAAATGACAGGCAGTTGTTGGTTGCCATATGGCTGTTGGGAATTGAGCCAGCATCCTCTGGAAATGCAACCAGTCCTCTTAACCATTGAGCCATCTCCAAAGTCTTTCATGGATAGAATTGAACTTTTCTCTGTCCTCTTAAGATTATGTGAAAACATTTTACCTTAGAATCAGCCTCTTTGTATTGTTTCAACCACTTCCTCTTGGCAGAATTTGCTGTGAGAGGACGTCAGTGTGCTAATATTTTCTGACTGAGTGAGTGGCCCATGGTCCTTGGTCATGCTTAGTATGGGCTGCACTCCTGTGAGATTTGTATGTGGTTTTCTTTTGTGAGAAATTGTGTAAGCCAGAAGCTATTTTCCTCATCAATTTGCAAGTTAATTTTACTAGATTTGAAAACACTAAGGATGGAAGAAAGGACTTAAGAAAAAATATTGGCAATATTTTGTTTTCCTTTCTGAGTTGAACTCATTGGTATTACTATTGATTCTTCCATGTATGATATGAATGAAATCAACCTTTACTTAGAATATGTCCAAATATTCTAAATATACAGATATGTTGTTATTTGCAGCATGACAACTGAAAGCAATGTACCTTTTTGTCTATAAGTTCACTGGACTTACAGTAATGAACATTGTAATGAATAGTGCCCCGTTTCCTAATTATTTGTAGTATTGACTATAATTAGTGCATATTAGTTCTGTGTGTCCTGAGTTTCCCTGTGACATTTCATGCAGGCTTATATTGTGTGTTGGTTGGATCTGTCCATCCAGCTACCCTTTCTGCCTCTGCTTCGCCCTATCGCCATCCCTCTTGTCCTTACATTTCCCTAGCAGTCCCTCCACAGTTCTCAGGCCAACATTGCTGTTTATTCTAGATTCTAAATACAAAGAGAATATGAAATGCATGTCTCTCTGCATTTGGCTGACTATGTTTAGCATGGTGACCTCTAAACCCACCCATTCCCCCCCCACCCCACCCCACCCGCGTATGACATGTTTTTGCTCTTTCTTAAAGCTGACTAAACTCCATCCATTATGTATATAAATGGTGGGGTTGGTTTTTTTTTTTTCCCCTCTCTCATTCACCTTCACTGAGCAGCTGTGCTGAGTCAGTGAATAGCTATTAAAAATATTGTCACAGAACACGTGACGTTGCAGTATCTGTTCTGCACACTGACTTTGTTCCCTGGCAGTGCACACCCAGGAGTGCTGCGCGATGAGCATAGGCTTGATCTCTTCTTAGTTTTCTAAGGAACCTCCACACTGTTTCACCTGGTAGTGACATCATTTTACATTCCTACCAAGGCCATATAGGGGCTCCTTTTCTTTCACACTGTTACAGTATTTGATGTTTTTTTGTTTTGTTTTGTTGATGATTGGCATTCTGACTAAAGCAAGATCAAAATGAAATTTGTGTGTGTGTGTGCGTGCGCATTTTGAGTTTTTTCATTTTTTCCCATCAATGCCATTTGACCTACTTTTCTTCATTGGCCAAACATATTGAAGATTTTGTTTGTTTGGTTGGTTTGGTTTAGTTTTTGAGACATGGTTTCTCTGTGTAGTCCTGGCTGTCCTGGAACTCACTCTGTAGAGTAAGTGGGCCTATGACTCAGAGATTTCCCTGCCTCTGCCTCCTGAGTGCTGGAGTTAACATTTTTTTCATTCTTTAGATACTATGGACATTGATGCTTTGGCAAATGAATGACTGACATATTTTTTCTCCCAATCAACTAGCTGTCTCTTCACTCTGTTGATCTTTGCCTTGCTGAAATGTTTCCATTTGGTATAATTCCACATGTCAATTCTTTATTTCCTGAGCTATTAGAGCACTAGTCTGGAAATCAGTACCTGTGCTAATATATTGAAATGTTTCAGCTTTTGTATGAGTGTGTTGCATATGTATGTATGTATGCGCGTACATATATACCAGTGGACATGGAGGTACCTGTGTGTGTGTGTGTGTGTGTGTGTGTGTGTGTGTGTGTGTGTGTGTAGAGGTGCGTGCATACTTCATGTTGGGCATCTTCCTTCATCTCTGTCTACTTGTATATTGAGGAATGGTCTCTCACTGACCCTGGACCTCACTAACTGGTCTAGTCACCAGCTAACTCCTAGGATTCCCTGATTCTACTTCCAGCACCCAACTGTGGAATGTTCCACCCCATGTGTTCTACACTTCAGTGTGCTGTTCTGCCTCCGTGTGTCACTCCATATTCTTTGTTCTTGGCTGCTCAGAAAGGAAAGACGAATCTCAATAGCAACAACACATACAAATATACAGAAAGAATTTAAATAACAATTACCTGCCAAAATTGATAGAAAAGCCAAGGACAAACAGATAAACAAATAGCCACATGCGGTGGCACTTACCTTTAATTTTAGCACTTACGAGTCAGAGGCATGGGGAATCTCTGTGAGTTTGAGGCCAGCCTGGTTGGTCTGCATAGTGAGTTCCAGGACACACAACAACAACAACAGTAATACAGAAAAGTTAAAAAATCATTAAAATTTAAAGGAATAATAATACCAATTGTAAAGGGAAAAGAGGAAGAGAAAAAGAGATTTTAAAGGGAAAAATGAAATGAAAGAGCAAGAAGTTTTAAGAATTCAATTAAGTAATAAAAATCACTCAACAAGATTAGGTAAAAGTAAAAAGAAGCCAGGCGGTGGTGGTGCACGCCTTTAATCCCAGCACTCTGGAGGCAGAGGCAGATGGATCACTGTGAGTTCGAGGCCAGCCTGGTCTACAAAGCGAGTCTAGGACAGCCAAGGCTACACAGAGAAACCCTGTCTTGGAAAAAAAAAAAGTAAAAAGAAAAAAATGAGGTAAAAAATTCTTCACAAAGCTGAAGTGGTTGGGTAGGATGGGCCTATTCCCAGATCTTCCATGGGTGAGGAAGTGTTGTCTATTTCCTCTCTGACCCCTTCTTAAATGTCCCCATGTGCTGGACCAGTGAAGAGGATGCTGTGTTTCACCGAGATAAACTTGCTCTAAGAGTGTCATTTTAAATAGGCACCCAGCTTGCCCCAGTGATCTTCCCCAGGATGGGCTGTGCAGGTGCCCACAGAGGCCTTGGGTCTCTAAATTGTCTGTTGAATGGCACAGCCAACCCCTTGAGAGCAGAGGAAATGACCAGAGCTTTACTAATGTGGATACTAAGTGTCCCAATACCTAACCTATGGGGCACTTCTCATCCAAATGTCCACGCCCTCGGGTAGCTGGAGCTCCAGCTATATTCAGCTGGTGCAGTTGTCCAGTTTCCATTGTGTTTCTCTCTTCACCTTGCTTTCCTGTGGTAGCTTCCTTCCTTCCTTCCTTCCTTCCTTCCTTCCTTCCTTCCTTCCTTCCTT
>OU015745.1:11124788-11137668 GCA_907169655.1 Acomys percivali | reverse complement strand
TGCTGGTTGCTGGTTGCTGGTTGCTGGTTGCTGGTTGCTGGTTGCTGTTTGCTGCATTGCTGGTTGGGGATTCCCTGACAACGAAGATCAAACTCACACCAAGGAACTCCAGCCCATAGTCATCAGGAAGTAGTCTAACAATATTGACTCCTCCTTTCCCCTCTAACTTTCTTTCTCTCCTACCTGGTCTTGGGGGTTTGGCAGGGTGGAATAAGGGGGGAGAAGGGTGGAAGAGAGTAAGGAGCCCACAGAGCAGCAGATGTTGGCTGCGGACTTTTTAGAAGGTGTTGGTAATCTCAGCACTGCCGTGGTGTAATGGGAGGTGTAGACAAGAGGAGCCGTGGAAGCGGGCAGGAGATTCACCAACAGCAACAAACACCAAAGAGTGCCTGTCACAAACATGGTGGAAGGCGGAACCAATACCACAGGTTAGCCTTTGTCCTCCACACATGCGCTGTGTGAGTGTGTGCCCCTAGAACACAAGGGCCTAAAGTAGGGGGGTATCAATATGAGTTCCCTCCAGAAAAGGGTCCACTTCTAGCCCTTTTCCAATATGCAGAGGCAGTTCTGTTTCACGAGTCTCTTTCATCTTTGTAGTCAGAAACACCTTACCATGTCTTTCTGAGTTGATCTCACTCTGTCACTGACTCTGTCAACATGCTACACTAACTCTATCTCTCCATGTATTAAAAAATCCACATCAATGAATTGAGCCAAAAATACAATACAGAATAATTAATTTTTTCCATATCGTGTGTGTGTGTGTGTGTGTGTGTGTGTGTGTGTGAGTGTCTGTGTGATGAGATGTGCAGAGGCACATGTGTGTGGGGGTGCCTGTGGAGGTCAGAGGCCGTGTGTTGAGAGTCTTCTTTCAATGCTCTTCACCTTGCTTATTGAGGTAAGGTCTCTATGTTGAACACAAAGCTCACTGTTCTTATGGCCTATATAGCCAAAAAGCTAGACATGCTTCCTCTGTCATTGTCTTCCCAGTCAGGTGGGCCACACCACCCACCCAGTGTTCACCTGGGCTCTGGGGATTTGCATGCTGGTTCTCATGCTTGTTGCTTATGCAGCAAGCACTTTAACCCTTGAGCCAACTCACCAGGCTGATTGCTTATCTTTAAAATCAGCAGGCGAGCACCTACATTGGGTATTTTATAGGTTACGGGGATTTGGATGTGGATGTCGTCTTTGGAGCAAGGCTTATCATGCTATAGACAGACAGGTAAAATAAACTAGGGATGACTCCTAATGTAGTGGGAGTCTGTGACTCCAGCACGTAGCAAGAGGACCAGGAGTTCAAAGCCAGCCTTGGATTCTTACTGAATTCTAGTCCAAAATGGGCTATATGAGATCCTGATCAGAAAAAAAAAAAAAAAAAAAGCAAAAATGGGGAAACTGAGAGAGGAACTTTCATGGAACAGTCATCTGAAAAAATGTTGAGTTTTAGTTAACAATGCTGTCTCAGATGCAGTTTCTTCACAGTCAGTTTTTCAACTGGGGTTAAAAATGATGCTTTCTGGCTGACTCTACTGATACAGCAATACTCTCTATTTGAAAGGGTAGGATTTCTGCTTGGAACACAAAGGGCCCTGGGTTTAATCCCCTTAGTTCAAATAAAAAGTAAAAAAGAAATGATTTTCCATGTTCTTAATTTTTCTATTACTATGTCAATATATTACATGTCTGTCAGTAACAATTTTAAGAGCATATATGACTGCTTACCACATACTATAGATATTTAAGTTATTATTCTAGAAACTTGTAGTGTTAATAGCCTATAAAAAAAACTTCTCTTTAAAAACTTTTCATTATTGAAAACTGCTAACCTACTTCATGTTTACTCAGGTAATTAATTTTATTCCTTCTCAAGTCTCTGATGGGGTTGAAGACCAGATAGTTTAGTTTTACAATTAAGCTTAGTTGTTTAGGAGTTAAGATGTTTTTAGTTCTAGATAGATGTTTTAAGTTGATAGAGATGAGATATGATAGATATTAATTTACTTTCAGGATTTTAGGCTCACCAAGATAGGAGATATGTTTTCTTCAAGGTTACCGAATACAAACAGCCAAAACATTATGAATGTAACATTACTATAATTTCTGATTGTTTAGTGGTTCTTCTTGCTTTAGATATATTATTTTACATATGTGTAACAATATAAATGCATATATAAATAAAAAAGAAAAATGTCATTTATGACACAGGGAAAAAAACAGAAATAAAAGAGAAAGGGGGTTCAAAGCAATACAGTTCTCCTTTCATGTTTCCTGAGGAAATGGGTGGGGAAGCAAATTTGCCTACTGCTTGCATTGTTGTCTCTGATGTATGTGTGTTGTGTCTCCTTGGAGATGAGCCTTGATGACCAAGATGGATATGACTGTTTGACCCATCACTTGGAAAACTCTGATGGCATATCAAGCAATGACACTCATTTGCTCAGGATTGTGATAAATGACTATGATGTTAACATACCAAATCCATGTTTGGTTGCCATGATTCATGAAGACATGAAAGACTTAAGAAAGATTTAATCGGTGAACTCATTAGAAGGCTAGTTGAGCTCAGTGTATGTTAGTCCAATTATCCCTCACTGTTGAACCAGGTAGATTTCATCTATCCTCCCCCATTTCTTGGCCTCCAAAGCTTTTCCAGCAATACTTTCTGGTATGTGCCAAAGATGACTCATAATGCTCTAGTGCCTCTAGGGTTTCTTTTGGTTTCTGGAGGGATTTCCTCTTGCCAATGGTCTATCACCTGCAAGCTGGACTGTCATGGCCATCTGTCCAGGATGGTAAACCTCAGCCAGGCAGTGACCTTGAGCTAATTCAAGAAGTGAGTCATTTTCTCTAAGAAGAAAGGTGATTTTCTTTCCCAGTGTTAGGCACCAGCCACAGGGAACTCCATGTATTAGGCAAGCATTCTGCCACACAGCTGCATTCTCCTGCTTCATGAAGGGCAGTTTCTCAAGAAATTAGGCATCTACATGCTGATTTAGAAATCAAGTCCACCTGAGGCTTCATGGCCAATGTTTAGACTTCCTTGGCTGACAAACATGCTTGACTGGCTTCTCTCTCTTTTTAACTAAGGCCTCATTATTACTCTGACTGGCCTAGAACTTGCTATGTAGATCAAGCTGCCCTGAACTTACAGAGATCCACCTGTCTCTGCCTTCTGAGGGCTGAGGGTTAAAGGTGTATGGCACCATGACCAGCCTTGGTTGGATTCCTTACTTGAAACTCTGAACAAACTCTATTGAGGCAGTACTTGTAGATATGACTCCCGCAAAACAGTCTATATGATCAATTCACACTCGTATGGTCCCCCCAAGGACAACAGCTACACTGTCATAACGGAGCTGAGCTCCGGGCTGTGGTTTGAGATCATGATTTTCATTCTGAGACAACCTGGGTGCCTGGTCTGAAGACTCAGACCCTCCGTCAGAACATTTCTCTCCTTTAGAATCCAACATGATAATTCTTAGTAATCATTATGTATAGTTAATGTTTGGACTTTTCTATTTGTTATTCTCTGTGTATAAGCTTTCTCTCATCTAGTTCCTCTCCCCCACATACATATCTAAATCCATTTCCATATATACACTAAAATCCATTCCACATACATATTGTTCTGTCATAGAATGCAAGTGGCACTTTCTTTGGCCTATCAGTAACATACATTTTAAAATTTATTCATATTACATCTCAATGTTTATCCCATCCCTTGTATCCTCCCATTACTCCCCCCCCCATTTTCCCCTTACTCCCCTCCCCTATGACTGTGACTGAGGGGGACTTCCTCCCCCTGTATATGCTCATAGGGTATCAAGTCTCTAACACACATTTTTTCTAATGTAATTTGACAAAGGCATTGTATTGTCAGTGGCATTTGTTAATTTTTTTTATTCTGTTGTAAATTTTAATTCTCCTTCAAAGATTAGGTAGTGTTCCCCAAAATTTCGCCACTTATCCAGCATTTTTCTTTCCCATACAGACTATCATGTTCTATGACATTAAGAACTGGTGAGAAAGTGACTATTTTCAGTTTTTTAAAGTATTGTAATGTCTTCTACCTAATAGTCAGAGATGGTCATTTCCACAAAATACATGCACACATCCATACATCTCCTTCAACCGTGTGTTGTGTAAAGATTCCCTCACGTCCTGACATATGTAAACATTAACTCCTGTCTCCTGCATTCCATCTGCTTCCCAATATCGTGCCTTTCCTTCTGGTACAGTCTTCATTTTACTCCTCACGGTCAGAAACTGCTGTGGCTGGTTACTGTGCTCCACATCAACAGAGACAGCATGCAGACAAGCTGGTTTCCCGTAATGAGCACCACTGGAATCCAGAGAGCACTGAGAAGTGTTTATTAATGTTATTTGAAGATAGAGAACGAGCCTCTTGGGCTTACCTCATTAGACCTTTTCCTCTAAGATCCTCGAATGTGTTCTCAGCCGAGCGCTCATCTTTATCCCATAATGCACTGGCTCTAGCGTCACAGGCAGTGATGACTCTTTACAAACTGTCATGTGAGTAAAGCTCAGAATCTTTCTCTTTTGTCCTCCTGGATACCTCACAGAGCAACATTTCAACACACGGCCATGCTGTAGAGAACAAGCTAGGTGGGACGATGCAAGCCTGCAATCCTAGCACTCAGCAGACTGAGACAAGATGATTGTTGTGAGTTCTGGGGGCAGCCTGGACCACACAGACAGCATCAGGCCAGCCAGGGGCCACAAGGCATAGAGGAAAGAAAAGAAAAACCTGGAGCTAAGGCTTGATACAGGAGATGAAAAGGCAGGCAGACGCCATCTCCTGCTATAGCTATGTAACAGCTGACTGGATGCTTAGAATCATGAACTCCTGCTCAGGGATACCCTGATAGGTATCAGCCTAGGCAAAACTATGTCCTTGGCCTTTTGTGAGGCCCAAAGCATCCCTGAATTGGATAGTCATGCTTTGAAGAAGCTGCTTGGTAAGTTACCGAGAGACCCAGTTCAGCCTTTAGGAAAGCAGTATGGTTCCTGGGATGCAGGCAAGGTCTGAGTAATGCATGAGAACAAAGATGGTCCCAGCGACAACAGAAGGTGCAGCAGCAACAGTAAGCGCAAAAGCAGAAAATGAAGATGAGGATAAAGCACATGCAGAACTGATAACCAACAGGGTCTCTGATGGAGCTGAGCAGCCTGAAACCAAGCCCCATAACCGGGACAGGACCCTAGGAAGGACCCAACATTGTTATGCTGGTCCTAATGAAAACATGAGGCTCTTGCATTTCCTCCTGGGCTTGCTGTTAGGGATATTTTATTTGCAGCAAGCAACCTCGGAGAGATGAGGTAATGTCTTCCCCCGGACCAGGAACAACTTCATCACCATGGCCTCGGAAAGGGACAAATTCTCCTCCAACATCAGTGTTCCTCCTCCAGCCAGTGTGTCACTCCACCTGTCCTCCCTGTGTCATCTCCATAGAATCTGAGGTCTGTAGAAAACTGGCAGAAGCACACAGGAAACTCATGCTGTCTGCTGTGTCATAGCAGTGAAGCTCTCTCTGACTCAAGCCTTGTGTTTTTTGCCAGATTCTGTGACTCAGTAATAGGGTCAGTCTTCCCCAAAACTAGAGTACTGTCCCAAGCCACTCAGAGTCCCTGGCAGCTTCACCCTCAGTAACCAGAGCGGTACTCATCAAATCAGGGTCTTCCATGGGATACAAAGTCCACCTTGAAAGCAGGAGGACCCAAGTCCAACACACCAAAGTCTCTCCTCTCTCTATCTCTCTCTGTTTCTCTGTCTCTGTCTCTGTCTCTGTCTTTCACACAGACACACACACACACACACACACACACACACACACACACACACACACCAGACATGGTGGTATGTTTGTAATCCCAGCACTGGGGAAAGGAAGGTGGGACAAGTGGGCCACTGGCCAGATACCCTAACCACCTATGTGAGTTAGCTAGTTAGAGACCTCCCATTAAAATATCAAAGTGGAAGGCTTAATACCCAAAGTTAACTTCTAGCCTACACACACACACACACACACACACACACACACACACACACACACACACACACACACTTTCCATTTAACTTAGTTTACTGTTAACTTTATTTATGTCAACATATGCTTTTGAAATCAAAGGCAAATTGTTAATTACTGATCAAAAGGTAAGTGTCCACTGTTTAAGTAAAACAGAATTAATGGGACTTTTACTAAATTTATCTTACAATTATTATGGGATATTCATTAATCATGTCCATCAGTTAGTATACAATATGTAAAAAAAATTATCAGGCTAAGTGTCGTGGCATCCATGTAGAGGAATTTTAATCCAGCAGCATGGCTGCTTTGGCAAGGGATCACATCCAAAAAGCTTCAACATCTATGTGATCTGGCTGGAATGCAGATATGCCCTGAATTACAATATTATCTGTCTTGAATACAGATACACCTTCAGTACATACCTTTAATCCTAAACAGTGAAGTTTTCTTGTAGAAGGAACCACACATGCTTGAAATGGATGTCTAACTGAGGGACAGACAAAGTAACAAACCAGAGAAAGATTTGACAGGTTGAGTCAGAGATGGGATACACAGAACTCTCAAGAGAACACACAGGAAAAAGAGGCTCCTGAAGGGAGCCCAGGGAAAGGTAGTTCAATTGAGTTCAGTCAAGTCAGTTGGGAGTCAGTTAAGAGGCAGTGCAGTGGAGTTGAGTTTGTGTCAGTTCAGTTGGTGTTTGTTCAGTTTGTGGAGTCCAGAGGCAGTTTTTACCAGGACAGTTTTACAGAGAGAACAAGCTAGACACAGGTGAAGACAGAATGATCCAGAGTATGAGAAGGAGCCAAAAGATTAGAACAGATTGCTGGAGTTAGTTTGAGGTCAAGCAGAACAATTCAATCAGAAGCTGAGAGAAGCCATTTTGAATCAGTCAGCTTGGAGAAGAGTTTGAGCCAGAAGAGCTGAGTTGAACCAGCCATCCAGGGATCAGAAAGAGCTAGAAAGGGTGAGCTTATTCAGCAGGAAGCTTCCCAGAGACAATTACACCAGGCCAAAAAAAAAAAGAAAGAAAGAAAGCTACTTTTACACATATACCTCTAATCAAAGGAAGAGGATCAGAAATTTAAGGGCAGCCTTGGTTTTATAGATGGTTGAGGACTGTCTGGAGTATATGAGATTGTCTCAAAAACAAATATAGAAGAATAAAAACAAATATAAAAACAAAAGCAAGATGTTGGAGAGCTGTCTCAGGAATTAAGAGCACATACTGCTTTTTCAGAGGACCCTAGGTCAGTTCCCAGCCTCCACCTCAGACTGCTCACAAACACACGTAACTCCAGCTCCAAAGAGCTCCTACCCGCTCTTCCGAGAGCAACTGCTTCCAAGGCCCACTCCCTCTACCCCACCCCTACCATCAATATACACATAATCTCTAAATAAAAATAAAAAAATATTAAAAAACAAATTATCCAAACCTTAACTGCACGACATTTCTTCTTTTAGTTCACTGTGTAATAACAAAGCTAGTCACACCACACAGACAGTGGCTGACAGGGAACAATGTCTTGAAGAACCCTGAGTTCCAGATCCCTGAGTTGTGAGGAAAACAGCTTCTCGTCTGAGAGTTGTGTCTGTAAACGTCAATAAGACCAATGACTTCCAATTGTGATACCTTTCCCTGGACTGTCAACTTGTAGACTAAAGCACACGGCATCTGAGACTCGGAAGTAGGAGTCTGGGGATTTGTTTTGTGCACTGGGCTGTGTGTTGCATATTTCCACACAGAGGGTGGTGCCGGCATCACCCCTTAGCACCACAGAGTAGGTGCTGACTGAGGCTCTGGACCTGCTTCCGTGTGCTTTTCTCAATATGTTGCGATCCCTTTTGCATGTGGCTTCCACACCTTTTTAAATTCTGCCTAATTTATGGGGAAGGCAACTTTTTTTTTTTTCCTGGTAAGAAGCTGTAAATTTGTTTTTACTGAAAAAGGGAAGTTCCTCTTCATTGCAAACTATGTGAAACTGTAAAGCTCAGTAAGGAACACAAGGGAGCCCGGGACAACACGGGGGGAGGGGGGGCAGAACAGCTCGTGAATGTCTCATCCTAAATTTTCACCGTGGTGATGTCTTGAACTGATCTTTGTAATTGATCATCCATAGATGCCAGATTGTGTTGAAGGTGGAGAGGACTTCATTATCCTAACAGCACAGTGGCCTGAAGGCAACCTCCTCACATTTTATTCTTTCTCTAAACAGTTTGCTCCTGTTGGAATCACTGGCCCTGAGATTTAGACTAGTGTGGTCATTAAAATCTCTTCTTCTATAAACCAGTGTCAACAAAAGACTTTAACTTACTCAGATCACTACCTTTGGTTGAAGGAAAAGTTTCCTCAGAAGAAAAAGACACATTGAGATGTGCGAACACCTAATAACAAGTCAATACTTCCTGAGATGCCAATGCGCGTTCTCTGCCACACACAAGGCAGATCTGCCTCACTGCAGCCCTGAAGCACAATCTTCAGAGCAGGCAATAAAATGGTTTACCTCATTTCCTTTTTTTCCCTTTTGATATTTATTTATTTAATTATTTTTATTTGTGTGTGTGTGTTGTCTACATGTACGTTTCTCTACCACATGAGTGCCTGATGCCCACGGAGGTCAGAAAAGAGATGCAGATTTCCTGGAACCGGAGTTACAGACAGCTGTGAAACACCAAGTATGCTGGGAATCAAACCCCAGTCCTTTGCAAAAGCTGTTTCTAACCACTGAGTCATCTTTCTAGTGTCTTTGTTTCTTAAAGCACGCTATGCCATGCATGGTGGGCCATACCCCTGTCAGCATCCTTTCTATACTTAATCTATGTCACGTCACCTCTTTACTGGTGTACTGAAGGTGCTTAATGGTTGGGTCCTAATGGTAGAAATTATGTTTCCTGGTCCTTCCCCTCCTCTTCCTGTGCAGTGTTGGGGTTCAAGAGCATGGACTCACGAATTCTAGGCAACTGGTCTACCACTGACCGATATTCCCAGCTCTATATTTATTCCACAGATTCACTGCACAGAGTGGTGGGTTTCATAATGGTGTTTCCATTCAGGAATAATGTACTTAGAAAATACTCATGTCCACTACCTTCTCCTGTCACTCATCCTTCTCCTGATAGTTCCCTACCCGCCCAAACAGTACCCATTCTATTAGTGCATGTCTGTACACTTGTGTACAAGTGGTGCATGTGTGTAGTCTGCGGTCTACATATGGGGGAGAATATGTGGTATTTAACTTTTTGAACTTAGGTCATTCTACCTAGTATGGCATTCTCTGATTTCATTCATTCTCCTGCAAATTACATAGGTTCATTCTTCTTGATGGCTGCATAAAACAGGAAATGTCACATAAATTAAAAACCACACTTCTGTCACTATTCATCTGTTGGCGGATGGCTAGACAGATTTTATAATTTTGTTCTCGTGAACAGTACCTCAGTGAATTTGGATGAGCATGTGTCTCTGGGGTGCAATTGCTTAGATTCCTTTGGTCAAAGCTGGCGCACATGCTGTGCCTTTCTGTCCCTGCTGCCTTCCGTAGCTGCCTCTCTTGTTTATGGCCATAGCAGTAGATAATGCTTCCTTTCACCCAAATCCTTCCAGCATTTGTTATGTGTGTTCTTAGGAGGCAATTTTGGCACAGATGTTATGGTTATGTTGGTGGTGGCAGTGGTGGTAAGATATAACATGACTTCCTACTCCTCAACAGGCAGAGTAAGCAAGAGGTCACAGGCAACCAAATAGCAAGACAACAGATCTTACTGTGTGTCTGCATATACACTAGGTGAACTTTAACCTCCTAGATAACCTACCTGTCTTTCCTTTGCAGGCTTTGAGGAATTCAGGAACTCTCTACATTGGTCCACTGGTTCTGTTAAGTGCAGCACTTTCCCCTGGTTTCCAAAGAATGGAGTGTGGTGGGGTTTTGTATGTCAAGTGGCCAATCTCTCATCTCAACATTACCCTGATGCTGCCACAACTGTCAACTTCCCACCTCTTCTCCCAATTTCTGCTCCTGTTGCTACTGCTCCTCTTTACACTGTACCATGGATGCTTTGACCCCCCCCAAGAGTGGATCTGGGCCACAGTCTGGGCCCTGAATTGCATCCAACTGTGTGACAACTGTTTGACAGACAAACAAGCAGGGAGCAGGGATATTACAGCATTCAGGAAGGAAAAGGGACATGTGCTTTCAATAAAGTAGAATTTGCCTGGAGCTTTGCACAAGGGTAGGGGAAGGAGATTCTGAAAGGCAGGGAAGTTTTATAAAGTGAAGCTTTGTGGTTTGAATAGAAATGTCAGCTATGGAATTACAAAATGTGTCTGTGACTCACACAATAGAGAGCTACATAGCAGGTGACAAGGATCCCTGCAAAAGACCAGTGACATGTTTTGTCTTGCAGTTAAAGATTTCTTTATGTTTCATGACAGGAAGGGGAGCGTTGACACCTACAATAGCCTTTTGTAAAGCTGGAAGACTTCCTCTTTCTCCCGTGTCGAAGGAGTTGAGTGAGGGTTGTCTTCAGCATATGCTGAGGATTCTCTTCCATCTTTGCATGGCCTTTCACACAGTAAGGGACATGCATTTAGCAAGAGGAACCAGCATATAGACATTTGTCACAGCCATTCAAGATTCTGAGGGTGCTGCTAGTGCCTTGGCTCTGGAAGCCAGAAGCAGTGTCATTGCTCATAAAGCCTTAGTGGGAACAAGACAAAAGTATCTTCTGTAAAGACTTAAATGGTATATACTCACTTATATCTGCATACTAGCCCAAGGGGCATGTCCCACGAAAGCCTTCACTTACCAGGAAACTGGGACAGAGGGGAGGACATCCTATTGGGACTCTAGATGAGAGAAGCATGGGAGAATAGCAAAGTATAAGGATCCAGAGGGTCCTAGAAACCTACAAGTAGAACATTATGATAGGCAGATTTGGGCCCAGGGGTCCCACTCAAACTAAGGCACCAGCCAAGGACAATACAGGCGGTGAACTTTAAACCCCTACCCAGATCTAGCCAATGGTCAGAACAGTCTCCACACTTGAGTGGAGAGTGGGATATGACTTTCTCACGTACTCTGGTGCCTCATATTTGACCATGTCCCCTGGAGGGGGAGACCTGGTGGCACTCAGAGGAAGGACAGCAGGTTACTGAGAAGAGATTTGATACCCTATGAGCATATACAGGGGGAGGTAATCCCCCTCAGGAACAGTCATAGGGGAGGGGAATAAGGGGAAAATGGGAGGGAGGGAAGAATGGGAGGATACAAGGGATGGGATAACCATTGAGATGTAATAAGAATAAATTAATAATAAACAATTTTTTTAAAGTATCTTCTGTAGTTTGAAAAACTTGTCCTCAGGTTGGCAGGTGGTAATAACTTTAAAAGTCAGTGCCTCGTGGGACACCTTATGATGCTCAGAATAGTGGGATCTACATCTTCTCCTTTTCGCTCCTTCACTATCTGGCCACAAGATGACTGGTTCTGTTCCATCATGATGTGCCACACCACCACAAACTACAAACAACACAGCTGATTGTTCAAGGACTGAAATCCTTGAAACAGTGAGCCAAGACAGAATTCGTCATAAGTTGGTCATCTCAGGCACTTGTCCTAGCAGCAGAAAAGCAACCAACCCTAAACTCCTTCATTCAAACGTAGGCTCAGGCAGATGTGCACACTGGCAAGCCCAGGCTAGATTTCAACACTCTTGCCCCATAGGCTTCTCTGGGTAGTGCACAACCTTCAAACGCCCAAGAAGCCCTCTAGTGCAGTGTCCTAGTAGGATTACAGGTGAAGGTGAAAATGGCTTCATCCCTCTCTCCAGTCTCAAGTGAGACCAGACATTGCTTCCAAAGACAATGAGGCGATTTGCTGATGCAATGGGATAGAAGCCTGGCTTCCCTCCATCCCCCATACCTGTTTTCCCTCTGTTTCCTTGAGATTGCATTACTTTTAGCCTTGAGTGTTTAAAAGAAGAAAATCGAGGCCATTTATTTAATGTCACAATCAATACTGATCCCAGGGCTATGTACAGGATGGATTCTCAGTCGGCAGCGCTTGTGGCTTCCAGGGGCTCGAGAACATTTACGAGCACACATCTTTCTTCAGTTATAAAGGAAATGCATTCACGATGAATGAAACAGCTGAAGAGAAGCCTAGTTCCCTATTTTATGCTCATAAGATGAGCTTGTGTTTACTAGACAAAGAATTTATTGGTGAGAGAAGTGACTTCCACTTTTAAGAATGTCTAACCAGCTTTCAACTCTGCTTGCAATAGCTAGAAAAAAAATAGTATTAAGAATGGTGCAAAATGGTAAGGTCATAAATGAATGAATTATAACATTCAATTACTGGCTTTTTCAACTACTAATATTGTTCCATATGATATAACACCAGTTATAAATAGTCATTTAAGATGCTTTCTCCCATCATACATGGTGAAGTGTGACTTTGCAAATAGGTTATTTGGTAGAATTGAGCTGTGTGTAAACTATGATTCCTCCTCACAGATCTGTTGTAGAAATTATAAGAAACTGTTGATCCCAGATTGCTTTAATACTGTATGACATTGTTGACATAATAGGAAATTAATATTTTATATTGTTGCCTCTGTGTTGATTTGCAACTACATATTAGGACAGCTACACTTTTTTTTTTTCAGTGCTTTATCTGAATGTATACCTGCATGCTGGAAGAGGCATCAGATTACATTATAGATGGTCATGAGCCACCGTGTGGTTGTTGGAGATTGAACTCAGGACCTCAGGAACAGCAGTCAGTGCTCTTAACTGAAGAGCCATCTCTCCAGCCCAGAACTTTTTGTTT
>OU015745.1:11095272-11111811 GCA_907169655.1 Acomys percivali | reverse complement strand
TGTATGTGCATATGAATATGTGTTAGTATGTGTGTTTGTGTGGGAGTGTGTATGTGTGTATATCTACAATACGTGTTAGTGAGTGTATAGGTGTGAATGCTAGTATGTATATGTGTGTGAGCATGTGTGCGTGATAGTATATGTGTTTATGTGTGACTATGTATTGTATATATTTGCATATGTGTGTTAGTGTGTGTGTATATCTGTGTGTGATAGTGTGGGTGTGAGTGTGTGTATGTGTGTGCATGGGGGGGGGCTGTACTCTTATGGCAGCATCTTCACTGGCAGCCAAATCTCTGCCCCTGTCAATCAGTGTCTCATTTTTCCCTCCAGCTTTTGAAAAAGGGAATAGATTGTACACATAAAAAGTTCCCAGCATGTCTTCTAAGAATAAACAGTTCAAATAGTACGATGGCTCAAATAGATTATTAAATTTAGCTTATCTTTTTTCTGCTAAGGTGGCCTATTTTTAGAGGTTGACACCAGTTTCCTGGAGTACAAACTGAATTTCCACTTATTTCTCTTAAAATACTAGTTTTTTTAAAGTGGGAAGAATAACTTTGGCCCCTAGGGAAACCAAACCCGTGGCCCTGAAAATCACTCTACCCAAAGCGAGATACAGTCTTACAGTGAACCCAGGGTGGCTGCAGAAAATGCAACACGTGGCAGGGTGTGGAGGCATACACCTTTAATTCTAGCACTTGGGGGGGCAGAGGCAGGTGGATCTCTGTGAGTTTGACACCAGCCTGGTCTACAAAGTGAGTCCAGGACAGCCAAGATGATGGGTAATCCTATCGTGAAAAACCAAACGGGGGGGGGGGGGGGAAGCAATACAATATGGCCTTTAGAATGAGTTCTCATGGGCAGAAACCAGCATGTGGTATTCTCACATTACGTGGTTGTAACATTTTTTTTAAATTTCACCAAATACTAAACTAAAGGAAAAATGTTAAATTGGTATTTTATTCCAAATACAAGTTATATTTTAGAAAGCCATCTTCTTGTTTTCCCAAAGAAATATTCTTGGTCTAAAACTCCCACATTCCTTTCTCAATGACTGTAGGTCTTTTGTGGGACTTTGGATAGATTTGCTGTTCTTAGCTTGATAGTCTGTAATTGTACTCTACCCTACATATTTACTCCATGATATCAATTTCAAATAAAAACTAAACTCCTTTGAGCAGTAAGCAGCATATGTACTGTGTGATTGCCTAGCAGCCTGTGTAGCTCTGAGTTCCCACATACTTTTGAGTGTCTTTATTATAGGCATGCCTGACATGATGAACTGCAATTACATGGTGAGCACTGTTGGTTGATACACGACACAAAAGTCATAAATCAGAGAAGAAGTCGGCCAATGAACCAACAGTCATTTCAATGTGCAGCGTTCCCATAAGAATCAGTTTCACATTTAGATAAACTTCATTCAAGTACTGGCTTATCTGTTTGTTCTGAATTGGCACAAGAAAGGGAAGAAATTCCTTTATATCCTGAGTATGGTGTGGCTGGCACCAAGCAGGCTGGTTGAGTATGATCCTTGTTATTATTGTCACACTCAGCTGTCACCTCCTCAATGAAGCTCATTTCCCTAAACATCCCAAACACCCCAATCAAACCCATCCATCTCATTTGGTATCAACACTACACACCCCTATTTTATATAATGCACTCTCCCACTCCTAAAGTCTCATGACGTGTCTCTCAAATGGGTCACACTACACATCCCAGGACACTGACACTGATGATGTCAGTGAAAGTGTTATTTCCCGAGGTCCCTGATTGAACTGGCAAAGTGATGGTTTCTGAGAATTTAGATCAATGATATATGGGGACCACTGTGTACAAGTGTCTCCTACCTCACTCTGTGGCCTTCTCTATCCCAGCTAAGCAGGTCCGCCAATGGGTCTGGCTACAGACTTCAAGCCTTATGTAGCTGCTGTAGTCCAAAGTGAAACAGAGCTAGTGAAACTATACCTGGAAAAGAGGACCAAATACCCAGAGCATACTGCTTCTTTGTGCTCACTAGTGAACAGGCAAGATACTGCAGCAGTGCACATCACAAGCATTTACATCACAAAGATGATCTTCTGTTTGCCTCATTGCCAAATGCATATCAATGTCTGGTGAGTGACCCGTGACCCGGTGCCTTGAATTGATTGCCAAATGTTACCTTTGTATGAAGACAGCTTCACCATCATAACACAAAGGCGTCTTCCTCTCTTTTCAGTTTTAAGATTACAGGAGGCCCCCACCAACGAACGGCATGATACCATATGTCAGGGCATGAACAGGTAGTAGATCCAGTTTTCATATAAGCCTGTAGCCTTGGTGTTAGTGAAATGACATGGGCCGTGTCATGGTTTCTTATTTAAAGAAAAAGCTTGAGGCCTGAGAGAGTGGTTCAGTTTATAAAATGCCTGCTGTATAAGCAGGAAAACCTGAGCTCAAACACCAGCACCTGTGCACAACACTGGGGGTGGTCCATGTCCGTTATCTCAGTGCTGGGGTGGCACACACAGGCAGAGCCGGGGTCCTGCTGGGCAGCCTGGCCAGCCAAAATTTTGAGCTCCAGGTGTCTCAAAATATAAGGTGGGTGCCCAAAGATACGGAGCCAAGAGGAGCAGGACTCTTACCAGTGCAAGAAGAAGGAATTTGGAAATCTACTGTCTTGCCACCCAATTAAGACAAAGAGTTTTCACAGGTTGCCCTGTGACCTTAACACGTGAGCTGTAGCACTTTGCAAACATATGCATTTATGAACACAAAATAACTTTTACAAACAAATTACAAGGAATTTAATGGGAGACATCCAGCAAGGCTAGAATAATGCTGCTCCTTAGAAACTATGATTATAAAAAATAAAAAAAAGAAAGAAAAAACCCGTAAAACACCCCTACAAAACAAAAAAAACAAAACCCAAACCAGGAAAGCTGTTCACACTTGTGCCACTGTGGATTAACAGCTATGGGGGTAACTGATTACTCTCTGATGGAATTTGAGGACCACTCTGCATGAGGGAATCCATGCCTAGCCAAAAGTCCATGGTTGGTGAGGCCATAGGCTGTAAGGGGAACTTATTTCTGTTTAGCCAAGTTGACATAGCACCAAACTGCCTTCCAAATAATTATCTTGCTACCTGTAGACAGATGCTGTCCTCAGTCTTCAACAGAAGAGCTTCCCCTTCAGTGAAAAATGGTGATGCAGAGACTCACGGCTGCTCAAGGAGCTGAGAGTAGGTGACAAATCAGCGCTTAGCCTTAATAGGTTTTCAACCACTCAGGTCACAAGAAGCAGCCAGGAGACTGGGAGAAGGTCTCTGAAACGCCATCTGCTGGGCAGGAGAGAGCCACTGCAAGCAGGACTCAGCAATGTGGTTGTTTGCACTTGGTCCCCACAAGAATGGGTTTATCAATCATCGAGCAGAAACTGAGGAGGAGATCAGGGTGCCCTGACCCTCACTGCTTACCTCTTGGTCTGCGTCATTAACTTCAGCTGTGTCTCCCCTGGTGAGCCTACCAGGCACCAATGGATACTTCCAAACTAATGTTCCTGGGGGAGCTATTGTTAATCTCAGCCAACCAAAGTTATGAATCTGAAAAAGGGACTGGTAGTGAGAAGCAGAGGGATTATAATTTAAAAAAAGGTAAACAGCAAAAGCAATCAGCATACACACACACACACACACACACACACACACACACACACACAAACACATATGTGGTTAAGAGTAACTCAAGTTAACCTAATACTGACCTATGGTCTTCACTTGCACATATGCACATGTGCACATGCACATATGTCTGTGTGGATACACACATAAGCATGAACATGCACACAAACATGTACACATATGCTCTTGTTAGTTTTTGTTATCTTGACACAAGGTTGAGTCACCTGAGGGAACCTCAGTTGAGAAAATGTCCCCATCAGGTCGACCTGTAGACAAACCTGTGGGGCATTTTCTTAGTTGATGATTGATGTGGAAGTGTCCAGACCCACTGTATGTGCTGCCATCCCTGGGCAGGTGGTCCTGGGACACATAGAAAGCACAAGTCAGGAGTGGCAGGTTAGTAAGTAGCATTCGTCGGTGGACTCTCCTTCAGCTCTTGCCTCAGCTTTCTTCCCTGACCTCCTTTCATGTTGTACTGTAAGCGGAAAGGTGAAATAAACCCTTTTCTTCCCCTGTTACTTTTTGTCATGGTCTACAGCAATAAAAATCACACCCAGACAGCATACAGAGCACACACAGACACACAGAGAAACATATACACACACAGACACACACACATACACACACATACAGAGACACACATACAGAGACACACAGACACACACAGACATAGATATACATACAGACGCATGCACACAGACACACAGACACATACACACACAGACACACACACACACACACACACACACACACACACACAAACCCCTAAATACAAAATGAAACTTTTGGCTCCTAGGGACGTCCATGCCGCCAGCTCTTCCTCGACGGTGGCCCTAGAGCTGGACTTCCTCTCACTGTCTCTCTTGCTCTTCCACTGACCCAGTCTCCCTTCCTCCCCCGTCCTGTGGGTCATGAACATCCTCCCACGTCCGTGCATTCAGAGGACCCCATTCCTCCGTTCACAGCCCTTCAGTTGGCTTCTCCTCTCATTCTCAGTCAGAGCACATGCCCTTCTGACGGCCAGCAAGGCCTGCATCTGGCCATCTCTCCTAACAGTGTCCACTGTGAGCACTCCATGAAGCTGTGGTTGGTGTTATACCATCGACTCCCACTGGAATGTTCTCCATGCGTGTGTCTACATCGCTTACTCATCTCTCCCCTTCAGGACTTCACTGAGATGTGGGGATATCAGTCAGAGGCCCAGAGGCCCTGTGGCCATTACTTTTCTCCACAGCTTTCACAGCCAAATGTCAGAATATACATACTACGTAATTACAGATCTCCCCACTATCTACTTCTTGAAATGTAAGAGCCATGAAAGCAAAAGATTTTCTAGGTTTTGCTCACTCTCTGGTCTCCAAAACACTGCCCTGTATGCAACTGCCCCTAGTAAGCAGATGCATCAACACATTGCAAATGTGTATTTCTCTGAATGCTTCACCTAGGTGCAAGGCAAGACTTCATCTTCTCATCCATCTCAGGGCTCCTCCGCTAATGTCTTACTGGTCCATGAACTGTCGTAGTCTCTCCTGTTATATTTAAATCCATGCTGTTTTAATACCACGTAGCAAGCACAGATGGTGCCATTTTCAAGTTTGTTTGTTTGAATAGATGAAGAAATCATTATGACTAAAATGCAAACAGCACTAATGTAGAATATCGACATCTAATTTTATTGTGATATTACTTATGCTCTAAAAAGTGAGGTGATCACTTAACTCTGTGAGTATCGATGCTGTATTTCTTAGCTTGATGTAAAATTTTGTCTTCTGGCTTTCTTGTTTCGTTTTTTCCATTTCTACACTCTGAGGATGGATATAGACATTCGTCCTTCTGCAGTGGTGCTGTCTGTGAGGCAGTGATGGCTTCTCCTAGGAGGCCTGCGTAAGGAAAGATGACTAACTTGCCTGGTGTGGTGGTGCACACCTTTAATCCCAGTACTAGGGAGGCAGAGGCAGGAGGATCTCTGTGAATTCAAAGCCAGCCTGGTTTACAAAGTGAGTTCAGGACAGCCAAGATAACAAAGGAATTCTATCTCGAAAAAAACAAAACAAAAACAAAAACAAAAGATGACTAACTTGCTGAGGCAGGAAAACTGTGGGTGAGCAAGAACAGCATCAGGAATTTCAGTTTCCCTAAGAAAGAGTCAGCAAGTAGCTACATATCAGTGCCTCCGAATTCATTGGTAGCTCTGTTAACAGAACATGAACCCTAAGAGACATTTTCTTTAGTGGTGCCACCACAAGTAAGGTGCCCATGCTCTGTAAGCCGACTCTCATCGACACCCATGTAGGCAACTTGTGCTGCTTGTGTTTGTCAACTGGACGCAGGCTAGGGTCGTCTGGAAAGAGGGAACATCAATTGAGAAAATGCCTTATTGGATTGGCCTGTCATCAATTTTCTTGATTAATGATGGATGTGGAAGGGCTCAACCCACTTTGGTGCAGTCTCCTTGGCCATAAGAAAGGAAACAGGACAAGCTGTGAAGAGCAGGCCAATAAGCAGCACTTCTCTACAGCCTCCAGTTCAGTTCAGGCTGCCAAGTTCTTGTCCTGACTTCCTGCCTTGGCTTCTCCCTATCGACTGCAAAATGTAAGACAGATACACTCTTTCCTCTTCAAGTTGCTTTTGGTTATGGTGTTTTATTACAATAAGAGAAAGCTAAGACACAACTGTGAGGATATTCATTGGGAAGGAAGCAACACACACACACACACACACACACACACACACACACACACACACACACACAGCCTGTAGAGGGGACAGGCAGGAAAGGATGGCTAAGTGGTTAAGAACCCTTGCTCTGTAATAATGACGACCTAAACTCAGGTCTGCAAACCCATGTAAAAAGCAGGCAGTCCCTAGCTGAGCACTGTGGCCCACACCTTTAATCCAAGCACTCAGGGAGGCAGAGGCAGGTGGATATTTGTGAGTTCTAGGCCAGCCTGGTCTACAAAGTGAGTCCAGGGCAGCCAAGGCTACAAAAGAAACTCTGTCTTGAAAACAAAACAAAACAACCCCCTTAGGCCCCCAAGAGTAGGCAGTCCCCACAGAGAAGTGTCACTACAGCTCTGGGGTTGTAGAAGTAGAGGACAGTAGGGTCCTTGGAGCTTGATGGCTTCCAAGCTAGTTAATTCCAGGTTCAAGGAAATGATGACCTAAAAGGAGTAGGCAGAGAGTGACGGAGGAGCACACTCAATTCCCTCTATGGCCTCCACCTGCGTGTAGAGACTTTCACACAGACATAAATCGATAAATGAGATGTCAAGTATTTTAAAAGTAGAAGTGAGATTAGTTGGGAAGAGGGTTAGCTGGAGTGGGATGCAAACAAGTGAGGAGGATACAGGAAGAGGGAATTTGTTGAAATACTGTACGCTCAGGTATGAAATGGTCATAATGGAACCCTGTAGGCATATGGTTATTGTGTAATTCAAATGCTAAGTTCTGTACACTCCGTAGCTGGTTGCAAACCTTGTTCTGAGAATCTCCTGTCTAAATGTTGTGTTGCTCCACAATTGTCCCCTAGTATGCCAATAAAGCAACACACAGCCAATCACTGAGCAGAGGAGAGAATCGGGCTGGACTTCCTGCCAGCCGGAGGAGGAGGAGTTAGAGGAGGAAGTAAGCCACAGGCAGAGGTCCAGAAGACATCAGGAGGGGAGCCAGAGTAGGAAAGGTCCAAAGTACAGGTATCTCTGAGATCTAGGCTGGGAGGAAGCCAAATTAGCTTAGGGTGTTAAGAATAGAGAAATAACTGCTCAGTTATTGTGCTGTGACACTTATTATTAAACAAATATAAAAGTCTCAATTATTTGTACGATAGCTGGGTTAAGAGAGAAACTGAGAAACAAGCACAGTTTTATAAAAAATAACCGTAACAGAACCCATTATTATTCATATTGTTAACAGATGCTAATAAAACATTTAAAAAGTGAACTCTAAACACTTTTGTTTTTGTTTTGTTTTTTTGAGACAGGGTTTCTCTGTGTGGCCTTGGCTGTCCTGGAATTTTCTCAATAGACCAGGCTGGTGGACAACTCACAGAAATCCACCTGTCTCTGCCTCCTGAGTGCTGAGATTAAAGGCATGTGCCACCCCCACCCAGCTAAGAAAATAAACTTTGATTTACAAAAGCAATTTGTTCTTAAATACAGGTGGACATTTAATTTAAGGTAAAACTTTTTAATTAATTATTTATTTTTGCCTTTAAAAATCATTCACAATAAAACTCTAAACAATACAATCTCTGCCAGGAAAAGTATGAGATTAGAGAGAGACTATAGTCTTTTAGTGTGAGCTCTTACAATTGGTGTTGGTTATTTAACTCAAAGCCTGCACTTTGGTGTGAGGCTCTGGGGTAGAGCCCTAGGACAAAGACAAATGACAAAAGCAGAAAGGGGAAACAAACACACTTGAAGATGGGTTTGTAGATGCTTCTAAGAAACTTTACCAGGCTGGGGAAATGACGAGGGAATTCAACTTTTCTTTAGGCCTTTTGGGGCAATCAAAAATTATAAATAATATGTATTTTGTAATCAGAAAAATTATTTAAAAACTACTAGAAGCTGGAGATCTGGCTCAGTGGTGGAGAGTTCTTGCTCTTGAAGTGGGCCTGGGTTCAGTTCCCAGCATACTCCATAGGGGTTCACACTTGTCTATAACTCCAGTTCCAGGGAATCTGGTGCCCTCTTCTGGCCTCCACTGGCACAGCACCTACATCATGGTGCACAAACATATGTACAGGCAAAATACTCATACTCACACAGTACAAATAAGCAGATCTTTTAAAATATCACTGTGTGCCTTTATATTCTTTGGTTGGCAATAACTACCCTTGAGATTTATGTCCAGCTTTGCAGTGTGGGCATTAGAACGCCTCTCAGAGCTTTAAAGCAAAGGCCGGTTGACGTGTCAGAGAAACAACTCGGGGTCTCCCAGCTGTCATCCCTGAGTTGTGTTTATCATCACGTGGTGGGCAGTTCTAGGGGCATCATCCAACCAAAGGGAACACGAGAGAGAAGGAGCGTTGCTGACAAGTAATCAGACTCTCGGAAGAGAAGAACTCCAGAGACTCTTTGAGACTTTGTCAATGCTATGCAAATACTGTGGAAGACGGCAATACCAATATTTATTTATTTATTTATTTATTTATTTATTTATTTATTTTCAAGACAGTAGCCTTGGCTCTCCTGGAACTCACTATGTAGACCAGGCTGGTCTCAAACTCACAGATCCATCTGCCTCCACCTCCCCGAGTTCTGGGATCACAGGCGTGGATCACTGTGCCCAGCTGGCAATGCTGTTGTTTTGTTTGTTTTTTTAAAAAATATTCTTCTAATAGCTAAAGGGATGGCTCAGCACCTGAGAGCACTCACTCTTCTCCTAGAGTCTTGAGTTCTGTGCCCAACAGCCATGTCAGATATCTCACCGTAGCCTGTAGCTCCAGCTCTAGGGATATGATGCCCTCTTCTGACCTTGTGGGTACGTGTACTCACACTTACATTAACACACACACACACACATACACACACACACACACACACACACACACACACACACACACACAAACTAAAGCATTCAGAATGGAAAAATATCTCCAGACAGTTGATAATCCTGTGAAATCTTAGGAATACTCATTGGTATTATCCATGCATACGTTATTTGAGTCACAATGACACAGCTATGTGGCTGAGGATATTTCTCAACAGCATGCCTTGCTCCCTATCATCCTCTGTCACTGGGAAGTTTGGCTCAACTTGACCCACACTTGACCCCTCAGGCTTCTGGCGACAGGGAATTGTGTGCCTAGGAGGAGGAGGGGAGCCATGACCTAAGCCTTGAGTTGCTCCAGATCTACTAAGTAATCGTGCTGTGGTTGCCACCTGAAAGTCTCAAGGCCCATGACAACAATAAAAGCCAAAAAAAAAAAAAAAAAAAAAAAAAAGAATGCCAGGGTGAAGGGAATCTTTGTGACTACGTAAGTGGCATTTGGGCCTAATTGGATAAGAGTATTTGACATCAATAAGTAAGAGGTGTCTGTGAAAGGTTCATTTGAATTCTAAGTATTACAGCTATATTTCATTGCAGATTTAAAATCTTCTAAGTGTAAGCAGTATATTACAATTCGTTGCTTGAAAAATGAAACTCTGGGTAAATAAATGATGCTTGAAGGTTGGCCTTGGCAAATTATTGTGTAACAGACGTTGAACGGGCGCCATCTAGTGGCTAAGGGGAAAATTTAAATTTGTTCATGTAAAATTTTATTCCTAGGTATTGTCTCAATTGTGCTATTAACTAACCAAACATTACAGGAATCAAGTAAATTCAGATGTAGTAATACTAGGTATTTTAAAGATATTCAATAGGATCCGGGCATGGTGGTGCACACCTGTAATCCCAGTGGATCTCTGTGAGTTTGAGAACAGCCTGGTCTACAAAGTGAGTCCAACATAACCAAGGCTATTACACAGAGAAACCCTGGCTCGAAAAAAACATGTATATAAATGTGTCCATATATTCAAATAATTTATTTTTTTCTGTTTGAAAGTATGATATATGATGATATAGAAAATGTCTATAGAAGAATATAAACAAAATAAATTTTAATAGCCCTCTCACCTAGAGACAAACATCACAGCATTGTAATGAAGTCTCTCAGCCTTTTAAACATGAATTCACATGTTCACATGATTGACATAAAAAATATTTTATTTTAAGTAAAACTTTAAATTTTTAATGCTACATTATGTTTTTAAAGATACAAGTAAAGGGCCTGGAGAGATGGTTCAGAGGTTAAGAACACTGGCTGCTCTTCCAAACATCCTGAGTTCAATTCCCAGCAACCACATGGTGGTTCACAACCACTTATAATGAGATCTTCTGGCATGCAAATGTACATGCATTCAAAACACTGTATATATAATAAAAAATATAATTAAAGTGTGCTACAATTTGAATAAATTGATTTAACCTGGATCATAATGAAATATACTTATGTGGGCTTAAGTGGCATTATCATTTATTCAGGAAATTTTAAGTAACTGAATGATGTTGGGAAATGGATTTAGAACTGTACAGTTCCAGGAGAGTGGCTGGGAGAACAATCCTCACTTGGGAGACCAAGGCAGGAGGATTGCCATGAGTTCTAAGGCCAGTCTAGGATACATAGTGAAGTTCTGTCCAGCCTGGGCTGTAGAGTGGGACACGGACTCAAATGTCCAACACAAGAGCAGGAGGAGCTCGGGCATGCCAGCTGGTTACATTGCTCACACAGCCTCTGGGAACTGGGGTGCTCGACTGACATTCGTAGATACACAGGCCACAAAATTTGTTATACAGTAATCTATACACACTAGAGTGCAGATTGAAACCGTAGCTGTTGAATAGTGGTGTACATTTGGGCAGCCTCAAGAGGGCTTTGAAATGCTTTCCGGGTGTCTTGGTATGTACTTGGGATTCTGGCCCTTGGGAGAGCAGATGCAGGAATGCTCCAAGACTCAAGGCAGCCTGTTCTAGGCAGCGGGTTCTAGGCCAGGCACTGCCACAAAGGAAGATTCCGTCTCAAGGCTATTTGCCAGTTACCAGTACAAACCAATTAAGGCAAGATCTAGGGGATGGGTCGTCTCTAAGAGTGTCTCACATGCTACAGTTGTGTTTCTTGGTGTGAGCATCCCCAGGCTACAGGGAGATGAAACTCAGGCAGAAATACCGTTGCGCAGGGTTCAGCATGAATCACACGGAAAATGATAGGAGCTGGCGGAGTGTGTGTTGTAGCTACTTAATGACTGTGACTGACACAGGTTGGCAGTTAATTGAACAAAAGATACAGAAAAAAAAAATCAAGGCTTGTTCTCGAATGGGGCCTTGATAGATGGCAGTGCATTCAGAAAGGCAGCTGGGTTAGCCAGGTACCCTGGTGAGCTGGGTGTGTGTGGGGGGGTAGGTGGAAATCTGCATTAATGACCTTTCTTTTACATCCATGCGAGGAGAGGTGCAAACAGGCTGGGTATATTTTCTCTTTGCCTCTATGTAAATACCCGCAGTGGTTGTAATTGTAGGTAAAGTACCAACTTCACCTTTCCACGGTCTGTGATGAAGTAGGCATGACTCTGTGTGTGTGTGTGTGTGTGTGTGTGTGCGTGCATGTGCGCACGTGTGCACATGCTAGGTGTCAACCTTGTATGTTGTTCTTCAGGGGCCATCCACCTTGTTTTTATGGAATTCATCTGTTAGTCTAGGCTGGCAAATCCCAGGACTTTGATTTCCTTCCCTTTCCAGCACTGAGACTCTTAGCACACCCCTGGGCACCAGTCTATTTAAGGTGGGCTCTGCTGACTAAACTCTGGTCCTCTTGCTTGTAGGCAAGCGCTTGACTGGCTGAGCCATCTCCCAGCCCTGAAATTTCATTTATTTTTGCTCATCTGGTTGTCCTGTTGGTTGCACAGGAGGTCGTATGGGAAAGAGTGGCTTGGCCTTGCTCGTTTGTTTGTGGGTGTCTTCCCATTTAACCCAAATCCCTCAGGTCACTTTCTCATCCCTGCGGCAGTCAATCCTATCTTTGTGTAGCAGTCAAATCCAGCTTCCAGTTTTTCCCCTCCCCCAACACATGCAGCAGCAGCCCTCACTGTTAGCACTCCTCAGAGCTCTGGCTACAGACCAGCTCCCAGTTTCTAGTGGTTTTCTCTTTCTTGGGGAAGCGCACAGACCTTCTATCTAAAGTTGCCGTTTCTTCCACTCAGTTTCTCTCTCTTTCTGTTTAGTAGCTTTAATACCCATGTTACTCTCATCTGTGTGGAGTTGCCTCTTCTCAAGTGCTTCCTGATTGGACCTGGAAGTCCACAGGTGATGGGGAAAGACCCTTTCAGTACTACTTTGGCTGGACAAGTCTCTAAGGAGTTCTGCTCCATCTTTAGAAATAAGCAAGGGCTGAGATGTCAAGTTAAGGGCCTGTTTATCTGCAGCTAAATAATCATTGCCAATGAGTGTAAAGAGCCTGTGTCCTGGTGTGCCTTCTTCTTGCTGCCACAGAACACTGAGCGATGTCACCTTCGGGCAGAAAACATTACAACCAACCCTCCAGGGAAGACAAAGCAGGAAGCTGCAGGCAGGAACCATTGAAGAATACGGCTTCCTGCTTGCTACCCTGGCTTGCTTTCTGTTTTGTTTTCCAAGACAGGGTTTTTCTGTGTCATAACCCTTAATGTCCTGGAGTCGATTTGTAGACCAGGCTGGCCTCGAACTCACAGAGATCCACCTGCCTCTGCCTTCCAAGTGCTGGAATTAAAAGTGTATGTGCCACCATGCCCAGGTCCTCCCCTGGCTTTCTTATGTAGTCCAGGCCCAAAGAAGACATTGCTTACAGTGGGTTGGGCCCTCCCTCAATCAACAATATAGAAAATGCCCCACAGATGTGCCCACAGGCTGATCTGCTGGAGACAGTTCCTCAGTGGAGGATCCCCAGGTGTATCTGGGTTCATGTGAAGTTGGCCAAAACTGCCTGAGAGGTGCAACTTCATCTGCCTCATTCTTCCTCTGTTTCTTCTTGCTGTCCTGAGGTTAAAAACCAGGGCTGTATTCTAGGTATGTGTTCTACCACTACGCTGCAAACACAGCCGTCTTCATCCTTGCTCCTTTAGTACAGAAGGGAAGGCAGAAGCAGGGAAAGCTCAGGGGCCTTTGTTTCTGGGCCCTTCTGAGGTTGGACCTTTGTTTAACTCTTCCTTAACTCCTCTTCTCACACCCTACCTTCCTGAGACCCTGCTGGCGGCTGCCCTTCAGGGCCCTACCTGTTTGTAGTGGGGCATGTATCCATACAGCACACAAGATTCTCTCTATGCCTTTCTTTTCACACAGAGAAAAGATAAGTCATTCCCCATGACTAAACCACCCAGGCTTTGTTTAGGATGATAACTGAGCTTTATCCTGTATCCTTGGCCTCTGGGTAGCCAGAGAAGCACTTGAGTTTGTCCAAGGATCCCTGTTGGTTCTGGCTCCGCACTTGCTGAGCACTTGCCTGCTAGCTGGTCTCTTCTTTCATGGACACTGTTTTTTTTTCCCCACCTGATTTGTTTAAGGACCAAAATGTTTACATTAATAACTTTATTTCCCAGAAGCCATCCACAGAAGGCACAAATTAGGTCCTTCTTTTATCTTGAGTACAAACCCATTTTGCACAAACTATCACTGTGGTGAGAAATCACACCTATGAATTGTTCAGAGAAAGTAGTACAGGCCTCACATAGATTTTTCTTGACAATGTATTATTCCTTCTCAGGAGTATGCGAGAAATGCTGGTGGAAAGGGGATCTCATTTTATCCTAGCCTCTATTTCTAGCTCCATTATTTCCACTAAAAACAAAAGAAAACAAAACAAAAACCAAGAGCTGATCTTTTCAAAAAATCAACCCACTGACTTAGAAGGTAGAGGCAGGAGGATGAAGACTAGGTTAAAGGCCAAACTCAATTACTAAAAAAACATGTTTTTAGACTCAAATTCTAAAATAAAAATTACACTCAAAAATCAAAAGGAAAAAGGGCTCAGATGTACCACAGTTGGTACAGCATCCTGCCTGGCATGGATGAAGCCTGGACTTCCATCTCCAGGGCCCTGTGATTTCTGCACACTGGAGGGAGAGGCAGAGGATCTGAAGTCCAAGCTCATCGTCACCATGGCATGTTTGAGTCCATCCCAGTATACATGAGACCATGTCCTGAAATTTAAAAATCTAGAAAGGGCTGGCACTATGGCTCAATGGCTAAGGACATTTGCAACCAAGTCTATCCTTTGCACCTGGTTGAAAGAGAGAAAGGACTCCCTCAAGTTGTCCTCTGACATCCACACATGTACACCTGTAACACACTAAATGCCTGAAATCCCAGCACTCAGGGAAGCAGAAGCAGAGGCAGAGGCAGGGGCAGAGGCTAGGGCAGAGGGTCTCTGTGAGATCAAGGCCAGCCTGCTTTACAAAGCAAGTCCAAGACAGTCAAGGCTACGTGGAAAAAATAAATAAATATTTTTAGCTAGCATGGTGGTGCACGCCTTTAATCCCAGCATTTGGGAGGCAGAGGCAGGCGGATGTCTGTGAGTTTGAGGCCAGTCTGGTCTACATAGTGAGTTCAGGATAGCCAAGGCTAACACGGAGGGACTGTGTCTTGAAAAACAAATATATCGCTGAAATTTAGAAAAAGTCCTTGAAGGGTCTATATTAGGCCTCTCATTCCACTTGACATTTCCCACAAGAAAAGCAACTTTTTTCTTGCCACCACCATGCATATTCATTTTCCTAGGTAGACTTATAAAGATATAGCCAAAACAAGCCCAGTGTGACGCAGGGGAAAAGAAATCACACACCGCGCTGCTCCTGAACAAATAATGGGCTGACCTGAGAGAACTGCTAAAGGTGAGTGATGTGGATTAGGGCACACCAAATTAGAAGAAAAGACACCAGTAGGCACGATGGCTTATGCCTGTGATCCCAGAATTCAGGAAGCGGAGGCAGGAGGATGACGATGAGTTAGTGGCCAGCCTGGACTACCTTGTGGGTTCCAAGCCAGCTGCCAGCTCAGGCTACAGAGTGAGACCCTATGAAGTACCATACACACCACTGCAGACATTGGGCCCCGTAAATAGCATTTCAACACTGGTAGTCTGGAGTCAGAAGAGTAGCCAGTGATTTGTGAATGGTCAGTAAGTAGTTGTTTACTAAGGAGATGGATCACTACATTGTTGCCTGAGGCAAATAGAAGACAACCAAGAAAACACAGCAGAATACATGTATCATGTGTTCTTATGACTGAACTTTTTTTAAAGCTTTTCTTTTTTGGTAGGGTCTTACTCTGTATAGGAACCAGGCCCAACTGGGCTGCCTGCCTGTCTTGCTGTTTCATGTCCTCTTTCTAGTAGCTTCCATGTCTGTGTTTATCTTGGTTAGCTAGTCATGTTTACTGCTCTGAGAACATGCCCCTCCCTTCCTCGAGACTTGTCCTCCTGTGTGCGATTACCTCTTGAGGGATTTCACCTGGGAGGAGGATTCCTGTTTTGCTGCCTATAAGAAGGCTCTTTGGAACAAATGATCGAGAATAATAAACCGCTGCCGCGGCTGCTGCTGCTCTCTTAGCATGAAGGACCCGCTGTGTTGTGTGTGTGTGTGTGTGTGTGTGTGTGTGCATCAGTTAAATCCACAGTCCCTTGCCCTCAACTTGGTACCACGGTGGTGCGGGTGCCACAACTCTGTATCCATAGCTGGCCTGAAATTTACTAGGTAGACCTGGCTGGCTCCAAACTAATAGAGATCCACTTGCTTTTATCTCCTAAGTGTTGGGATTAAAGGTGTGAGCCACCACTACTTGTGATTTAGTTTTAGCCAGGTGTTTCAGTAAGTGAGCGTGCACATGAATGCAGCTGCCCAGAAGCCAGATCCTTCTCAATTTAGAGTTACAGGTTGTGAGCAGCCTGAGTGTGTCAGGGAACTGAATTCACATCCTCTGCAAGAGCATCCTCAACTATCCTTAATATTCAATATTTGTTTAGAGAAAGAATACTAAGATAGCCCTTAAGAGTCCTGCCCCAAGTAGAAATGTCCTGTACCTTTTGAGTGTGGATAGACTGGGATGTCTTTGGTGGGTTAATAAGTATTTGGGTGAGCTAGCATCCTATGACAAGGTGATGAGGCAGCTATTCCTGTGATTTGGCATAAGCTACATGTCACAGGCCACAGAGGTATTTTCTTGCTGTACATAAATAGGAAGCAGCCTGTTATTGCCGTGAGAAAGATGGGCAGGCAGGGTTGTGTTGTTGTTTGTTTTCTTATATCTAGCCATTACAGTTAAAATGTGTGGAGGAGCTTATACTGTCATCTAGAGTTAGA
>OU015745.1:11027426-11092757 GCA_907169655.1 Acomys percivali | reverse complement strand
TGTGTGTGTGTGTGTGTGTGTGTGTGTGTGTGTGTGTGTGTGTGTGTTTGTGCTGCGATGTATGTAGTGGAACGAGAGAGAATGACAGTGGGGTTGTTACTGGGTAGGCGGTTAGCTGTGAGGTTACTGGAATCTATTCGCAGCACTGTCTCTCCATGGCCACTGCCCCTTTGAGCAGTTCGGTTGTTTCTAAGATCACAGGCACTATCCCAGTTACCACATATACACTTAAAAAAAAAAAAAAAGCCTGCATGCTTCATTAAAGTGATGCCAACACGGTGGTTTTGTTCCTCAGCCCACATGTTTTTTATCCTCGTTTAAGCGATCAATGGAAGGAATAACCAGACAAAAGGGAGAGATGAGTCTCCATGACATGAGAGGGAAAATGGGTCATCTTGCCCATGAGAATGCTACCCACCTCCTAAGTATTCATAAAAAAAATGTCTTTAAAATCCACAACACTGAACCTCCCTGTTTGTTCCTTCAGGGTGTCCCACTCCAATCTCTTTGGTGTATATGCTTCGCTCTGGCAAACAAACTTCTGTCTTCAATCTTCTCTTGAATCAGTCTTCTATTTAGAAAAAGAACCAACCAAGAGACCCGCCGCCCCCCCATACGAGTGTTATTTATTCAAACCAGTGAGAAAAAAAAAAGAAGAAAATACATATACGGTAACAGCAGAGTTCTACATGAATAAAGAAAAGAGTGAAAGATACGCTGGGGAGAGAGTACAGCAAATAAAGGCCCTAGCCGCTTGACAACAGAGTTGGATCCCTGGGTTCCTCGTGTTGCCCTCTGACCACCTCCACGCGAGGGTGTGGGTCGCGCTGGACACAGCTTTGGGCCCTTTGGATGCTCGCGGACCTCAGTGGGAACAGCTTTTGGACCAGCAAGGAAGGCTTCGGGTTGGCTAACTAGCACTCTGCCACAGAGCCGACCACGAGGCCCAGAACACTGGGTAGGAACTGGACGCACTCCGCGTGACGTCAGCACCACGTGCCGCACGACTCCTCGCCGTTCCCTAGGCGAGACCGCCTTCCTGATGCCCGTCACTTCCGGCTGACGCGGCGCGTCGACCCGCCGTCACTTCCTGCCGCTACCGGTGTGGACGGTGGTGGTGGCGGCGTGCCGGCTCTCCGGCGCTCCCCTCCCCTCCTCCCTCCCTCCCTCCCTTGTCCCTCCCTTGGCGGCCGCGCGTCGCGGGGACTCCAGACCCGGCCTCGGCGTGAGTGCGGGGACGTAAAGCAGCCCGAGGCGCCGCGGCTGAGAAGAAAGGCGACCGTGACTCTCGGTCCCCGCTCCGCGTCACCGCGTTCGCCGCCGCCGCCGCCGCCATGGCCATGAGGCAGACGCCGCTCACTTGCTCAGGCCACACGCGGCCCGTGGTGGATTTGGCTTTCAGCGGCATCACGCCGTACGGCTACTTTCTGATCAGCGCTTGCAAAGGTGAGCCGAGCCCGCGGCTCCCGGCTGCGGAGGGGGTGGGTGGGTCGTAGCTGCCCATTGAAGCGGGAGGCAGAGCTGCTGGAGCAGAGGCGTCTGCTCGCCCCTGCCACCAGGCTTTGTGTGCCGTCCTCCCCACCGCGTTTAATGCTCCTACTGAGGACCCTGCACTGCGCCTTTCTACACACAGAACTACGTTCTGTTTCCCAAGGACTCACGGGAAGGGGAAATTGGGCCAGGCCGAGAGGAGTGCCGCTTACGAACGTCTTCTCACTTATCTCGTTGTATCATCCCATTGTGGTGCGAGCCTCGTTTTTCAGAGGATGATGTAGTTTCCCGTTATTTGGTCCAAAGTAAAAACATCTGTTTAGGTACCTTTGAAACATGTCAGTGGTGTCCAGCCTTATGGTTTTTCAAAACGGTTTTATTCGTATGTGCCTGTGTGCACGCGTGTATATGTGGAAGACGTGCCCAAAGAGCTTAGAAGAGGGTATCAGATTTCCTAGAGATGGGGTTTTAGGAGGTTGTCGGCCTCCAGGAGGGTGCTGGGAATCGGAATCAGGCCCTCGGTCCTCAGAACATCTCCCAGCTCTTTACAGTTGCTTTGTAGTCCAAGTTTGCCAGGGTGGCGCAGGCCTCTGATAGGGTCCCAGAGCCCCTTATGCATCCCAGGAAGAGTGACCAGGACTCCATGGTGCGAACTCTCTGCTTAGTCAGAGTAAGTGGGAACAGTCAGAACAAGAACTTTGCAGTTTGCTGCTCAGTATTTGCTATTATGTTGTGGACTAACAAATCACACGTGTCTTCAAATATTTTCTAGATGGCAAACCTATGCTCCGCCAGGGAGATACAGGAGACTGGATTGGAACATTTTTGGGTCATAAAGGTGCTGTTTGGGGTGCAACATTGAATAAGGATGCCACCAAAGCTGCCACGGCAGCTGCAGATTTCACAGCGTAAGTGGAACTAGCTTTCTTCTCTCTGAGTTGTGTGCTGACATCATCAGAATCTTCAACTTCAGCGAGGCATAAAGATCTGACCCGGCTGGTGCCATAGAGAATACACAGGATTCTGCCCTGGGTCTCTGAGCATCCCTGTCTTCACAGAGTCCCCAAATGAGTCTCTTCTGATTGAGACCCAGAATCTTGGTGATCATTATGCAGCTTGGATAGCGGGTGTTGGTGATGTCCTTTACAGATACTTCTCCAAAGTTAGTGCTATGTGTAGCGATGTCCCCATAGACACTTTCACTCAGTCTTTATTAAATGACTCTAGACACATTCACCACTGGGTCTCAAATAGTCTTAAAGATTGCTGTCAGAAAGATTCTTGATTTTCCTTATATCCTTATTATCATCGATTTTTGATTCTATCAGAATTCATCACATTGTAATCTCTTGCATTTGCCGCTGCCTACATTCAGGCTCACCTTAGCTCCGAACTGTTGGGGACTTTTCCTTCTGTTATTTGTATTGCGGTCACATGCCTTCTTAAATCACGTAAATCATGCCGCTTCTCTTGTGAGGATTTGGTCTTTAAGTTTCTCTTTATCACCTTAGGTGCAGAGGGTCGGAGTCTGGGGAGATTCTAAGCTATTCAAGTGCCTGCTTAGTCTGTGGATAAAGTCCTTTACAGCTCAGATGTTTCTTTGACTGATCTGCAGTCATGAACCACTGTAGTAATGGAGAAGTCACCTTGGTGACTAAGTTTACTTTGTGTTTTGATATAGTCTAAGATTGGCTAAACCATTGCCACGCTACACTTTACCTATTCTTTGGGTTTTGCATATATTATCAAACTGACTTATAATGATTCTCTTTGCTCTTTTGAGGCATGTGTCATATTTTAATATAATTTTTATGTATGGCTACTAACCTGTGTTTGTAGTCACCTTTGTTTTAAAATTAAATTTACTATTGTGTGTGCAAGCGCATGCATGCTGTGTTGGGTATATAGAGGAGGTCAGAAGACAGTTTCGGGGGGTATGGGTTCAGGGATCTGACTCAGGTGGCCAGGCACCTGCTTTTTTGCCTACCCAGTCATCTTGCTGGCCCAGAGGCAATGCTAAGAGCTGCTGTGTGTGATGATAGAGAAGAGAGCCTGAAGAGTGAACATGGTCTGTTGATTTCTTGCTGAAAAGAATTTCATACTTAGGAGCAATTGCAAATGTGTTTCTAACGTTGATTTAAGCAAATTAAAAGTAAATGGTTGTGGGGTGTGGTGGCACACACCTCTTTAATCCCAGCATTTGGGAGGCAGATGCTGCAGGATCTTAAGTTAGAGACCAGTCTGGAAACATGTCAGCTCCAAGCCAGGACTGCTGATAGTGATCCTGCCAAAAAGAAAAAAAGACAGAAAGGAGGATGGTCAGTTATTGAAGATAGAAAATTAAGTAGAGATTAGCATTTAAGATGAGGATGCAAAGAAGTTTGAGCGCACAGATATGAGCATCTGTGAGAGCTGAATGTGGGGCTTGTCGGTGAGGGATAGTCACCTTGGGTGGCTAGAGTCAGGAAAGAAAAGAGGGCAGAAAAGAGAAGAGACTGCAGCAGTTATAAGAGAAATACCGCGACACTGTTTCTCTCAAACAGGTTTTTACAGCCATTCATAAAACAAGTATATAATGTGTAAGATTAGATAATGAATCACCAGTTCCTGTTGCTTAGGTTCATAAATCCTGGTTCTTAGGTTCTGTTAATGCAGAATGCTTTGCATTCTTGGCCCTTGCTGTAGTTCTGCTTGCGCCTTAGCTCCTCTGCCTCTGTCTGAAATCTCTGGACTTTTTGCATGCACACTTTTGTACTTGGAGTGGGCTGATGGCTGCTCGCTTTTCTTTTATTTCTACTTATGCTTGTGTTTTGAGAAAGGTCTGTGTAATTTAGGCTAACCTAAATCGGAATCCTCCTTCTTATAAGTGTAGGGATTATACCCACCAACACCTAGCCTTCCACCCTCTTGATTTACACTTTGTTTGCTCTGTATCAAGGTCTAATATTGTAAAATTTTAAAGTAGTTAAATTCAAAGAAGTCCTTTATATTTTGCTCTGGCATGCAACTAGATAAAAGGATGAATTGAATTGGTTAAAATATTCTTTAGGCTTGGTTAAAAAAATACATACATACATATATATGTATATATTAACTAAGCTAAAAATTAGGTTGAGTTAACTCATGAATCTTGCATAAATTGTTATTTTTCAATGTCAAAGAAAATTAAAAGTTAAAGAAAGTCCTACGGAAAAATCATCTTTTGATAAATCAAGTATCTTAATAAGTACTATGGGAGATGCATAATACACTTATTTAAATATTATGCATATAATTTTGTATTGATTTGGATTACCATTATGTTTAACCTTGCATTAATGTTATGTATTATTTGTTTCTGTTCATATTTAGCAAAGTGTGGGATGCTGTCTCAGGAGATGAATTGATGACCCTGGCTCATAAGCACATTGTCAAGACTGTGGATTTCACACAGGTGTGAGAAAATAGAATTTTGGCTAGGAATGTAGTTGAGTGTGCTACACTGTTTGCATAGCACAAGATGAGGCCTGAGTTCCATTTGAGATCAAAGAAGTATTGCTGGGTGCAGAATGGCAGCTCCTGTGGTACAGGGAAGGGAGGAAGAGAAGGCGGGGGCAGAAATGGCAGCTCCTGTGCTACAGTGCAGTATATTTGAAGGGAAACTTGAGCTTGGCAATTCTAAGACATTCACAGTGGGCTCCTAGAAGAACTTTGGCTACAGTTATATCTTTATTGGTAATTATATTTAACTAACTATTAAAGTGGTGAGTCTAACATTTTGTTTTGTTTTGTTTTCAGGATAGCAATTACCTGTTAACTGGGGGACAGGACAAACTGTTGCGCATATATGACTTGAACAAACCTGAAGCAGGTAAACACAAAGTAGGACATTGTGGTTTTACCTTTCCTTGCAATAACTGGCTAAAGAGCTATAAAAATTTGAAAGTTAAGATAATCACCAAAAAGAGGCATCCATCATTCTCCTTCATTGTTAAAATCTTAGCTTTTGTCAAAATGTATCCTGTCGGGCTTTTTTTTTTTTTTTTTTAATGAAATCTGCCATTTTAATATTTGCATATTTTATTGCATAGCTCAACACGTCATTATGGTGATGATTTTTTATTTCATGATACTAGGTTCTGTAAAGGTACTAGACCAGTGTTACTAGATTTAGGGTAATGAGTAGTGTGGCCTCTGGGGGAGAGGATGCTGAGAAGTCAGGATGCATGGTAAGGGTTATTAGAGTTTCAACTATTTAGTTGTGTTCATTGTTCAAAAGAAACATTCTGTAGGTGAAGACAGGGTTATTTATGAATTCAAATTGACATTAACTTTTAAAAAGTACATTGTGATTAAGCAGTTACTTTGTAAGAGTTTGTTTGGAAGAACCGGTCCTTACCGCAGCTAACTGCATTCATTACCTGTTACGTGTTTTTCTCTCTGCCTGCTTTTTGGTATTCTTCTGCTAAAACATCAAAGTATTGTTGACTTATTTGACGCAGTAAACGTAGTTCAAGGTTTGAGTGGACGCTCCTCAGCCTCACCCCCCGTCTGGTTTTGAAGGTGGCTTTTCCAGTAGATGAGCAGTAGAAGTGATAGCAATTAATGGAGCTTTGACTGGATGTCAGACAAGTGTTAAGCACCTTAGGTGTATGTTTTCAGTTGATCCTCATATGTACAATTTCTATTGCCCTTTTGTAAAGATGAAGAAATGAAGTGTCTTTCATGTGAGTTGCTTATTTTCCCTTTCTCCATCCACCCTCTACTTTGTGTGCATGTGTGTGTGTGCCTTTATGTTTGTTTCTCTCTTGTTAGTTACTGCCAACGGTGACTTGGACAAAGGTCCTACAGGGAAATTTAATAGGAGGATTAGCTTAGTACACTCTTGTTCCTGGTCCATATTCCTATCCATTATTAGTATTTTTGGTGTACTGATACTTTTGAATATATAGCCAGTGTAGTAAACTACCTTTGAGGGGATGAGTCTCAGCCTCACAAAGCTAGGTTGATTTCAGTTCGGTTCATTGTCATGCAGATGGATTAGTGGTGCACTATATAGAAAACCTGAGCTCATCTGATAGGCGTCAAGCTGGAAATGGTCTGGGCTTTGGGAAGTGTTGTAAAATTAACAGTTGTTTTCATACTGCTCAGTTTAGAAGCCAAATATTAATTATTCATTTTAAACTGTTTCATCTAAAGAACCCAGGGAAATTAGTGGTCATACTTCGGGTATTAAAAAGGCTCTGTGGTGCAGTGACGATAAACAGATCCTTTCAGCTGATGATAAAACTGTGCGGTAAGTTAATTTTTCTTCAGTAATTTAAAGTTTGAAAAGTATTTTACCTTGGGGTTTATAAATATTTTTAATAATCATGTAGGAAAATTTTGTATAACTTAAATCAGTATATATAAGTTGCATTGACCTGGCACTACTATCATGTGGGGTAGAGTTCAGAAAGTCACTAAAGCTGCTGATGTGCAGCTGCTCCAAGCATAGTTACGGACAGATTGCCTGAGGAGGTTTATGATGTCCTTAAACCTTTGTGTGTTAACAGCTATTGGATATTTCTGTGAAAAGATTTGTAGCTGTGAGATAGACCAGAACAACTTTCGAGATTAGTTAAGCTAGGACTAGGTGTTTTATAACATAGGAAAATATAAAGTTGATTTTTACCAGCAGCCTAACAAACGTTTTTACATTTCATAAGAATTTATAATTTGTAATGGAAATTATTTCAATTTTGATCATTTCTCATGGATTTATGAACAGATAAAAATGAAGTGTTTTTTTTTTTTCTGGTCTCTGAATAAATATTTTTTATATACTCATTCATTCCTTCATTTATTTGCAGGCTTTGGGATCATGCTACAATGACAGAAGTGAAATCTCTAAACTTTAACATGTCTGTTAGCAGCATGGAATATATTCCTGAGGGAGAGGTCCTGGTTATTACTTACGGGCGGTCAATTGCTTTTCATAGTGCAGTAAGGTTTGTCTGATAAATTCCTTCATTTATTTTGGGGATGAAAGGGGCAAACTAGCTTATTTAAAAGTAAGGGTTTGAGGCTGAAGAGATGGCTCAGAGGTTAAGAGCACTGGCTGCTCTTCCAAAGGTCCTGAGTTCAATTCCCAGCAACCACGTGGTGCCTCACAACTATCTATAATGAGATCTGGTTTTCTCTTCTGGCATGCAGGTGTACATGCAGGCAAAACACTGTATACATAATAAATAAATCTTAAAAAAGGAAAAATGTTAAGGGTCTGGAGTGCTGGCTTAGCTATTTAACAATGGCTGTGCCTCTTATGGAGGAGTTCTGTTCCCAACACCATTAGGCAGCTCATAGTCACCTGTGACTCTGCACATACATTAAATAATCTTTTAAAAAAATTAGCAGGGTTCTACCAAATTTGCATGTGTGTTTTCAAGACAGGGTTTCTCTGTGTAACTGTCTTGGCTGTCCTGGACTTGATGTGTACACCAGGCTGGCCTCAAACTCTGATCTGTCTGCCTCTGCCTCCTTGAATGCTGGGACTCCAGGTGTGTGCCACCATGGCTGGCTGTTGCATGATTCTTTTAAAGGCAGACTGTTACCTGTGCTGTGTAACATACAGGGAAGTGTTCCCACACTCCTTAACAACTTCTCTTAGGGTGAGCATACTTTAATCAAGAATTAGCTAAATTACAGCTACCTAGGATTTATTTTGGCAAATTTTATATTCTATTTTTATTAAAGGAACCATTGACATAATATATATTCCTTACTATGTAGAAATCACTATGATACATTTTTTCTATTTTCTAATTACATTTTTAGAGAATCGGGGCCTGGGGATACAGCTCTGATAGTGCATGTATCAGTTGCGATTTGGGCACTGTAGCTAATGTTGTGCTAAGTCTTGGTTCTCAGTACTGGAATCCTGTAAGCACAGTGTTGAGGCTAGCTGCAGTACAGACTGTACAGTCCTCAGCCTTGACACTTAGAGGGCCTCTGTGAAGATTACACCACATCACCCTCTGACAGTAGTCTTAGGATATGGTTCTGAGAATACTTCAGCGTTCAGCTTCATTGAATGGGAGACAGAAAAAGTGATGTGGAAGTTCTGAAAATGTAAGGGAGCACAGGAAAGCTAACAATGCTGAGAAATACCAGATTGTACAGCTATAACTCTCATCTCTGGACCATGCATTTCTGCTGTAGACTGTTGCCTCAGATCTCATTTGGTAGAAATTGGCCTATTGAATATTTGAAACAGCCAAGTGCGTGACTGTAATTTGAGATATGTCACAGCTAACTTGAGGGGTTTTGTTTGTTTTTGTTTTTTGAGACAGTTTGTGTAGCCCTGGCTGTGCTGGAATTGTCGCTGTAGACCAGGCTGGCCCTGAACTCAGATTTACCTATCTTGCTGGGTGGAATTAAAAGTTGTGTGCCACCATGCCTGCCTATTCATATGTAGCATGTGTTGATTGATGTTCTATATTGAAACAGTTTTCAGAACTGAACTGAAGCATCAGAATGAAGCTGATAAATGAGTCAGACTAAAGTCCCATACAACAGCCAACTTCATTCTGTGCATCAGACAATTTGTATACCGAGTGTAAACAGCAGTGAGTACTCAGACTGTACAGTCACTGTACAGTAACAGCAGCAGGCAATAGTGAGCAGTCTGAAGTAAACTCCGTACTGATCCTGCCTTAAAAAAATAAAAAGTCCCTGCCTACTGTTCAGAACATGGAGTTCCTGCTACCAGCTATCTTCCTGAGATTAACAATCTTTTGAAGTTTTTCACTCATGTTAGTTTTTTTTTTAAGTCCATTTACACTTGACTGAATGTATATTTAAATGACTGTGCCTTGGGTTTCAAGATTTAGGAATAATTATAATGTGGATAGTTATTTTATTTATACGGGAGTAAAATTTTTGTAGACATTTATGTTTTTGTGTTTTTTTTTTTCACAGTTTGGAGCCAATTAAATCCTTTGAGGCTCCTGCAACCATCAATTCTGCATCTCTTCATCCTGAGAAGGAATTTCTTGTTGCGGGTGGAGAAGACTTTAAGCTGTATAAGTATGATTACAATAGTGGAGAAGAACTAGGTGAGCCTCCTTCCTTGTCCTTGAATCAGCACCCTCAACTTGTGGGTTGTGACCTCTTTGAGGGTGTGTGTTAAATGACTTCCCACAGGGCTTGCCAAAGACCATTGGGAAGAGACACAATTCATAACAGTAGCAAAGTTACAGCTGTGAAGAAGCAACAAAAAAGACTTTATGGTTGGGCATCCCCATAGCACCAGGAACTGCAGTAAAAGGTCACAGCATTAGGAAGGTTGAGAGCCACTGCCTTAAATAATTGACTGTCAAAATATTAAGTTCTAGAAACGAGTATCTTAGGTATTAACCTATGGTGTGTTGAAAGTAAATTTTCCAGCTAACTAAAATGTAGTTTTAAATGAAAATCCCAGATCGTTCTGGTTTACCAATAAAGACTCAGGAGCTAGTTGCTGTGGTGAAAAACTTGCTCGCTCAGAGAGCCAGGGAGAAATACCCAGCTGACCTTCCAACTCAGCTCTCGTAATGGGAAAGGCCCAAAAGGCGCACTAGCTCAGCTCAACAGTCCATGAGGAAAAGGCAAAAAATCCCAAGGTCAAAGTCTTGTGGCTTAAAGCCCAAAAAGCCAAAGGCCAAAGAGCTGAGGAGCTCAAGAGCTCAGAGCCAAAGATCTAAATGCTCAAGAGCTCCTCCTGTTCTCCATGCTGTCTTAAATGCCCCTCAACTCAAAGTCCCTCCTCCTCGTTTGTCCCTGTCAGTTTGTTTCTTACTCCACCTCTTGGCCTGGGTTAACTTTATTAAATTCTGTGTACAGAAAACTCTTGGACTAAAGGTGTGTGTATGTGTGGTAAGGCTGGCTGAACCACACCTTAATCACCTGTTTACAGTAAACAGAAAATTCTTGGCCTTAAAGGTATGTGTTAGGGCTCAACCACGCTAAACAAGACAGGTTTTTACTGTTCACAATCTCAGGGATCACACTGGGATCAAAGTTCGTGCAATACAAAAACTCAACTCGTAATATTAAAAAGCAAAGGTGTTTTCTCCATTTTGATTAGAAATACAGATCCATTGACAAAATATGCTGAACTCCATTTCCTTTTAACTGAGTTTATCTTGATACTTCTGTACTGTACTGTAGTGACTCTTCAGACTTTATTGGGGGGAATATCTGCATTTCAGGTGAAATATGAAACATGCAAGGATATTTGTTCTTTCTAAGGAGAGAGCAGGTACTAAATCTCATTTATCTATCTTCCTTTCTTCAACTGGGCAATCCCCAAGAATCCCTAAGAGTCTCTAGAGAATATATAAAGTGTTATGTTAATTATATATTTAAATATTATATATTATTTTAATTTTTTCTGAGTCTTGCTACTTCCAGAATTGTTATTTCATAATAGTTCTTAAGTAGAATGGTTAAGCTGGGTGTGGTGGCACACTCCTGTGATCCCAGCACTTGGGGAGTCAGAGGCAGGTGGATCTCTGAGTTCAAGGCCAGCCTGGTCTACAAAGTGAGTTCAGGACTGCCAAGGCTACATGCAGAAACCCTGTCTTGAGAAACAAAACAAAACAAAATAGAATGGTTGATAAATGATAATTTGAAGCAAATATATCCTAACTTTGTAGTATATATAAGAGTAGCGAGATAGTTCAGAAAGCAAGACTTTTTGTACCTTACTTACCAAATCCAAATATGTTTTGTTTTTAGTTTGAAAATCTTTTTTCTGTTTATAAACTGGAACTTCTTTTTTCCTTACCTGTATCTAACTGTTCTGGTTTTCCACACAAAGAGCTGGGTTGATACACAAAGAATAGCAAGCAGCTTTGTTTTGTTTCTTGGTGTAAACTGGTGTGGCCTGGGGTTGCTTAAGTTGGGGTTAGAATGTTTCAGTCCCATGTTCTTTCCATTCTTCTCAGCTTGAGAACACTGTGGCTGCGCTGGGGGAGGCGCTCAGCAGCCGTCAGCCGTAAGACCCAGCCTGTGCTTAGGGCAGGAAGGGATGGGTAGATGCTGGAAATTGGACCTGGCCAATTCAGGCTTTGTTCACATAATGTTTCGTCTTGGTGTAGCTCAGGGTGAGGGTTGAATTCAGGAGCTTTGTGTATGATGGTAAGTGTTCCTTCCACCCAAGTCCCTCTCAGATGCTTTCATTTTCTGGCTAGTCAGAGATGAGAAACTCCAGAGTAAGATGGCGAGACATTAGATTATGTATGAGTGACACAAGTAAGGGTTGTACTGCTGTAGAAAACCCTATGATCCATATACTTCTCCTAAAATGTCTTTTATTTGAAAGGCCAGTATTGAGCCTGTATCTCACCACTGTGGTGGAATTGGGAAGCCTCCATAGCCTAGATAGGGAATTAAGAGATAAAGTATGTAAAAGAGCTCCATCTGGTGGCTCTCTCTAGACATGGATGAAATTGGTTCCTCTAAAAGCAGGTGGTAGATTCAGGACATAGAAACTGGGATGGAGCTGACAGACTTCAGCTCTAGTCTCTAGAGAATTTAGTCTTTATTGACAGCTCTCAACTCTCAGTGGGCCATGAAACTTCTTTTTCTTTTTTAAAAGACAGTCTGTGTTGGAACATGGTCACAAGAATGATGCATAGTGAATGATAGGTGAGGGGACTGTGAGAGGCCTTTACCTCAGGTGCATTTTGTTTTATGGATTGTTCTTGGGTATGATTTCATGCCTCCTGTGAGAAACATTTACATTCAGTGTATAAGACATTCTTATTCTTGATGTCAGAACATAGCTATAGAGCCCAGCCTGGTGACAGGATGTGCTGAATGCTGCTGTTCCCTGAAGCTAGATATGGCCTTCTGCCTTGCTTTTGTGCTTTCTCAAATAAAATCTCTAGAACCGACCAGACAGATGTGTTTCAATGGACTGTCCTGAGAAAGTCCTGGGAAAGGGCTGCTCTGTTAATATTTAGTATGTGCATATTAGAGTTTATTTACACATTTTTCTGAACTCAAGCAAACTTCCTTGGATCATTGACTTTTTTTTTTTGTTACCGTTGTATATAAAGTATACTGAAAGTGAAGTAAGGTTGTCTACAGCATTAGTAGGTTACAGTGGACTATAGTGGCCCCATTCTTTCAGGTCCACAGATCCCACGTCCAGCAGACAAGATATGCAAGTTGCCAAGTCTGCTTCTGATATAGTGAATTAGAAAGGGCTAACCCTAGGGAAATGGTAGAGATGATCTCCCCAGCAATGCAGATGGTATCTTTTTAAGTAAATCAGGAGTTCCATAAACATTACCTTTACAGTTATTAAAATCTGATAGCCCCTCTCTTCCTCTTTTTCAGAATCCTACAAAGGTCACTTCGGTCCCATTCACTGTGTGCGATTTAGTCCTGATGGTGAGCTCTATGCCAGCGGTTCAGAAGATGGGACATTGAGACTGTGGCAAACTGTGGTAGGGAAAACTTATGGCCTGTGGAAATGTGTGCTTCCTGGTAAGAACTTTCAGTCAAAGTTAACAAATTATAATGCATAGATTTTGTATCATATTAATTCTGTTTATTGTATCTATTTCCTTTAGATTTTGAATTGTGTAATAGGTATAAGCAAAGTGAAGCCATGATTCTATTTGAGCAGTGTCCTTTATGTGATGAATTGAATGAACTGAATTTAACTAGGGAGATGGTTCAGTGATGACACACAAAAACAAAAATAGAACTTGTTGGAAAGCAGTCTTACAGTATTTCTTGATCCTTACCACTGAAACATGTTTAGTTTAAAAAAGAAACCAACAAGCCAAATACTAATTACTAATCTCAGAATGGCTGTAGTAGTAGAAGTGATGTTGAGCTATCTGTCACGGTAACTTTTAAAGGAGGGATTGTCTGTGGGAGTCATGATGTCCTTTTGTGCTTTGTAATCAGTTGTCAACTGCTTTTCTCTTAACAGAAGAGGACAGTGGTGAACTGGCAAAGCCAAAGATTGGTTTTCCAGAAACAGCAGAGGAGGAGCTGGGTAAATTACAAATTAATTTAATTTTTCTAAGAGTTCTGGGGATGTAAAAATGGAATGTTTTGGTCAGTAGCCAAAGTAACTTATGAAATGTTAATAAATCATAGGAAGCTTAAACACAAGTGTGTAAGCGTTAGCTACAGGGTTCCAGGCCTCCTGTGCACTGTGGACGTGGCTGAGGGGAGTTACTCTTATAAACTCAGGTGGCAGGTATTGTTTTCACAATTCCTTAGACAGTTTAGAATTGTGAAATGAGGTATGTCCTGCAAAAGTGACATTTACACTTGAGACTTCGGGATGGGCAGGGGCGGCTGGTGAGGTTTTTGAGGATGCACTGTTGATGATGGTATGGACAGCAGAAAACTGAAGACAAGCCAGGGAGCCAACAGTGAAGAACGCTGTTGTCTAGCTTGAAGAGAAAGAGCAGAGTGAGAGAGGAGAAGCTGGACCATCCAGTCCCTTGTTTGCTCTGTTATAGCCTCTGGTCTTAAGTGGAGGAATAGATATAAATTTAGGAAATTGCCTTGGCACATAATGTGGAGAAAGAATTACACTAGGGACAATAAATTCTAGGTTAGTATCTGTGGGACAGACACCAAGAACAGGAGGAAGGTGAGTTTGTCCTTACTGGGAGGATTGGCAAGATTCATAATGGTTGGATTGGAAGCTAGGTCTCTGCTCATCTCTGCACTTGGAGTGGTGAGGAAGGGAGAGTTGACCACATGCTCTAAGGTCAGTGTCCCTCCCCACTTTTGATACTATTAGAGCCTGCGCCCCCTCACCTCCACCCCAAAGCAGTGTTCAATGGTTATGGTTTTGAATTGCATGACCTTAAATACTAACATTTGATTCCTAAAGGACAGGGCAGGACTCACAAAGGAATGATTTTAATTAAATGCTGATTGGGTATTTGGAGTCAGTCAAAGCTTATTCTGAAAGGAGAGGAGTGGGAGTTAAACTGGTGTGGAGACAACAAATGGCTGTGCCTGAGCTTGAGTATGAGTGTGGTGGCCTGAGTCCAGTTGATAATGCTTTGTTTTCTCATCCTCCCCACAGCATACTTAGCCACTTTCCTATTCATTTCCTCATTAAACAGAAATGAAGATTTCCTTCCTCCCTTTATTCAGTTGACTGTGCTTTTGTCTTTTAATTGCAGAAGAAATTGCTTCAGAGAATTCAGATTCCATCTATTCTTCAACTCCTGAAGTTAAGGCCTGAGCATTAAATGGATGCTGCAGATACTAGATCATGGACTGAACAGCAGAGACGAGCATCAGCCTTCAGTTCTCTCTGCCTGAGGCAAAGAGGGCACAAAATATTGGGGAATACGAATTAGCTCCAGTGCGCGAACACTACTCAGGGTTGCCTGTGAGTGAAAGTAGCTGAGTGTGTGAGGTGCAGGCAGGAGGACTATGTTCACGCAGTGCCATGACCTGCTGTCTTGAACGACAAGCCAATGTACAGTTTCCATCTTTACCTAAATTCCTCATAGCCATTTATGTTATGGAGAACAAAAATATATTGGCCTATTTTTCTGACTTTACCCACAAGCCAAATGCCTTTTTTTCCTCTTGGCTTAGTTGTGAAGAAGAGGAAATCCATGATAAAGTAACTGGTCTGATCTCTTTCATTGTACACTGACTGCTTCTAAACAGTTAATATTTTTTAGTTATCTAAATAAAATGCCTTTAAAACAAAATAACTTTTTTTTTTTTAAATTCTGATACATTTAAATATTAAAAGTGTAAATACCCAGAAAGTTTTCTACATCATCCCAGCCATAGCAAAAGACAATTTGGCCACAGAGTCTGAACTAAACATTTCCTAATTTGAAATTCAGTTATTTGCTGGGTGTTCATTTATCTCCTTTCAGATTGATAGAATTGCTTTTTATTGCCTCTTTAAACATGCATGTTAGTTACTAAGAAGAAGAAAGGAAAGAAGGAAGGAAGCAAGCATTGAGCAGAAAGATGACTGGAAACCCCAGTTCTTCTGCAAACCATTACTGTACATAGAACATCTGCTAGTTTGTACAGACAGGCACATGGTTTTGTGGAACTGTGTTAATCATTAATTTGCAGTATTTTAAGACATATCGACTATCACATTAAGTTTGGGTCATTCAAAAAGTCATCGGCCTTCTGATAAATTGGATCAGTTGAGTAAATTTGTAGTTTATTTACTTATGTTACAATATGAAGAGACTAAATTAGTAATTTGAAATATGGATGAACGACATCTGTTAATTTGCTTTCTTGTAATTTTTCTTTTGAATACCTTTAATACTTTGCTTGGAGGGAAAAAGCTAAGGTTTGACTGGTTGGTGACAGCTGAAAGAAGACACTACAGGCAGTGCTGGTCTGGGAGAGCCAGGGGAAGCATGTCCCAGGCAAAGTCCATTGACGATCCTCTGGCCGTGGTCCATGTTTAACATGCCTCGTTCTCTGTAGCAGAATTGTTAATGTACTGAGATTAGACTGAGAGTCTGACCGTAAATAAAATTTACATGCATCTTTTGGAATGGAAGTTGCTTGGTGTTAATGAAATGAATAAATTAAGGGCATTTCTTAGTTTTGTGCCATTGGTTTCATATTGGTGCAGCAAGTTTGGAACCTGAACCAACATGTTTACTAATAGATCACAGTGTCCTGAGGCTGAAACATGTCTCCCTTGAATAAAAGTCCAAGGTGCTGGCAAAGCGACATTTTGCCAGGAGTCACCAGGAGAAACTTGCTCTACCTTGTAGGTGCTCCAAGATATTTTCAGCCCTCAATCTCTCAACTCATTTCAATTTCTTTAGTGACTGATGCTCCCTTAAGTTCAGGTGCTCAAGGGAAAAGGTGCGGATGACCCTACATGCATATTCTGATTTGTGTATCTGGCTGCGGGTCTGACTTGGGGCCTCTCCAGATCTGTTCTTTGCCTCTCTTCTGTTTCTACCCTGGCCAAGCTGCCCATGTCCTTCCTCGGCTGTGGTGCCTTCCTGTCTGCTCCCCTCTGCCTTTACCTAGTGCTCATCCGACACTGTAGGAAAGGGTATTGCTTTAGAAATTGAGGCTTAAGGAGGTTGGGTTATTCGGTTTGGGTGCTGGTAGAGAATACTTTAACAGTGTGCCAATTCTGAGTGGGGCTAAAACTTGCGATTTGAAGAAGTGGCATGGGTGAGTTGACTTAATAAAAGGCATGCTGTGGAGGTATGAGGAGCACCCTCATAAAAAGTCAGACAGTGGCAAACATGTCTGTGCCACACATGTGATAGATACATATTAGTCATTGTGGCTGGGGTAATTCCGTGGGTGTTTGTGTTGAGCATGAATATTATGGCCGTGCTTGACGTTGGCATTCTTGGTGGTCTAGTGAGTTCCAGAATAGCTCCAGGTTTGTATGTATGCCTGCTTTTCTTTTTGGCAAAGAAGTAAAAATAGCATAATTGTATTACCATTATGAATATGATCTAGATACAGCCCAAATACGTAGAAGCAGCTGTGTGTGCACTAAACTAGATGGCAGCTCTGTGTAAGGGAATAAGGCAACTTCTGTGTAGCTGAGTAATTATGTTTCCGACACTACCACTAATAGCTTACGTTTATCATGTCCTCCAGTAGTTATAAGCCATACAACTTTGCAAGGCAAACTTAGTTTGACTACCCAATTTTATAGTAAGTAGACCATAGCGTCCCTAGAACCTTCTAGTCATTAAGTACAATTGAAATATGACTAGGTTTAGTTCATTAGTGCATCTTCTACCAGGTTGCTGCTCATTTCTCAAAATTTAGGTCTCTGGCAGGACTTTGCTGACAGGAAAATGCTTTCGCACATCTGAAAACACCTACAGTAACTGACTCAATAGGCAAACCTGTAGCAGAGTTTTTCGGCCAGCAGAGATGATTGCACCTGTGAGGACATTCCGTGAGCAGCGGTCTGCTGAACCTGGAGCAATCCGGAGAAGCCAGGCTGAAAAACCGCCTCACGGCATCTCAGGTTTAGAGAAGCAAGTAGTTGTCAGGATATTTCTCTCACAGATAACAGAAAACGAAGTTCACAGAGGCCAGTAGTGTGTCCCAGGTCACATATTGAATTATTCACAGAACTGAGTTTGAAAAAGTCCCTTGACTGCCGAGTGCAGTGGCGCACGCCGGTAATCCCAGCACTTGGGAGATTGAGGCCAGCCTGCCCTACAAAGTGAGTCCAGGACAGCTACGGCTACACAAAGAAACCCTGTCTTAAAAATAGAAAACAAAAACAAAAACAAAGCCAGCCAACCAACCAACAAAAAACTCTAAAAGTCCCAACAGGCCTGGAGAGACGGCTCAACAGAGTGCCTGCTCTTCCGTAAGACTAGTTTGGGTCTCAGCTCATGATCACCTCTTAACTCTTGGCCCAGAGGGTCCTGTCCTGGCTTTTTCAGGTACCTGCACTATATGGTATATACACGCGTATGTATAGAAAAATAAAAATATGTTTTTAATAATAATAATAAAACCCAATCTTTTGTTGAATGTGGTGGCAGGCCCCGTACTCCCAGCCATGGGGGAGTTTGAGCAGGAAGTTCACTGAAGTTTCTGGGCCCCGGGTTAAAACAAAACAAAACAAACAAAAACAAAACACGGTTACTGACTGAAACCCTGTCTTAAAACAAGAAACCAGGTCTTGCCAGGTTCATGACCTAACTGTTCTTTCACTGAGTCCAGACTAGGCATCACTGCATGCTGTAGGGCCTAGACTGCCTTGGCATCTGAGGGCTAGGCAACACTGCCTACAGTTCGTGTCGAAGGCTGCAGAGCTCTGCCAATGCAAGAAGAAATCCAGTCCTGCCACTCACATGGTCCTACAGCTGAAGTTCCTAAAACTCATTTTGTTTAGCTCAGTTAGCAATGTAAGCATTTTTAAATGGTCTGGGAAGACTTCTGGGAGGTGGAGCGTGCTGAAGTCACGTGCCTGAACCGGAGGGACTAGACAACAGCAGAGGGCCAGGCTTGGTTTGGTATCAGGCCTTGGCGCTGGCTTGGGGAAAAAGGTTGTGGGGCGTGAACATGAGGGGTGGGGCTTAGGAGGGCTAAGGGGCGTGGCTAGGGGCGGGCACTTGGCAGGAAGTAGGAAGCCTTGGCGCGAGTGTTGGTCTTTCAAGGGTGGCTACGATGGCAGCGCACTGTCGGGGCACAGAGCTCGGTAAGGGTTGGTGGGTCGCGCTCGTCTTTGCCTGATCGCGTGCTGAGGGTGGGGGAGCAGGGCGGTCGCCGCTGGACAGAGACCTGAACCGAGCAGAACCCCGGAGTTCCCTACTGCTCGGCTCTTTGCAGTCTTACCCTTTAAGCGGAAGCAAGGAAGAATTAGCTAGACCTTTCCACCTGGTGGCAAAGAAAACAAACCCCTGAGAAAGGCTGGACGGAGTACCCGTGCCATATACTGCCCAATTCACGTAGCCATACCCAAAGTTGGCGCGCTGGTGTAGGAGCTGTCATGGTCTTCTGCTAAAAATGATTTAAGATGCTTACACAAAATGTCCCTTTTAAAACGAATGATTATTTGGCTAAATTACTTTGTGCTTACGTGTACTCTTCTGTAACATAGTATTAGGAAGGTACTTCTGTATGACGGTGGTTTGGATACTGCGAGGCGGGAACTAGTAGCCTCTGGTACATTTCTTTCACTTAGTATGGAAGGACTAACAGTAAGTAACGCAGGAAGTTCTGTTTGCAGGGACTGATTTGAGAATTTTTTTTTAGCTCTAAGTGATACACATGGTTACATTTTTTTCTCTTCAAAAGGGACTTGTGCCATGAATAAACTGTCTAGACTTTAAGAAGTGTTAGGAACTTTTACTGAAAACGAGTGGTAAACACGTTTGACAGGGACTTTGTGTAGCAGGTTCATTTCATCTTAGGCATTGCCCCCACAGCACATGATGACTTACAATGTGTCCTCTCCCTGGAATGTAAACATTAGCAACAACCAAGCCCGCCCTGGGTTGGCGGATCCTTGAAGATGGGGCTGTAAGGGTTGAAGGTGAGGTGTGACTGTGTCTATGCACATGTGGAGGATTTAGCACAATTTTCCCCTGAGCATTTCTTTTAAAAGTTTCACATTTTCCTTTCAGGAGATGTAATTAAACCGTTTTTACTTTTGTAATGTGTATGTCCAGGTTCTGTGCTGTTGCACACACCTGTAACCCCAGCATCAGGTATGTGCCAGGCCAGCCTGGACTGTACTTTATAGGAAGAGCTTTTCTCAGAAAGCAGTCAAAACACTACCTCTCATTTGTTGAAAAGTAACAGTGTAGAAAGAAACAGTTGCTATTTAGAATAATAATAAGTGTATAATAATAAATTGCACTCAGCACCCCACTTAAAGGTTATGTTTTTCTTACTATTCTTGCTAAGATCAGGTGGATTGCAAGGGTCTTACCTTCCCTGCTCTGCTATCAACCTTAGCAATGACAGCTTTAGTCCCAACTACTAAAATAAATGATGTGAATTATATATGTACTCGGGAAACATTGTTCTATATTAATTTCACCATTGCTTTAATTGCTGATATTTGTGTTTTTTGCTGATTGACGACACCTTAATATTTTTAGTGAACACTATAAGTTAAAAAAGAAATTAGATTTATTTAAACACATTTTTACTAAAACATTTTTTTAAAAAAATGCAGTTATCACCAGAAAGATTGTAGAATTAATTTCATTTTATGTGTGAGTTTTGCCTGTACGTGTCTGTGTACCATGTACATGCAATGCCTGTTGAGGCCAGAAGTGGCCGTCAATCCCCTGGGACTGGTCTTTCAGATGGTCTGTGACTGCCCTGTGGGGCTTGAACTCTCAAGTACTCTGGAAGAGCAACAAGTGCTCTTAACTGCTGGGACATCTCTCCAGCCTTTAACCCAGATTTTAAAAATTAAATTTATTTATCTCCTGTTTGTGTGTGGGGTGTGTGTCTGTGCGCACATGCGTACTTGTTCACATGCCCTGGAGGGCAGAGGGCAGCTTTCAGAGTTGATTCACTTTCCACCATTTGCCACCTAGGATTTAAATTCAGGATGCCCAGCAGGGTAGTAAGAGTCTTTCCCCACTGAGCCATCTGGCTGGCCCTGACCTTGATTTTTAGGATCAGAACTCTGCAAGGAAAGCTTCTTCCCAGCCTGGCATTTGGCTGTGTGTACAAGGTTTTCCAGATAAGGATGCTCTGATTGGAAGACGGAGGTCCAACCATCTGGGCCTGGGTGGTTCTGGAGGACACTCAGGGGACTACCATGTTGGTTGTGTTGTTACTTCCTCCAGGCTCTGTTTTCATGTTCTAGACTTTCCTGATGTTTTTGTTAAATGTAGGTGCTGGTAAGCATGGCTTTTCTTTAGTCCCCCGAGTGACTAAGGCAGATGGAAGGCCTTCACATGTGGAATGAAAGAATACATCTTGAACTACTGACTGCAGGGGACTTGTCCATGCACCCGGGCCCTGTGTGTGAGCAAGAGCTATGAGTGCCATACCTTCCTAGGTTTGGATGTCAGTCAAAGGCAGTTTGATGACGCCATTTGTTAAGGTCTAGCACACTTATCAGGGTGGTAGGCAGTGGCTTTGCCATGGGGTTTCTATTGCTCTTAATAAAACACCATGAGCAAAAACAAGTAGGGGAAGAAAGGGCGTATTTCCCTAACTGCTCATTATCGAAGGAAGTCAGGGCAGGAACGCAAATAGGACAGGATACAGGGGCCCTGGAGGAGTGATGCTTCCTGGCTTGCTCCTCATGGCTTGTTCTGCCTGTTTTCTTATAGAACCTGGGACCACCAGCCCAAAGATGGCACCGCCCACAATGGGCTGAGCTCTCACTGCAACAATCGCCAGTTATTAAGAAAATGCCCCACAGGCTTGGCTACATCCTGATCTTGTGTGAACATTTTCTTTTTCAGTTGTGGTTCCCTCCCCTCGGATGACTAGCTAATGTCAAGTTGACGTAAAGCTAGCCAGCAGAGCTTCCTTTTAAATTTGTGCATTGCCATTGGCATCTGGAAAGTGGGGATTTTGTATGAGGGGACATTTTAGTAATGTCTTACTTTATGTCAGCTTTTTTCTGTTAAGGGAAAAGTTTTAAACAGATCTTAGTTGTGAGGAAATGGGGGCAGTTCATTCAGCAGATACTGTTACTAACAAGAGGTGGATATAGCTACAATGGAGGGTGTTCGAAACAAAGAGTCTTCCCCCCCCCCCAAGACAGGATCTCTCTGTGTTAGCCTTGGCTGTCCTGGACTCACTTTGTAGACCAGGCTGGCCTCAAACTCACAGTGATCCACCTGCCTCTGCCTCCCGAGTGCTGGGATTAAAGGTGTGTGCCACCACGCCCGGCTTTTTTTTTTTTTTTTTTTTTTTTCCCGAGACAGGGTTTCTCTGTGTAGCCTTGACTGTCCTGGACTCACTTTGTAATCCAGGCTGGCCTCGAACTCACAGCGATCCACCTGCCTTTGCCTCCCGAGTGCTGGGATTAAAGGCATGCGCCACCACGCCCGGCTACAAAGAGTAATCTTGATGTAGCACAGAGGAACACCGGGAGGAAGCCAGAGTAGCTCTCTTTAGGAAGGGTCTCTGGAAGCCAATCGGTGCTAGCAAGCACCCTGGGCAGGAAGTTCACTTGGCTTTTATTCTACAAAAGTTGTGAATGTGTCTTGTCCCTGTTTGCTGCGGTGCAACTTCATAGTCTTTTGAGGCTGGCTGGTTTTGTTTTTTAAAGATTTTATTTCTTTATTTTATGCATGTGTGTGCTTTATCTGTATTTACACCTGCCTGCCAGAAGAGGGCAGCAGATTCCAGTACAGATGGTTGTGACCCACCATGTAGTTGCTGGGAATTGGACTCAGGAACTCTGGAAGAGCAGACTGTGCTCTTAACCACTGAGCCATCTCTCCAGCCCCCCTGGTCTGTTTGTTTTTGTTTAGTTTTGTTTTGAGACAGAGTTCCTCTATGTAGCATTGGCTGTCCTTTGCTTTGTAGACCAGGCTGGCCTCAAACTCAGAGATCTGCTTGCCTTGTCTCCCAGAGTGCTTGGATTACAGGCATGCACCATCACACCTGGATTTGTGTTTTTGTTTTTATGTGTATGGGTGTTTTACTTGCATATACCATGTATATTCGTGGTCCCCTTGGAAGCTGAAAGAACTCACCTTTGCAAGAGTGGGCAATGCTCTTAACCACTGAGCCATCTCACCAGCCCAATACAAAATCTTTTTTTAAACAGACTGTAAATGTCATAACCACTCATCTTCCATTCACCTTTTATCTTTGTGCATTTAGGAAGTTAGATATATCTAGATTTTTTGGGGGGAGAGTTGTTTCTGAGATGGTTGAGATCTCGTTTTATATTTTACATGTATGGGTATTTTGTCTACATGTGCATTTATGCACCACTTGGGTTCCTGGTGCCCTTGAATTACCTGGGTCTGGTGTTATAGACAGTTGTGAACTGACATCTGGGTGCTAGGACTTGAACTCAGGTCCTCTGGAAGAGCAGCCAGTGCTCTTAACTGCTGAGCCATCTCTCCGGTCTCTGAAATGGTCTTACATATTCCAGTTTGGCTAGAGCATTTATTTTATTTTTGTCATACATCTACCTTTATTGTAAACAGCAAGTGGGACAAGTGTAGCAATGGTAAAAAAAAAAAAAAAATTAATTTACCAAAGGAGGGACTTGGTGAGCTTCCTGGTGGGTACCCTTGGGGACTCACACATAGATGCCGACCCAGGGCAGGAGGAACAGGACTGCAAAGCCCATGAAGAGTGAGGCCACCAAGGAGGTGAGGAGCTCTTTTTAGATATCGCGTGTGTACATGGTGGAGGTGACCTCGTGAACAAAGAATCAGGCAGTAAAGAGCATGCTGATGGTCAGAGGCACCACAGTCAGGTGTAGGAAGACAGCCGGGGTCACGGGGCTGGTCTTCCTGCTCATGGCCTCGAGCTCCATTTTGCCCTGCACAGAATAAACCACTGGAAGAACACATGGGCCTGGCCTAGAACTTTCTGTAGTTGAGTGGACCTTGAATCCTGATCCTCTATCATCTACCTCCCAAGTGCTCGGCTTATAGGCTGCCCGGCTTAGACTGATCATTAAATGAGTTGTGGTAACGGTGTCCTAGCCTCCCCACCCCCGTTGTTGTTTTTTATTTTTGTTTTTATAGGAGCTTGTGTGAGATTAGGAACACAGGAGGAAGCTAATTTCTTCCTGTGTCTGGACTCTGGGCCGCTGTATGCATGGTGCTCTCTTTATCTGTTAGGGCCGTCCATGCCCTGCTCTGGGCTTGAGGGTGTACAACTATGGTGGTTCAATTGCCCATCTGGTTAACCTCCTTTCCTATGTTTACCCTGGTGGTTTAGGACAAAAGTCTAAGGAAGAGAAGGGAAAGGGGCTTGAGTGCACTTTAAAAAAATGTGTTCATATGCACAGAGGTTTTGGAGAGTCCCATGTAAAATGCCTGGTGTTCTGTGGCTTGACTGGACCCCTGGAGCACCCTACCTATTCCTTGATCTCTCTGAGCACTCAGGGAGGCAGAGGCAGGCTGAGTGTTGTGAGCCTGGTCTACAAAGTATGTCCAGGACAGACAAGGGTACACAGAGAAACTCTGTCTCAAAAAAAAAGAAGGAAAAAAAGAAAAGAAAAGAAAAAAAGAAATTAAAAGTCATGCAGATGGAAGCCCTAGATTTATTTCCAGCACTGTGATTCGATCCCACTACTAGATTGTGGAAGCAGAAGGATTAACAATTTTGAGATCATCCTGCGGTTCATGAGACCCTGTCTCAAAACTAAACTAAGCAAACCCAACAGTGGAAGTGCATTTGAGGTGCATAGTGAAGAAACACGTGACTGCTCCATTATTACGGAGAAGGTGTGGCCACTGGAAGGATCTTGAGCGCAGAGAAAAGAAAGCAGCCTGGACGTTGCCAGGGCTACGGAAGCAGGAGAGAAGAGCGGAGATAGCGGGAGCGCAAGAGGTAGAGACCGAATAGAGCACAGGAGAGGGCAAGAGGTAGAGACCGAATAGAGCACAGGAGAAGGTGAGCTGTGAAACATAAGGAGAGTAAATAGCAAGAGAATGAGAGAGCAAAACGGACCAGTGAGTGTAGCTGGATTCTAAGGATGAGTAGGTGTGGGGAGGCAAGCCAGTGAGCTGTTGAGAGTTTAACGCAGAGGAGTGTTGGCTTTCTTTCTTAACAATTAAACTTTATTATACAATCCAACTAGCTTACACAAGAGGGAAAAAAGAGTGAACCTTCTGATATCCGTTCTACAGGACGGGTCCCTAGGTATCTCCAGCCTGTTCGCTGATCCTCTTCCCGATCCACATGCGCTCAAGCCTGGTCTGAACCTGCTGCCCCTCTTGTCCTCTCTGCCTGCCTGTCTCTCACATGCAAGGGCCGGTCTTCTCCTCCCATCGAGGGTCGATTAGAAACACAATAATCCAGATGGAGTCCCCTGTCAGCTTCCTGGATTCCAGGCCCAGGATGGCTCCACCCAGTCTATCTCAAGGTTAATCTTAGGGAGTGTCCCTGGTGTGTCCAAGGGCAAAGCCTGCCAAGACTGCTTTTACCTGTGACAAAGCTTACAATCCTTCCCACAGAGGAGGAAGAGGTGAGGAGGGCTAGGATGCTAGTGTGGAGTTTAAAATGTGTAACAGGTACTTGTGATACTGAGGGAGCTGCAGGCTAGCATGGGCTTTGGTACGCCGACAGCCATATGTCCCTTCTGCCAGAAGTAAGGGAAATGATTCCTTTTGGGGGACAGAAAATCTGTTTCACAAGTTCCTGAGGAATTCTGGCTTTTATCCAATTGCCAGAAATCCTACAGTCCAATTTGAGATCATTTCTGGATATTTGGACTGTCCAAGACCTGACCAAAATGCCTTCAGAAACACGGAAGGACAGGATGAGGTGGATTCACAGCAGTCCAGGGGAGGCGTTCTTTGCAGTGCTCTTCCTCATGGAATAGTTTGTGCACTGGGATTGAGCAAGAGCACCTTAAAAGGTGTCTTTAAACACAGGAACTGTCAGATTTCTAGTAGTAGAAATCTCTTATTTTTCTATAGTAGATATGACTAATATATTGAAGAAGACAGAAATGATTAATTCTGTGTATGGGTCACACAGTCAGTGTGTGATTGTACATTTTTATATTTTAAGTGGGGTGTCCTTTTATGAACGCTTTTATTCTGTTTTGAAGTCTGCTAACTGTTGTTTATAAGCATATACATAAGGCTGTCTTTTATTATTCTGATACTGTCTTGATAAATAGAATATTATAAATTGATAATCAGAGTTTGTTGTATAATTAAATAATTAAAAGCCCTCTGTGGTACCTGCTACGCTGAAACACATCTTTTCATAGAAGTGTCTAAGCCCTGTGGGTTTTAATTATTAGGAGGCAAGGCAAACTTCAAGCCCTCGTTGAAAACGGGATGCCTCTGCCTGGGAAGAAAGACTACTAAATGCGACCGCAGACTGGAGCCCTTGAGGACGCGATTGAAACGTGTCACTAGAAACGGTGAAAGTGGAGAGTTCTGGCCCTTTTAAAACACTGTCTGTCGCTTGAGGATTGGGTCACCTTGAAATGTGTTCATCTTTGAATTAAAGGCATGAAAAGGCACTTTGAAACATTTCAGTCGACTTTGGTGTGTGTTGCGAGCGTCTGTGGGTGTACCTCTCATCCGCCCGCCTCACTCAAACGTCAGGTCCCTGGAAACCAAAGTGGCCGCAAGAGGAGGATAAATGTTTAATCTTCGTGCCAGCAACTGTACATATTTTTTTAAAATGCTGAGACACTCACATCCCAACTCCTTGGTCACTTTGTCTACCTAGGCTTTCCTTCTCCAAAGAAATGCCAGGCAGAAAAGCGGCTGCTGGTAATTGCTCTCTAAAAAAAACAACTCCACTTGGCCACTGCCAGAGTTGCTTTAGACTCCAGTTAATGGTGCCGAGTTGTGGTCTTTTAAGGAAGGAAAAATACTGAAATGATCTGATCAGAACCTGATTCTGACAAGCATTTCAGCTGAACACCTAGGGAACTTTCTTCTGTCCTCAGAGTAGCGATGTGTTTGTAAGTGTGAGTGTGCAGGTCATTCAGATGTCTACAGCCGGCTGGAGAAGGAGCTCAGTGACCCCAAAAGCCAAACAACCCTCAAACCTTGACTTCAGCTTCAGAACCTACATAAAAACCTCCCAGGGATGTATCTGTAATCCCAGAACTCCTACACTGGGGGGTGGAGACAGAGGAGTTGCCAAGAAACCCAAGAGCCATCTGTCCTTAGTAATTGAGCAGGGGAGAAGTAAGTACCTGTCTCAAGGTGAGAAGAGTGAATCAGCTGTCCTCCAACCTCCACATGTGAGCCGTGGTACACACATGCCTACTCATGGACACATGTACATACTGGTCATCTAAAAATGAAAATGTCTGCCATGGTACATACATGCCCACTCACACACACATGTATACACAGTCATCTAAAAATGAAAATGTCTGCCATGGTACATACATGCCCACTCACAGACACATGTATACACAGTCATCTAAGAATGACAATGTCTGCTATTGAACATACATGCCCACTAATACACACATGTACACACAGTCATCTAAAAATGAAATGTCTGCCATGGTACATACATTCCTACTCACGGGCACATGTACACACAGTTCATACATGAATGAAAATGTCTCCAGCTTAGCAGGGCTTTCTATATTTTATGGTTTTTTTGAAATGGTCTGAATAGCCCAGTCTATCCTGGAGCTTACAAGTCTCCTACCTCAGCCTTCTGGCTGCTGGGATTACAGGCCAGCTCTACCTCCCCTGACATCGGAGACATTTTTAAGGAGTAGAATACCAGTTGACTACATGCAATGCCTAGGGCTGAGCATTTGGTCCGATAACTGAGACAGGTCTTCAGGAACCAGGTGGCCAGTTGTGTGTGTAATATGAGTGCACCCGTATGAGGATGGCATTGAGCCCCTGTGTGGCACTGCTCGAAATGGCGCTGACTTGAAGACTTCTGTGGTTCTAACCTGAAGAATTTTGGGTTAATACAGTGGACCAAGTGTGATTGAAAGTACGGGGATTGAACTTGTCACAGCCTGTGAGAACTCTTCTTTTTCTCTTGCTTATCTGCTCTCAAAACAATGAGTCTTTCACCCATTGAGGAAGTTAGTGTAGGAAAAATGGGGTGTTATTTGCATACCTGTGTGTCCTGTGTCATCGTCCCTAGCACTTCTTCACTGTGTTGCCTTCTCTTTTTTTGTGGTTTTTTTTTTTTTTTTTTTTTTTTTTTGGTTTTTTTGAGACAGGGTCTCTCTGTGTAGCCTTGGCTGTAGGCATGAGCCACCACGCCCGGCTTTGTGTTGCCCTCTCTTATGTCCCTCTTGCCTTCCCTACTGTCCCTTTCCAGTTTCACTTTCGCAAGCCAAGTTGAAAGCAGACATCTGTGGATGGCTGTCGAAAATCTCTGCCTGGTTGAGCATGTTGCCCCTAGATGCACTGATGTTTGTCTGTGAAGGAGAAAGGTGGCCTTGACCTTGAACAGGGACCTCTGTGTCCTGGCATGTCCTTCCTAATCTGTAAGAGGACTTGTGCTGCTGTGGTGACAGATGTTAATAATGGAGGGACTTACTGTTCTGTGGACACATCTTTGTGCCTTCTGCTCTGTTCTTGAAAGCCTAAAGCGACTCTAAAAATCATCTCTGAAACGGAAACAAAAGCCAACGCATGATCTCCAAGATTCTGAGAAGTTTTCTGGTTCTGTGTTTTGAGCCACGTGACCCTCCGGTGGCCGTTCATGCAGCTGTGGTTGCTGGTTTTCCTGGGTTCCTCCCCTTCCTTGTCTGCCTGGTGCCAAGTCTCTCTGGGTTCCAGGCTGAGTCCCGCTGGTCAGTTTGTGTGTCTCCCCCTCATGTTGACTTAATGTGACTGGACACAGTTCTACGTGGCCTTTCTCTCTGGATGTCTTAAAATGTCAACGCTGGGTGTCTTCCTTAGATGTTCTCCACCTGAGTTTCTGAGACGGAGTCTCTCCCTCGATCTGTACCTCACCATTTTAGGTAGCTTAGCTGGCCAGTGGGATCTCCGCTTTAGGCACCCTTGGTCTTCACCAGTGCCCTGACACGCCCTGCCTCTCTGTGCTGCTCAGTGTGCATGGGTGGTAGTAAAGTTCACCTTCCTGGGCATGGGTCCTGTTTGCTAGGTCTCTGTGTCTCTGACACCACTTAGAACAATACCTTTCATGACACAACTTTGTGTGTATGCCCGGGGTCTGCTGGATCCCAGGTAAGCCTCAGGCTCTGTGTGTAGCCAAGAGTGACCTTTGAAGTTCAGACTGCCCTTGCCTCCCAAGTGCTGGGTTTATATGTGTAGCAACATGCCCAGTTTATATGGTGCTGGTGTCAGACCATGCTTTCTGCATGTTAGGAAAGCACGCTACCAGTGGCAGCCCTGGTCTCTCACCGTAGCCCTCTGGCTGGCTGATGTATTCAGCTCATATAATCTCTTCTCTTATGCGTTTCTGGGCACCATCCCTGCTCTAACCACTTGCCTCACTGTCCCCTCACATAGGCATTGTACTCTTTCATTGACTCTGGGATACTCTAGGAACCTCGTAAGCTCTGCTAGGTCAACTGTCCCTGGTTTTGGAAGTCAAAGTTAAAATCCTCACTTCGATGAACTTGCCCCCTGTCTTTTTCTTAGGCCGGGATGGAACATAGGACTTCCTGTAATGCGAGGCAAACACTCTTATCTACCCAGCTATGTCCTTAGCCCTCATACAGAGAGTCAAAGCCAGGAAAAGAGAAAATTACTGTAAAATTGAACTGTTTTTATAGTTAGCTCTTGGTTATTGTGTGGGAGCATTTTATGGGCACACAGAAGAAGACTTGTGGGTCACCCTATTTGGATCTTCGCCAATAATATGGACTTTGGTGTCACCTGATGTTGGATGGCCCTCAGGAGGTGGAGAGGTTTGCCTCTGAGTGCACCAGCCTCTTGTTCACCTCCTCCCAGTCCCCCCCCCAACTCCCCGGTGGGGGCACCCCCCCCCCCCCCGTGTTCTACCCCTCAGTAACTGTGTGGAGGATAATAGAATGTTCAGTTCCTGCTACAGTGCAAAAGACTCACAGTCTAAAGAGCTACTTTTCCTTGAAGAAACCTTAAAAATGACACTTTAATGGTACAGCTTAACATGTTTAACTAAAGGGAGCCTGTGGTGGAGGTGGTGGAGGTGGAGGGGACTGTGCCTGCTCTCTCTGGAACTTGCGATTCTGACTGTCCACTCTTTGCACACCCTATCTCAAGGCCTTTCTCCACCTCAGCTTTCTGTTCCTGTGGCTGTTAAACTCTGCCCTGCCCACTGGAGCAGATTTCCCTGTGAGGGTGGAACAAAACTCAGCTTGTCATGTGACCTCCACCCCACCTTGAGGTTCACCGGGTCAGTGGGGCTGGCAGCAGGGAGCAGGCAGACTTTCAGTTACTGTCACAATACACCAGGGAACATCAGTGCTTTAAGGTCTTCAGTAATTGTCACAGGGCATTGGAAAGTGCTGGGGAAAGGAGCCTGCCCTGTCAAAACCTGAGCCACAAAGCACTTCTTCCTAAGGAGAGGTGGTGGGAGATCAGCTACTTTGGCAAACAGTGTAAGACTCAGGACCCAGCAGGGGCCGAGTTCCACTCTACTTCAGTCCAGGAGCATGCACTTCCTGGCCGCCTTGACTGGCATTGTGTTCAGTAATGCAAGGCCGGGAGCCTGGTTTGTTTGTTTGTTTTGGGAAATAGTATCAGTTCAAGCTTTGTCTGCTTACAGTCAGGATTTTAGCACTTGTTATCTGTTGGAGGGATCTGGATCTTAGCTGCTTCTGCCTGTGAGTGTGCTGTGTGTGTTTGTGTGTGTGTGTGTGTGTGTGTGTGTGCATATATCTATGTATGTTTGTGTGCATGTATACATATGTGTATATATACATACATATGAGTATAAATATACATATATGTGTGTATATGCATGCATATATACATGTATGTGTCTGGGAATGTATGTGTGCATGTATATATATATGAGTTTACATGTGTGTGTGCACGCATGTGTGTGTGTGTGTGTGTGTTTGTGTATTTAAGCACAGATCAAAGTACACAAGGAAAGCATGAGACAGGTAAGTTGGTATCTAGAGAACATTCAATTATTTCTTGTGTTTTATTTTGGTTTGTTTTGGTGGTTTTGGAAAGCAGGGTTTGAGACAGGGTTTCTCTTTGTATCCTTGGATGTCCTGGAACTCACTCTGTAGACCAGGCTGGCCTCGAACTCACAGGTATCTGTAATGCTCTGCCTCCCAAGTGATGGGATTAAAGGTGTGTACCACCACCGCCTGGCTATTGGTTACTTCTTGTGGTGGATGACGTAGACATGCCGTGTCTAGTGGCTGTCCACCTGTCCTTTGTCTTTCAGTTTGGCTTCAAAGGGCAGTCTTGTATCTCAGTTTGAGAACTTGTCTGTGTATTTGTAGACTTGGCTGTTTAAACTTTTTGTGAATAAAATATATACTTTGGGTGGTGACTCAGTTAATTAAGTATATCCTTAGCCCCTGTTTTGGAAGGAAATTGGCATGTGTGTGCATATGTTTAGGTGTGTATGTGTCTATGCATATGTTTGTGTGTGTGCATGCTTCTGTGTGTGCACATTCTTGCGGGTGTGCATATGTATGCTTGTGTGTCTGTATGTGTGTGTCTGTGCTCTGATGTTTTTGTTAGGAGGCCAGAGGGTGACATCAGATGTCTTTCTAGATCACTCTCCACATTACTTTTTGAGACAGGATCCTGACTGAGTTGATGGAGTGATGAGCTGTGGCTTCTTCCTGCCTTGTCCTCGTCCTCCTCCCTTGGGCTAGGATTATTGGCGCATGCCACCAGGTCCAGCTTTTTATGTGAGTGCTGGGTCTTGTTCGCAGAGATCGGGTTTTGAAATCTGACAGCCTGGGATTTAAGTCCTGATCCTCTTCTATCTACCTGTGGCTCTTGAATTTTGATATTTAAGGCATGTGGTGAACACAAGCTAGGTTGTAGAGTTGCTGACACAGGCTAGGCTGTAGAGTAGCTGTGGGCATTCGATGACATAGGCGTAGACTGGCACCAGATGCCCAGTGGTGGTGAGCACAGGAACTCCATCCTGTATCCAAGTGTGCTGTGGTATTCTGACCTGCAGCTTCAGAAGTAGGTAGCTGTGGACAGGGATGTTTGCTGATAGAAGCAGAACGTGAGCATGGGAGGGAGAACGCCCCCCTTGTATGCTGGGGTACAGTGGTGGTTCAAGTTAGACATGAATGTAATACCTTCCAGTGGGTTTGCTCTCCTTTGTGGGGAGATGTGACCAGGCAGTGGATATCGTGGGTCACCGCCCTCTGGGATCCTAACGCATCTTAGTTTTTCTCTCTTGGTTGGTACCTTTTACATTGCTGTGAAAGATACCTAGAAGAAACCACATGAGGGGAAAAAGACATCCTGTCTCATTGTTAAGTGCACCTCATAGTGGAGAAAATATGTCAGTGTCCCTTTGTGGCTGTGTGCTTAGGAGTTGGAGCAGGGAGCAGGGAGGGCATAGCCTTTGAAGGCCCACCCCTGTCTGCTCTCTTCTGGCAGCCAGGCTCTACCTCCTTCAAAATAGCTTTGTAACCTGGAGGCAGAGCGCTCAGAACACAAGTTTGTGGAGGACATTTTAGATTCAAATCCCAATGTGAATATCTTTGAAAGTTAGTCATTTATCAAAATATAGTGTTTTTATTCAGTTTGATTCATTGATGCCATATTGTCACCTCTTAAGATAAATAACCAGAGTTTGGGCAATGTATGTGTCCTAGCTTCCTTTCTGTGGCTCTGATAAAATGCTCTGACTAAAAGCAGCTTTGGGGAGGAAAAGTTTTATTTCCACTTACAGGTTAGAGTCCATCATGGAAGGACATCAGGGTAGGAATTGAAGTAGGATTGGAAGTAAAAACCATGGGGGAATGCTGCTTGCTGGCTCACTCAGGTCCATGCTCAGCCAGCTTTCTTATATAGCCCAGGACCTACGGAGTGGTGCCACCCACAGTGGACTGGGCCCTCCCACAACCGTTAGCACTTAGGATACTTCTGCTTTGTGCCCAGAAGCCAGTCTGATCTGGGCAATCCCTTGATTGGGAGTCCCTTCTCAAGTGACTACAGGCTGTGTTACATTGACAGTTAAAGCTAAGTAGGACATCATTACTTGTAAATAGCAACTTTGGGAGATACCTCAATAGTATCATTTCAAAATGTAAGTATATGAATTTTAACTAAAAATAATAGTAATTCTCAATAGATCATTAAAAACTATTTACTGGAAATATCGGGTGTCAGGGATAACGTGAAGTCAACAAATATTAGGAAATAACACTCTAATAAGATCTTATTCGTAATCTAGTATATAAGATGCTTTCATAGAGGTTAAACCTAACAGTGTGTTCCTGGGAGAGGTTATAAATTACCCTAACTTCATGGTAAAGAATAATGGGGTTTTCCTGAAATAGATTTACATGGGCTAATGTGTAGTCAGAGCAGGTCATTGGGGACTGGGTGGTGGCCATACAGCTCATGAGGAATGGTGAAGATATTATATGTCATTAGTTTCCATTAGCATGCTGAGTCATTTGTAGACCATTATTATTGCTGACCCTATTGTGGAGCATTTAAATAGGAGTTATGATATTTTCACAGAATTAATTTTATGTAGGCCTGTTAAGCACATGTAAATTAGCTTTCAGGAGTCTCGAAGAGATAGGAGCTTTGTGAATGGTACATACACATTGGCTGATAGCATTGGGGGGGGGGCGTGTCACAATCGTAATTTAGAAAGCTTCATCAAGTTTCATTGTGGAGTCTTTTACAAGATGAAAGCGTTAAAGAGGTTTTCGCTGAAACACTGGGCTTCTAGAATAATCCATCAAATCTTTTTAAAGGGCTACATGTTGAATCTTTACCCAAAATTGATCCAGCCACTTGAATTTCTCTGTGTTCTATCTAATGAGTCTTCCTTCCTTTCCTTCCCTCCTTTTTTTGAGACAGAGTCTCTCCCTCCCTCCCTCCCTTCCCCCCTCCCCCCCCCTCTCTCCCCATGGCCAACCTGGAACTTGCTACACAGACCAGCAGGCTGGCCTTGAGCTCACAGAGATCCACCCGCCTCTGCCTCTCCGGGCAGTTCTCCTTGGCCTCTCACCATATTTAGGACCAGGGCAGCAGCTGTCAGTACTTTTCCCGGAGCTCATCTGTGGGAAGAGTGCATGTTTAGGCCAGGACTGTAGCTCAGAGCACTTACCTAGCAGGACCAAGGCAAAACACACTAGCAACACATCCTACATGTTTGGGAATCCAAATGCAGGTTAGACATTCTGTTACTAACTACTGCTGCTTACCTGGTCACTGGAATAGCCACGTGTGAAAATGAGTGGTATGTAAATTGGTTACCTATGAAGATGAAGGTTGGACTGAAGAGGTTTATGCGGTTATTATCTACTGAAGATGTGTTAAATTCTTTAGCCTCCAACTTGACTCAACAGTCAAGTTCTGAAGTAGCTACACTGCTTTTCAACAGAGTAAGTTTTTCTCTCGTCAGTGTTAGCCCTTTGCTTTCTGAGGTGCATGCTTGTAAAATGTGCAAATTACAGATAATCAATCTTCCTGAGAAATGGAAATTTACAATCACATTTTTCATTAAATACACTTTTTGAGGCTGCCGGTAGGGGTGTGTGTGTGTGTGTGTGTGTGTGTGTGTGTGTGTGTGTGTGTGTGTGTTCGATATTGAAAAACCTGGCCTGAAGTAACTCATTACAGATTTACAGAGTAGATGGATGGTAACCGCCTGGCCTTTAGTCTGCAAGGAGTCTCTGCGGTCCTTGTTTATGCTTCATGCTTACACATCCCACAGCCAGGCCTGCACCTTCACCCTGCTCAATGGGGCCCCGTATGCTGTTGCTGTTGTGTGACTGGGCTCAGGCCAGGGCATGAGCGCTGAGTGCTTCTCCTGTGAAGGCAGTGATTGTGTCAGGGCAAGGGCTGGGACATCTTGTTCAGGCAGCTGTTCAATGCTGCTGTTTTTCTAGTTTATTGTTTATGTACAGACAAGGTCTCATGTGTCTCAGGAACCGACGATGGTGACCTACAAAGCTTGACCATCCTTGTCTACTTCCGTATTTGGAGGGTGGGATGCCAGGCTTGTGCCACCGTGTCTGGTTTTTTGGGGCCCTCAGATTGAACCCAGGGCGTCATGCATGTTGAACAATGTGAGGTACATCTCTGCCCTGTCCTTCTCATTTGAGGCACTCTGTTGACTGGCTCCGGTCTGTTTTCCTAGCTTGAGCTTCCAGTCTCTGCTTAGCTGTGAGCCACTGACACCCTTCTCTTCCTCTTCCAGTCACCAAAGTAAGTTGTCATTATCTACTTTTAAGTGAAAAAGCTCTAATAAAGCTATGGAACCAGCTGGGAAATGTTGGTCGGATGCATTGACTTTGCCCATGCAAGTTTGACTCATATTGGGTGTTGCCAGCCTTCCTCACACCTGCAGCTTTCCTGGGTTTCTTTTGGGTAGCTGCACCCTTGTTTTGCGGCTGTGTTTCTCATATCATTTACACCGCACTGCACTCTGGGAGTGCTAACTTAGTGGTTCTCAATCTCCCTAATGCTGTCACCCTTTAATACAGTTCCTTATGTTGTGGTGATCCCGAACCATAAAATTATTTTTGTTGCTGCCTCATAACTATAGTGTTTGACCGATATGAATTGTAATATAAGTATCTGTGTTTTCCGATGGTCTTAGGCGAACCCTGTGAAAGGGTCATTTGACCCCCAAAGGGGTAATGACCTTCAGGTTGAGAACTGCTGTGCTCTGGAGAGATGGCAGTTTCTGCTCTTAGGCACTCAGGCGTAGTCCCCATTTTGCTCAGGAACTGTGGCTGTAGCTGTTGCAGACTCCGGGGTCGTCACTGAACTAGCAATCATAAGGATCCTGGAACAACTGGACCTGAAGTGACTATCCAAGAGCTGGACAGAAGATACCAGAAGAGGAGACCAGGATCTTCTAGTGCTCAGAGCACCCTCCGGTTAACAGCTGCTGAATTGAGAAGGGCTGTCTTCAGAAGTGGACAGCTGCCTGGGGAGTGGCTCCTGTCTCAGGGATGGATGGAGGGTAAAGGAAGGTGGGAAAACCTTAAGCTCAGGGTATGATGCAAGGCTGTAGTTACCTTGTGATATGGCCCAGGCTATCTTCTACTGTGATGATAGCCTGGAAGCATTCAAACCCAATTAACTATGGTTGCAAGACACACTGGAAATGACAGCTCAGTGGAAGAGGACAGACAAGATTGGCACAGAGGCAGAACTGGGAGATCAAGCCAGGCTTTATCTTGGTATTAACCATCTGAGTTGAGGTTGACTGAGGGATATACAGATGTGCTCCTTACCCGATTTGGATTGATAGCTGTAGGTGAGTGTGTGGTCGATAGGAATTTAAGGTTGGGCACAAACAGTAGTGCAGGCTGAATCCTTGGAAAGTCAACCTGGGCTGTGGCGGTGTGTACTTCCTGCTTGTGGGTGTTTGTGTTCTTAGCATCTGGATTCTCAGGACCAGGTTAACAGGCAGAGGAGGAGCAGATCTTCCTAGTGCCCATAAAATGCACAACTGCCCTCAAACACCTGCCCCTCAAGTCTCATAGGTGGGACACTATTGGAAGAAGGCTACTGATGCATCTCAGTCACCCTTAGTAAGGATGGGGCTCACAGGGCAGCTCCTGATTTCTATATCTTGATGATAGAAACTGGACAAGGCACCATCTTCTCATTTACTGAGGAAGCTGACATTGAAGTTAGCAGTAGCATCCTGGTGTCTTTGTTTCTAGCCAGCCGACCCCTTTCCAAGGTGAAGGTTGACAGATCAGACATGATCATGAAATACTGAACAAGTTTGAGTGACTGATAACAGCACAAGGTTGCCAGAATAGGAAAGGTACCAATAGTTATTGGTGAGCTGTTTCTGCGCTGAACACCTGCACAGCTGGGAGGGTGTGGCTGATTTCTGGGAGGCTGCAAATTAGACTTGAAAACAAACAGTACAGAAATAATAGACAGCTGTGTGAGTCCAAATAAGAAGGGTGCTTGGGAAGAAGAACTGGTATTAAAATATGCAAGTGCATGTCAGAAAGCATGCGCTTGGAGACAGTACCAGAATCAGGGCTAGGTGGGAGTAGTTAGAAAGAATTAAAAGAAAATGGGGAATTTAATATTTTATTTACTCCACTTTTAAAGGGTGATGTGTCAAACAAAGTATGATTCATTTTTGTCTCCTGGGAACAAAGGTGAAGCTGACATGTTTCTCGTCATGTAAGGTTGTTACGTCTCATCACATGAGTCAGGGATTATGTAAAGGACCCCAAACAGGCAAAAACAGTGTTCTGGTAAAGCTAGAAAGTCCCTGTCTGCTGAGACTCAACCCAGAAAAATGAAAATTAAAAACAACAACAAAAAAAAAAACAAAACAAGAGACAAACATTTGAGAACCAATTAATAACAGACAGAGGGGCCAGAATGGCACCAAAGTGACAATCTGAGAGAAACTGTGGAGCTTTCTTCATTGGAAAGTGTGCTGAGGAGCATGGCCGCCTTCCAGTTATGATTTCATGTCTGAGCTCCCCAAAGACACATGAACCTGAAGCCCCTCTTGGCCTCCGAGGCAGAAGAGTCTATGGTCCTGATGAGAGTGTGTGTATTAGAGTCGTTTCTCCTGGCAAGGAGACACTAAAGGGTACTTGAATGAAATATTAAAAGTTATGAAGGACATAACAAAGGCCAATCAGTCCTTTCTTTTCCCCAGACCCCATAATACGAGAACAAGGGTTACTTGATGAAATTAAAGAGTAGCAAATGAAGTGCTAATAAAATAAGATAGTCACTTATATAATTCATTGCCGTGGGAGGTCACAGAGGCAAATTCTGTGGCTGGATTAAATACGGGGCCGGGTAATTTTATGACCATTAATGATATTTTTAGCAGCCGAAGCTGATGCTGGGAGAGGTAATTCGTGTTTCATTCTCCTGCAGATGTTTCACAGGGACCTGTGGCCAGGGGGCATCAGCTGTGTGAGCGCCAGCCTCATGGGTTCTAACCGTAAGTGGGAGGTGCAAAGCATTGGATGTTACTTTTTAAGGAAAATGTGCCCAACCATCCATCTGGGCTTCCATTATTTTCTCTTCTGGAAATCCAAAGTCATTTGTGACTTGGGGAAGATAGGATGAAACTGCTTCTGGGCTCAGAGGAAGCCTCGTGTTACTTGAATGTCACTCATTGTCATACACTTTGCTTAAGACTGTAAAGACCTATTGGAGGTTCAAAGCATTAACATTGTCTGTTCCAATTGAAGAGGCAGGACTGAAAGTGGATGGCAAAGTCACCTTGAAGAACTGAGTACAAAGGATGTGCGACCTGTAAACCTTAGAAAGGATTCCCAGAGAAAGGGACCTCCCCTCCCCTTCGCTCCCCCGCCACATCCCCTTCCATTTTCTTTTTCTTTTCTCTCTTTTGTTCCTGAGACAGGTCTCATGTAGCCCATCCTAGCCTTGAATCTGCTATTTTGTCTTAGGATGACCTCACACACTACCACTCTCCAAGTGCTAGAATTACAAGTGTGTGTTACTGTGGCTAGTTTATATGGCTTTCCTGCCTGCCAGTCAAACACTTGACTAGCTGAGCTATGCCCTCAGTTCTTGACACGAGTCTTAGTGGGTGGGTGGGAGTTCACTGTTCACAGAAGGTAAGGGAGGGCACTGTAGGTGGAAGGAACAAATATGACACAAGATCCGTAGGCAGAACATAAGACACTGACTCAGGAAACTGCTCAGTGTTTAGGGACACCAAAGCCCAGTGTTGGAGGGAGGGAGGGAGAGGGAGGGAGGGAGGGAGGGAGGGAGGGAGAGAGGGAGGGAGAGAGAGAGAGAGAGAGAGAGAGAGAGAGAGAGAGAGAGAGAGAGAGAGAGAGAGAGAGAGAGAGAGAAAGAGAGAGAGAGAAGGAGATGCCTGTCAGAAAAGAAAGCTAAGGGATTGGTTGGTTAAACATTGGGGTTTGCTTGAGGTTCCCCCAGCAGCAGAACTTCAGCAGGTGTAAGGAGTGGAGGAGGAGGAGGAACTTTGAGGAAAGCTCCCTGGGTCGCCTGGCTTCTGCTTCTTGGCCATGAGGCTTAGGTTTCTATACACAATTACTGTCTGTCTGAACCAATCTTTACCTTGAACTCAGTCCACTGTAGTAGTGGTCAGTTGGTGAGGGATTTTTTTTAAGCCTCCCCTATATTTGGGTGGAGCACATTCTTCTAGGTCTTCAGTGAGTTGTGTGCATTCTCTCTGCTTAGTTCTACTCCCGGGATTCTGTATCTTTGGGTAGGAAGAAGGGGCAGGAGGCTGCCTGACCCTGGCTTCTGTTTTCTCTCGAGTTGGCTCTGCAAAGAAGCAAGACAAAGTGGTATTTTAAGGAGCAGAGCAGATGGATAGAAATGTTGAAAATCTGTTTTATTAAATGATTTCATCTAACAAAATAATTTAACCAGAAATGAAAAGAAGATAACCCATCCAAATATGGTTCTTACTTTAGTGTAGAACTATAACTCATTCTAACCCAAATTTGAAATTTCTATACCATTAACATTGATACTTGTAGGAACCCACGAATGGAAATGAGGAAGAAAGCATCTCTGGTAAAGACCTACTAATTATCCTGGTCCCAGGTCTCATCTGTGTGATGAACAAACTTGTCAGGATTGTGTTACTAATCAGTGCGATGCTCACTTGTGGTTGTTAGTGTGATAGGACTGTGGGATGCCTGTAGCATTGATGAGGAACATGTGTGGGCATGTCCAGGAGGGCATCTCCAGAGGTAGGTAGATCATGAAGGCTCTGACCGAATGAATGAATGAATACATGAATCCCTTGATGGACTCATAATTTATATGATGGCTTTAACGACAGGAGGAAATAGGTAACTGGCAGCATAGCAACATGGTTCCATTCCTCCCTTTCCTCTGTGTGTGTCTTTGTGTGAGCGTCTTTGCATGTTGGTGTGTACATACCTATGTGTAGAACTCAGAGGCTATATCTCTAGAGTCCATTTGTCTCCCACCATGTGTGTTTCAGAGACTGAGCTCAGGCCATCAGGGTAGGCAGCAAGCACATCCCTACCCTCCGAGCCATCTTAACAACCTCTGGTCCTTTCCTGAGTTACGCTTTTTCTTGCTTCCTGGTTGAACACTTTTTCTTTGTTATAAGGTCCCACAGAAACAATATTATTTCCAAATACAGAATCATGTGACCATGTGCTAAACTAAATCCTTCCTGCTTTAGGTTGGTTCCAATAAGTATTTGGTCACAGAGACAGTTTACCTGGCTGATACACTGTGGGGTCTGCAATCAGCAGTTGTCGTGCATTTTAGAGGGATGTGTGATTGACACCTTGCCCACCATTGTCTTTTAGGACTCTGTTTCAAAGACATGAGGTTCCTGGGGGAGGAGTTGGGATGTAGAAATAAGGCTAGCTGCAGGCTGTGAGGCTGCTTGCTACCAGAGAGCCACGAGTGGAGTTGAAAGTCATGGGCACCAGACTCTGGACTCCCAACGGGGAGACCATGACTCAGGCTGAAATGAATACAAAAAACAGGTCCAGCTCTCCTCAGACACCCCATCCACGGTCTGCGGTAGAGATGCATTCAAATGCTGTGTCTTCTGAGGAGTTGGCTGACTTCCCTCTGAAGCCAGTTGGATACATACAGCCAGCCTGAAACAAAATAAACAAAGCAGGGCAGATAGACCATGCTGAAACAGAAGTGCCAGGGATGTTTCTTGCAGCTTTGGGTGGGATTTTTTTTTTTTCTTTCCCTGTTTTAAACGCCTGCTACACTGTTGTTATTTCTAGTACATTTTGAAAAATTCTCTTTTGATGGCTTGTATCACATCAGCATCTAGCAGATATTAATCTTGTCAGTAAGTGGGTAGTGATCAAAGATGCCTTGAAGTATTCACTAATTCACTTAAGTATTTATTAATCATTTGCTCTCCTGGACTAGACACTCACAAATAAGTCTTCTCTGTCAGAGGTGAGACATGTGTGCCCAGGGAGGAGGGCACACCCACTGCTGTGCTTCTGTGTGTAATTAATCAATACGGCTTCCTGAAGTTTCTTCAGATGCACGTGGTTTTGCATGAAGCATACCTGGCGGCGACTGGGCTTGCTGCAGGGTTGTGCATTTGTTATTGTGCGAAAAAGAAGCATGACTTTTAAAAATGTATTTATTCTTATTTTGTATATGCATATGATGTGCAGGCTTGTGCGTGCCACTGTGTGTGTGTGTGTGTGTGTGTGTGTGTGTGTAGGTCAAAGGACAACTTTGTGGAGTTCTCTCTCCCACCTTTCTGTTCAGGGTGTTAGGTATGCGCGGCAAGCGCTTTACTCACTGAGCCATCTTGTTGCTCCCAAGGTACGTATGTTTTAAAAGAATACTGATAATGAGTGAAGAGATGATAAGGGACCTCTGAAAACTTAGAAGTGTCACTCTTTCTCTTGTAGATCTGAGCTGGATCTCCAAAGTTCAGGTAAATCATGCAGCCGTTCTGAGGCGGGCTGCACAGATCCAGGCTCGCCGAAGTGTGAAGAAGGAGTGGCAGGTGGGTCCTCATGAGCATTCTGTCCCCACGCCTCACAACTCGCGCCTCTTCCCCCCAAGGCCACAGTATCGAATTTCCCTCAAGATGCATCTAGACTTAAAGGATTGCAGCTGTCCATGGCTTATTTTAATAATTCATATATGATGATGATGGGTTGAAGAACGATAACGCATTTATCCAAACAAGTTAAGAATCTTATCGCTCTTGAGTGGCCAAACCGCAAATGAATTTGAGGCATCTTTATTCATGAACGAATTAAATGGCACATTTCCTCAGCGCATTGATTCAGTTTCTTAGACACGCTTTCTTTTGCTGTCTTCTATTTTAATTTTAAAGCCATAAACATCAACACCTGGTGTGTCCACTGTTGAGGCCTGAGGTAGGAGAATTTACCTTCCTATTGCTTTTCATAAATCACTTTTCAAATTTCCGAGAATGATGTTTGGTGGCGGCCTTCCAGTCAGCATATTCCTTAGTGTGTGGCAGTCAGAGACGTGCTATGCAGGCCTAAAAGGACCTGGGGGTTCATTTCCTAAGAGAGCCAGAACATTGTGAGGGAGACCTTTCAGATGACAGCTCCATCTGCCCATCCTGCTTGGAAAGATAAAAGGAAAGTCGAGTGGGTAGGGAATATGAGAGCTGTTTCAATAATGGGATTGGGCTGAAAAACAACAAGGGACTTGGAGATTTTAGGAAATATTGTATCAACTTGGGTTTCAGGAAGGAAGGTAAAATTAAGGTAGATCTCATGTCACCATTGTGGCTGGTTCCTTACAGATGAGCTGGAAAAGTTGAAGATGGCAGGAGTTGGTGGAGGCTTCAGTTTGGAGTTTCTGAGAAAAAAAAACCGATAGATTAAGTCTATTCTTCTGTTTTATTCTGAGTAATGTTTATCTCAATTGCCAATCTCTTAAAAATAATTTAAATTTTAAAGTGTGTGTATGTTCACGCGCTTGTGTGCCATGTGTTGTGCACACATGTGCAACCTGGAACACATTTGGAAGTAGAGGACCACTTGTAGGAGTTGCTTCTCTCTTTCCACCATATGGGCTGCGGGGATAGAACTCCGGCCCTCAGGTTTGGCAGCAAGCCCCTTTCCCCGCTAAGCCATCTCGCTGGCTGTTGTTAATCATTTTTTAAACTCTGTTTACACCCTGTATCAGAAAACGCCTTATAGCAGCATTGACCCTGCCTCTTAACACTCACATTTGTCTCAGCGAGCGTTTTTTTCTGCCCTCTAACTAGGCTCACGGTGCATCTATTTTTGATTCCCTTGTTTCTCCCTCTGTTCCAGGCCGCGTGGCTCCTGAAAGCTGTTACTTTTATAGACCTTACCACACTTTCCGGGGACGACACATTTTCCAACATTCAGCGCCTTTGTTACAAAGCCAAATATCCAATCCGGGCAGACCTCTTAAAAGCTTTAAATATGCACGACACAGGTGAGGCTGTGCACAGTACACCTGGGTTTACCTGGTTACAATAGTTGTGGCTGGAGGTCGGGGGCTTGATGTCCCCTGCTAACGTGCTGTGACAATCATGTCCTTGGCCGGGACCCCTGCTTGTGTGTGTGTGGCAGACAGGCCACTGAGGATCCCTTCACAAACTGAAGAGACTCCAAGCCTTGTGAGGTTTTGCATCTGTGAACTGAAGTTGCTGAGACTTTCTTTCAGTTCTTCAGTTTGGGGACTTCTCTGTCTGGTGGCTCTGATTGCCTAGCCTTGAGGGAAAAAGCCAGTCTCATTACCTAATGTTCACATCGCGCACACACAAAGCAAAAGAAAAAAAAATGCAAATGGGTAGTACTATGAATTAGATTAAAACTTAAACAAAACAAAAAACAATTCATCTTTCTCTTAGTGTATGAGAGAGAGAGCTAGGGAAAGCTGCCCTGAGGTTTGAGCTTTCAAATTTGAAACATGAGGAGATGAGGGGCAGGGGAGAAGGGGGGTGCATAGGGGTGGCAGGCATGACTGGGATGGCAAGGGTGGCAGGGGTGGGTGGGGTGGCGAGTATGGCTGGGGTGGCTGGGGCGGCAGGGGTGCGTAGTGGTGGTGTCTATTTTCTAAGTGAGAAATCTAAAACCTGGGAAGCCAGGATGTGTTGCCATGGCCACATGTGTTGTCACTGGCTGAGCAGTTGTGCGAGGCTGAGATCCTCTGTACAGATAGTCACTTCCTGACTCTGCAGTGCATGAAAGGAAGGTGCTGAGCTATCCCGGTGTAGGCATCACAGGCTGTGGGCTACCAGTAGACCTATTGGAAAGCATCGATCATGCTTCTTTCCAGTTGGCATTAGAACTTTACCTTATTAGAGCTACAGACGTAATTCAGTGTTGAGTACTAAACGGCCTGGCTCCCAACCCCAGCCCTAAAACCAAAACACAAACACCCATCTTTTCCCATTTGCTGCAACTATGTTGGGAAAGTATTTCTCCTTCCATTTGCTGTCTGCCAGTGTTGTCCTAGAAATAGCCGAGCTCCATGTAAAGTAGGCTGCTGTGCTCTCCCCTGCGTAGGCATCACCACGGCTGCGGTCTGTGTTTATCCTGCCCGCGTGTGTGATGCTGTGAAGGCACTGAAGGCTGCAGGCTGCAGTATCCCCGTGGCCTCAGGTAAGATTTTCAGCGGCTTCTCCTCCTCTTCATTTTCAGCATGTCTGAAGCTCTCTAGCTCACGTGGGCATGGAGTGTCCTCCATACATGGATGCTGTGGTTGGTTGCGTTCATTTCATATATTTAGTTGTGCTGATTCATTGTGCAGCAAAGGGAGATACTAAAGTAGGCATGGTGTCTCATGCAGAGTTGCTTCACTTCAGGAGCTCAGGGGGAGGTCTGTGAGTTTGAGGCTAGTCTGGGCCACATAGTGAGGTCTCAGAAACAGACAGACAGACAAACGCCAACCCCAAACCTTGACATATAAGTCCTAAAAGTGTAGAGCCATGTCTTTGTTCTTATAAGGGAATCACTCTTTTTATGAGCGTCATCAGATTTATAAAGTCATCTGTCAGCTGTACCGTGCACATGTACGTGTCTCTGCATTCTATTGCACGCTTGTGGTATATGATGACCAAGCGGTGAATGCTTTGCTCAGCCAAGGCTGGGGCCACAGAGTAAGAATGTGCCCCAGGAAGCTGGGTGTGGTGGCACATGCCTTTAATCCCCCAGCACTCCGGAGGCAGAGGCAGGTGGATCGCTGTGAGTTCGAGGCCAACCTGGTCTACAAAGGGAGTCCAGGACAGCCAAGGCTACACAGAGAAACCCTGTCTTGAAAAACCAAAAAAAAAAAATGTGCCCCAATAGTGGTGATCATTGCATTGGATGTTGAGGATGAGGAGGAGCTGACGTGCTATTAAGGCAGGGGGTGATATTTAGACAGGAACAACTAGCATAGGTAAAGTCACAGAAGCACATTGGGAAACAGAAAGGCTTACACTCGTGAACAGGTAGCTATGGGAGTGGAAGCTGGGGAGGCTGCTAATGGCTGGTGGTGTGGAGGCTTTATTCTGATGACAGGGTTAGCTCTGGAACATTTAAGCAGAGTATGATGTGATCAGCCTCACCATGGTAAGTTAGTTGATGTCAGGGGAAAAACAAACAAACAACAACTAAAAAAGTAGAATAAGCTAAGGTGGGAATCAGAGCCTTCAAATCCCAGAAGGGCCACTGGTGAGATAATGGTGCTTCTCGCCAAGGCTGGCTACCTGAGCTGGGTCCCTGAAGCCCACACAGTGGACGGAGGCAGCCAACTCCCCTAAGCTGTCTTTTGAAAACACTCCCCTGCCACACACAAGCATTAAATGAGTAAATGAAAAATAAACAGACTATAAAAAAGCCTCCTAAAGCATGTGTCTGTGGATAGACGGGACAGGTGGCCAGGTGAAAACAGATAGTAGTAGCTTAAAAAAGGCTACAAGAATATCCTGATGCTTTAAATAAACAGTCTGAGCCAGGTGTGGTGGGACATGCATGTAAAATTCTAGCATTTAGGAGGCGGAGGCAGGAGGATTACTGCTAGTTCAAGGCCAGGCTGGGCTACATGGAAAGACTATGTCTTGAAAAGAGGAGGAGGAGGAGGAGGAAGAAGCAGAAGTTGAAGAAGAAGTTGAAGAGGAACAGGAGGAGGAGGAGGTAGAACAAAAACAAGAAGAAATTATAAAGACCCAGCTACTTATTTTATTAAGGAAACATGATGTACTGTATATATATATATTTTTTTAAGTTAATGTTTGTATGTATATGTTTGTGCTTGTGTGAGGTCTTCTGCACCAGGTTCCTCTGAGTGCTCACAGAAACTGGAAGGCACCATTAGATCCTCTGGAACTGAGGTTAGAGACAGTTGTGAGCTGCCATGTGGGTGCTGGGAGCCAAAGTTGGGTCCTTTACAAGAGCAGCCAGTGCTTTTAACCACTGAGCCATCTCTCCATGTACCATGTTTGTATATAGCCTCTTGGAGGGGATTGCCAGCATATTTGAGTCCTGTTCTCTTGTAGACCTTACTTTTCCACCCACCTCGGTGCAGGCAGCCTCTCACTTATGTAACCGGGCAATGCGTTTGGCCTAGGATAGCAAGACTCGAGGAGTTGTAACTGGAGGAGCGGTCACCGGGCGTGCTTAGAAGCGGGGATGGGATGAAGAAGTTCCGGTTCTCAGACCCTTAGGTGTGCGTTCTTCTCAGATGTTCTTGGCCCTTTCCTGCACTCACAGGCCCTTTTCCTTCTGCCTGGCTTCTGCTTGGTCTCAGCTGCCTGGCTGCTTGTTTTAATAGACACGGGGAGGAACCTGGCTCACAGTCAGTCGCTTGCTCCTGTTCACTATGTCTATTCCTGAGTAAATGGAGATTAGACAGGCAAATGGGCAAATCAAGAAAGCCAGCTTGAAACAACCCGGCTCGGTCACAGGAAGCCTCATCAGTGTTTACTCCTGTTGACTAGCGTATTTAGTTGTTAGTTTCTAAGCGTGCCTTGCAATCGTCTCCGCAGCAGCTGGACTTCTGGTCTTCCGGAGAGTACCACGCTACGATTTCCCCTACATCCCTTGCCTCCGCTTTGTCCTGTGTGGCGTGAGCCTTGTTAAAGCACCGTTCGTGCGCTCATCTCTAAATGCCGTACTTACGAGCTGAGCGATTGAAGTTTATTTTTGTTCTTTTCTCCTTCCCTCCCTCTCTCCCTCCCGTTTTCCTCTTTTTAAATCTCTCCCAGTGGCCACGGGCTTTCCAGCTGGACAGACTCATTTGAAGACGCGGTTGGAAGAGGTCAGATTGGCAGTGGAGGACGGAGCTACCGAAATCGATGTGGTCATTAATAGGACCTTGGTGCTCACTGGCCAGTGGAAAGGTGGGTGCTGGTCGTATCTCTCAGGGAGCCCCAGCCCTTCCTGGGGGGGGGGGGTCATGTGGGGATCTGGAAGGGAGGCAGCAGGACGTAGGAATTAAGTTCCAGGTAAGAGTGTGCCTCTCCATTCTCCTATGAGTCTAGGTTGGTTTCTGTCTGCAGGAACTTGTCCCATCCCTTTGTGTAATTAGGCACATAGTCATTTCCATGCAGTCAAATCAGTTTAAAAATATTACTTTGCTTCTCTTTTGGAAGAGTTATTACTGCTCTGTACTGTTTTGTTATTCGGTACATAAATCACTCCAGGCACCCTTCTCAGCAGGGTGTATTCTAGTATGCTGGGGGAGGTTACCCTTTTTTACGTTAATCTTTGCGGGCTTTGAGGATGTGCGCTGTTTTTTTTTTTTTTCGAGACAGGGTCTCTCTGTGTTAGCCTTGGCTGTCCTGGACTCGCTTTGTAGACCAGGCTGGCCTCAAACTCACAGTGATCCACCTGCCTCTGCCTCCCGAAAAATATGGAACGCTTCACGAATTTGCATGTCATCCTTGTGCAGGGGCCATGCTAATCTTCTCTGTATCGTTCCAGTGTTAGTATATGTGCTGCCGAAGCGAGCACGAGGACGTGCACTATTAATACGTTTATCAAGTGTGTTTTTACTACCATAGATGTTACTGCACACTCCTCAGTAGGGTCGGTGTTTTGTTGTCATGCCAGGCTGTAATAGGTAACATCCGCTCCAGTCACAGGATGCTGCTTTTCAGCGAGGAATGAAACAATCAAATGAGTTTTACCTGTTTGTATATATATCTTACATCCTAAAGACGAGAACGTTAATAACTAAAATAAATACAGTACTCTCTGAAAAACATTACCATAGCAAGTGATTTAACTATCATTTTAAATGAGACCAATATATATATGAGACTAATATATATGAATGAAACTAATATATATATATACATATTATATATATGTATATATATATATATATTAAGATATATACATATTTTAAGGATGGAAGGTCAGTGGGTCACTGTTAATTCAGTTTTCACTTATTTGTGTGTATATGGGGGCTCTTATATGCCAGGGCTCAGCTGTGGAGATCAGAGGACAACTTCCGGGAGTTGGTTCTCTCCTTCCTCCATGCACATCCTGGGGATCAAGCTCAGGTCATCAGGCTTGGTTTTCAGCTTGGAGAGTTAGCTACAGTTTATAGTCTCTCCTATTTCCTTCTGCTTTTCCTATATATACTACCATTATATATATATATATATTTAAATTTTGTAATTATATTTATATACAGAAAACAGTGTACAGTGTACATTTAACCCAGTTTAGTGGTGAGTTCTTTTTGTTTGTTTTGTTGTTGTTTTTGGTTTTTTGAGACAGGGTTTCTTTGTGTAGCCTTGGTTGTCCTGGACTTGCTTTGTAGAGCAGGCTGGCTTTGAATTCACAACGATCTGCCTGCCTCTGCCTCACAAGTGCTGGGATTAAAGGCGTGCACCACCACCCTCCTTTATCTCCCCCCCACCCCCCGGCCACCCCACCCTGCTTATAGTGAGGACTTTAGCCTCTGCCTTTTCCAGCTTGGCAATGTGAGCAGCAGGTTTAGGATCCAGGACATTGCCTCCCCAGCAGTGTATCGTTGTATCTGTCAGTGTAATTGGTCCTAATAGCTTCCACCAGTTTAGCCAGAGCACCCTTGTCTTCCGAGTTAACCAACCTGTGTGACTTGCAAGAGGTGCAAGTCTTCCTGTGGATCAGCCACCCGAGCCTGGCGTTTTTCTTGCTGATGCAGTAGGGGACCCCTCATCTTTCAACACAGAGCAGGTAAGAAAAATACCAGCTCAACGGGGCAGTCACCACCAGCTGAGCCTTCTTGTTCTCCACCAAGGTGTGTTGATCCTGCTCGAAGGACAGGTGGTCTCTAAGTTGGGACGTCCCATTTCCGAGCAGCTTTCTTCTCAGCACGGGCCAGTAGCCTTTGCTTCTTCTCCTTCTTTGTCTCTGGCCTGTACTTGTGGGCAAGCTTAAGCAAATGGGTACATGTTTTGCCGGGCCAGGGCCTGGGTGAGCTGGTTAACGGCCGGAGGTACTCTGAGCCGCCTAGAGAGCATGGCCCTTTGCTGCTGCAGCCTGACGTAGTATAGCTGGGCCATTTAATGAAGCGAGTGAGATCTCTTTTGGGCGAGATGTCCTGCCCGATGCTGAAGTTCTTGTGTCTTTGGGGCTACCTTCTTCCCTTGGCCTTCTTTACCTTGAGCATCTTGCTGGGCTAGAGGAGAGAGCTATACGACCGTTCTTGGCAGTTCCAAATATGTTTTTTTTTTAAATTGTGCCCCCTGCTTTTATATTGTTGCCTGTGTGTGCTTTGGTCATTCTTAATCCTTCTTAAAAGTCATACATTATATATATTCTTGTTCCTGTATATTCTGTTTATCTGTTTATGTGTTTATCTGCACAGATTTCAGTGTTGTGGATAATGTAAATATGCATAATATTTTAAATAAATTTGGAAATATATGTCCTTTATGTCTTTTATAAGCAGGTGGGGACAGATGTGCATTTTATAATATACCCTGTGCTCTTGCTCTCAAGTTCTACTAATTGAAAAATAAAATCCAATAGGAGATGGGTCTTGATGCAATTGGCTATCCCTTAACAGACTTAGGAATGGCTGCTTTTGAGATAATAATTTCTCTAACGTAGGCATTTCCACAAAATATAATAACACATTTTTGTCCTAGGCCATACTTTTCCATTAACTTTTTTTTATGGTGTTAATAACCTCTTGACCCAAACCAAATCGAAAAGAAACATTTAATGCTAGAAATTTATTTCTAAATAGAAGCCAGCAGTGACTTAAGCCTTTTCCTCTCTGCAGTATTTTGTCTTAATTTTGATTCTCAGCTTGATGATAAATTGTGTTATGCACTGTCCTGTTTTTATATTAGGTGTTTACACAACTAAGAGTCTCTTACTCTGTTTTGTGGAATGTGCCAGTGGGAATGCCCACCAGGCTGCTACATTTTTTGTCTTGGGCCCTGTCCCTCCTCCCTGCTCTGAGGTTTGTGAGCTACTTTGTATAATAGTTGCTTTTCTCCTCACTGCAACACAATACCCAATACAAGCCTCTTAGGGAAGGAAGGGCTTGCCCTGGCTCAGTCTGAGATACAATCCATCAAGGCAGAGACATCGTTTCAAAATCTAAAGTTGATATTCAGAGAGAGAGATGAATGCAATATTCAGTTTGCTTTTAATTCAGTCTGGGGTCCAGGGGAGGATCACTGCCTCCTATGTTCAGGGCCCATTCTTCTCAGTAACCCAGGCTAGAAGTTCCCTCATATGTGTGCCCAGACTTGTTTCTAGAGGATTCTGGATCCCAGCAGGTGGACAATAAAGATCAATTGTTATACTTTGTAAAGCAGAGATAGAAAACAGAAACAGGCCCAGCTGTTTAGAATGCCTCCTGACCACATCTCATAGCCCAGAAGTACATGGTTCCATGTTGTGTGCTCCCTGAGCTCTGCGGGGAGTCTAGACATGAGTTCCCTGTCTTAGGCAGGGTTCTATTGCTGTGAAGAGGCATTGTGACTGTGGCAGCTCTTGTAAATGAAAGCATTTAATTGGGCTTGCTTACAGTTTCGGAGGTTTAGTCCATTGGTAGCGGGGAGAATGGTGGCATGCAGGCATCCTCTACATCTGGAACCACAGGCAGCTGGAAGAGAGAGACACTGGTCCTGCATCGGGCTTTTGAAACCTCAGAGCCTACCCCTATGGGCACGCTTATTCTAGCAAGACCTCACTTACCCCAATAAAGCCACACCTCCTAAACCTTTCAAATAGCTCCACTCCCTAAGCATTCAAATATATAAGTCTGTAGGGGTCACATTCCCATTCTTCTAGTTCCTTAAAATATATATATTATATCAGTGTTTTGCCTGCATGTATGTATATATATTACATGTATTCCTGGTACCCAAGGAGGCCAGAAGAAGGTGTTAGATCACCTGGAACTAGAGTTACAGATGTGGGGGCTGCAGGGAATAGGACTCAGGTCCTTCGCAAGAGTATCCAGTACTCTTAACTACTGAGCCATCTCCATAGCTTCCATAGCTCCGTCCTTCAGTTCCCTTTGAGAGACCATGTCATGTCTCAGCTTTGCCAGGTGTCTGGCTCTCGTGTCGTCCTTGTGGCATCTGTGTGTTATCAGAAGCCTCTGTTGCATGGCTCCCCTCCTGCAAGTCGAGGTGTTTACTCTGTGCCCTGGCCATCATCGTCCCCGTGGGTTGCCAGCCCCTTCCTTCTTGTTTATTCCCATAATGGTTTCTATTTAAAACTAAAACTCCCCTTTGTTGATAGCTGCATCTCCCTTTCTTTTTTGCTCTGCACCACTGGACTGCTTAAGCAACCCCTGTCTCTCTTTTGGAGGCTATAAGCACGATGACAGTGGCCTCTCATTTCCCAGTGTCCAGGCTCTGCAGTTGTTTGATATTCAGCCCTGTTTAGCCTTTGACAGGGTGAACTGTCCTTTCCTTCTGAAACACCATTTTGCTCTGACTGTGACTTCACATTCCTGAGGTTCCTTGTCACTTTTCAGCATCCTTTTTTCTTGGTGCCAAGTTCCTGCATGTCCCCTGTCCTCCCTCAGGTGTTCTGTCCTGGAGTGACTTCTCCTCATGCTGTGCAGATCCCCGTAGAGAGCCATGTGGGCTGCCAGAGCTCTGAGCACTAGCTCCCTCATCTGCTCGGTCGACCTGTGTGCTCTAGCCTCTGTCCTCACTCCTGCTCAGCTATGATGCTCATCATCATCCCCAGAGAACCAGAGACTCAGAATCAGAGTCTCCTGAAGTCAGGCCACCTAGCCACATGAGAAAGAAACGCGTCAAAGCAGGTACCCTTCCCTCTCTCTATTAACAATTTGATGAAGAAGTCATATTTAGATTCGGCACTTTCTTGACTTTTCAGGATGTTTTTGTTGGTAGTTGAGTTATCTTGAGCGTGCTGATGCACAGGAGCTGCTGAGTACCCTGAGTGGTGCTCACTGCTGTGGTCTCTAGTTACATAGCACTTTTTTATTGAATCTTACCCTAGCCCTTGTAGCCTGGTCCTTTTCTGTTAAGCCTTTTCCCGGCAGCCATGTTTAGCTCTTTCACCCTGCCCTGTCCTGATAGTCACTGGCTTCTGCTCATGCAGACATATATATATTTGTCACTTCTGAGACAGAGACTAGGGTTGTGTGGACTCTCAGAATTACCTGACAAGTGTTTCCCTAGTTCTAGATCCAGTTATCTTCCCACACATTCCTGGACCGGTGTTAATGTGGTGTTGACGTTGGCACCTGACTTGCGTTTCTTAGTTAGCTTAAAAAGCTTTTGCTACAAGGGGCTCATGCCCACACAGTCTATGGGCAGACTTTGATAACCACTTGCCTTCCACAGCCGATATACATAGGGCTGCTCTCATTTCTGCCACAAAGAGATCTCTAATATGTTTACCAGTGACCCGAAGAAGTTCAGAATTTGGACCTTGCTCAGAGCCTAGTTCTGTGAGCCTTAGGAGCAGAGCTGCCTTCACTGGCCATGGGGAGCAAGTCTTCACGGGCACCTGCTGTCGTAGGCAGTTCAGACACAGATTTTCTGCTGCAGCCATGTTCAGTGAAGCAGTCGCGGCTGCTGTCCATTCCCCGTGCCCACAACCTTGTCCTTTCCCGTCTTTCAGTTGCTCACCCTGTTGCCCTCTGAGCGTAGTTTGTAGCATGCACACTTAACACTGTGAAATTCCAAGAGCAAAGCCAGTCTGTCTTTCATTTTCTCCTGTGAACCGGACACTAAATCCCTGAAATCTGGTCAATAATTTGCCTTTTGGTATTTACTTACTTTTATTTATTTATTTTTACAGAAGAAGAATAGGGGATCCCCGAAAGGAATTTATTCTTGTTTCTTTTTATAGAGCTATTATTAATAGTAGCTCATCAGAGAAGCTATTTCTAAATCTATAGATACTTTTGGGAGTGTAATCACATAATCCATAGTTTGTAGTTCCTCTGTCCTTGGTTGTTTATAACAGAGAGTCTGGAGATAGAAGAACCGGTGCTTTTATTGGCTTTGTTTTTTATACTATGATTCTTCAACGCTTCAATAGTATTGGCAGAAATATGTGTGTTTTATTTCTTGTAGGTTATTTTACTGCTGGGTGATTTATTAAGCTCATCTCCGTTTTACCCGTCCAAGTTTAATTAATTGCTCTGGCGGATGAAACCATGTTCTTGAACATTTTGTGACTTTTTTGGTATGAAAGGTTGCCGTACAATTTTATATTAAGTGGTTTACAGTACATATAATTATCCTAAGCATTATTTTCAGGACATTCTTGTGCAGTGTTGAACATCTCTCTAGCACTCAAAAATAATTGCTTAAATATGTTTGCTAGCAATTATTGTCTAAACTGCTTTTGAATAGCAAAAAACCAAGAAAAACTGGCTTATGACTTTCAGGCAGGAATCGTGGTGCATTAAGTCGTGGAGTATTACCCAAATCGCAGTTTTATTTGTGCAGGATACACTAGTGTGGCCTTCTACAGTTAGACCTATGCTTTTCCAGAAAATGCTATGGACTCCCAGATGCTGTGAAACTGACAATAGAAAAGAAAATGCTCTAGTTGCTGGTGGCAAGATGGGGTGTGTGTGTGTGTGGGGGGGGGGTGCAGTTTGCAGAAATAGACTCTGTCATCAAGCTGCAGGGAGGGTTCATCACTGGTTAGGGAGTTAAGAGCAGGAAGCTGTGGTGAGCCGTTGTATGGTGAAGAGCCTGTAGACAGCAGTTTTGCACTGCATCTCAAAAAGCTAAAAGAAAATAATATTCAGTGTTTTCGCCGTAAAGAAATGACAAGTGTCTGAGGAGATAGATATGTCTGCACTGACATAAATATCAAACAAAACATGCATACATTGAAATATCTCATGGTACCCCATTAACTCATACAGTTTTTGTGTTTTTATTTATCAGTTTAAAAAAAAATAGATGTAAGAAAGAAACCAAACCCAAACAAAATCACAATGCAGTCTGACTTTCCGCCTCCTGTCTACCCCTGGACCCAAGCTGTTGACATACACAGGCCTTGCTGGTGAGACCGAGCTCGTGACTGCTGTCATAGCTGCAGTGCCACACAGCCTCCCCTGCTCCTCAGCCAGGAATGATGGGACAGAGGGTGGGTTCTGACTTCACTTCTCATCAGCATTGCGGTAGTGGGAGGGACCCCAGGGACAGGCTGGCGACGACTCCCGTGAGGTGTGTGACAATATTGATTAAGTACCCGCAGTGTGATATATCCTGGCCTTCTGGTACACCCCCTTCAAAGTCCTGAAAGCCTCATTATAAGTCAAAACATTTATTATGCGTTTCTTACGTGACATCACTCTACCAGCCGCTTCTCTGGTGTATGTGTTTTGTTAAATTTTGCATTATTCTGACTAATTTGCAGTCATGGCATTTGAGTTCTATTTTCATTTGTCAGTCATCTTTTATAATAGCCTTCCAAATTATTATTTTTCTGGTACGTGGCAAGAATCGTTCTTTCTTCTTTTCTCTTTAAATGAGGAATTCTCAGTTTTGTAATGTTTGAATTTTTAACAATGAACATATATTACTTGGAAGTATGTGAGCAGAAAAAAATAATAAGGACTCTAGGGGATAGAGTGATGAGGTGTGCAAAGACCGTTGTTTATCACGGCCCAAAACCTGGAACCTTAGGCTTTTAATGACAGGAAAATGATTGAGTAAAATTTTACATCTGTATAATGGAAGATTGTATGGCCATTAAAAATTATATCATATATACATATGTACACACACATATATGTACACACACACACACAGAAAATTGTAGCATAAAGGTAAGCAGGTTATAAAATATGTCCCATAAAAAATCGTGTTTTAAAAACATTCAGCACCATAGACTAGTTGACGGTCACAAAAGCCCCCCATGAGAAAAATACTTAGATTCTAAACAAGCTTTAAAAATTTTCAAATATGTTGTTTTAAGTTTTAGTTTTGGGTAATTTTATTAAACCTATAGAAAATTGCAAAAATAGTGTGCAGAACTGAAGTTTACTCGCCACTCAGATTCTTCTGCTGTAAAATTCTGTTATTTATCTTTTTGGATTTTTTTGGTTGTTTTTGCATATGTATGTGTATATATATATGTATGATACATAAACATAATTTCATAAAGTATTTAAAGCTAGTTTATATACCTGTTAACTCGTTACTCTTAACTACTTTTCTGTGCATTCTCAAGAAATGAAGGCAAGATTACAGCACACCAGAGCACTCCGTTGTGTCCCACATTAGATGCACAGGCTCCGCTCAGGTTTCTGAGGTGCCCAGTGACACTGTCAGGTCTACATCAGTCATGGCCTATCTCTTTTTCCTTCTTCATTGTGGAACAGCCCCCAGTTTTTTCTTGTGTTTGAAGAGTGCAGCTCTGTTATTAATAATGTACAAGCTGTGTTATAGGGGCCGCAGACAGAGCTCAGTTGGTAGAGTGGTTGTCCAGGATGCACGAAGCCCTAGATTTGATCTCCAGCATCTCGTAAAACATGTTGATGCATCCTGCGCCCAGAACATGGGAGGCAGGGGCCAGAGGCTTGGGAGTTCAAGGTCATCTTCAGCTATATAACAAGTTGGAGTCCAGCCTGGGCTACGTGAGACCTTATTTCAAACATACACATAGACCCCAAGGTCAGACTTGCTTTTTTTTTTTTTCCTACTATTAGGTTCAAGTTATGTATTTGGGAATAAATGCTGGAGTTTTTCTCCATTCTTTGACAGTCATGAGATATGAACCTACCCAGTTCTTGAGGGTAAGTTTTGCTGGGCTAGGAGGATTTCTGCCAAATTTCTACATCATAAAAATCAGTATCTTCTTTTTAATAAGTAGTTATGTTGATAATGAATAAAGATCATTTCAGACTATGTTAATATCCCTCTCCTAATGCAACTTTTATCCAGCAATTTCTCCACCCAGTGATACTTCTTCAGCTATGTTCCAGTGGTTGAGGCAGAAGGCAATTCTCTGGTGGGATCATTCCGCCTACACTTCCTGTCCCGCCTGCTTCCCCCCCTTTCTGCCTCCTCCTCTTTCCCCCTCCCCTTTTGTAAGAACTCACAGATTTCTTTTGGATTAACTTGGCAGTAATCTTCTACTGTAAGTGTATAACTCCCTTTTGATCCCTTTGCAGTTTTGAAAATATCTTAATTGACATACACAATAGTAAGCTTCAACTATGACGTTTTTCACAATACACAGGCTTGGGCTTTACTCATATTCACACACAATCCCCGCCTCCCCCCCCACCCCCATTGGCCACTCCCTTCCTTTAGTGTCTCTTCTGCTTTCAGGACACATGTAGAACTGTATAGAGAAACCCACGTGCGGTTCCCCTCTGCAGTGTTCTCCCCTGCCCCTCTCCCCCGCTCCTCCCACAGTCTCCCTTCCACTTCCATGTCATAATATCATTATTATCTTTGATACTCATCTAGGCTGCCTCCCATGCCCTCTCAGGGAGAGACTTCAGGCTGCCTCCCGTGCCCTCTCAGGGAGAGACTTCAGGCTGCCTCCCATGCCCTCCCAATGTTCCTGTCATTCTTTAGAACCTCCTTTCTTTTTTATAAAAGATGATTCAGGGTTGTCTTTGACTTTCTTTAAGGCCTTTACCCTGGAAACAGCTATTTTCCAAGAACCTCAGTTTCCTTTCTTGAAGAAACTGAGATCTGGGTGCCAGACACATTTACCACTGTTAAGGTGCTGTCATTGCTGTGAGCACTGATTGTACACATAGACCCAACATTCATGAGCACACACCTGTAGTTGTATCTGTTTGTCTACCTGCCTATTCCTATGTGTGTGTGTATGTATCTGTCTGTTTGTCTATCATCTCTCTATCTCTCTATCTATCTATCTATCTATCTATCCATCCATCCACCCATCCATGTATCTTAGAGCCATTGAATTCACAGATAATATGTATTATGATCCAGCACCTCAGGTGTTATCCTCACATCCCCCCTCCCATTTTTATGTCTTTCTTTCATGTTACTAAGAAATTTTGTTCCCATGAATGTCAGTATGGCCATCTGCTTGGTCAACGTTCGCATGATCATTTCCATTGTATGGAGCATTCTTGAGACTCTTTGAACATCTCCCTGCCCAGTCCTGCTGACTGCATTCAACAAATCCTACCCGACAGTTCTTAGCACTCACCTGTTAGAGTGCCCATCTCTTTTTCGTAGCATCTCTGTTCAAAGGTGTCCCAAGGCTGCTATGACATACTAGTTCTCTGCCTGTCTCTGCTCTCAAGGCCCGGGGTAGTTGGGAATCCCTCGTCCCTCTGCCATCTCCAGAGATGTGCCACAAGCCAGTTTCTGAGTTGTTCCAAGTCCGCAGCGAGACCCATGCTCTCAATTCTAACAGCTTAAGCTTTTAGAGTAAACCAGAGCTTCATCTTCATTTCCCATGTGCCTGTTATTAAAGGTGGGCACCAGAGAAGCATAATTAGTTGATTACCTTCATAATCATCCGAATAATTACTTTTACCTCTATTCTCAGAACTTGAAAAATGGCTGTGAAATGAAGAAAAATGGAGCTTGGGGGAAGTTCAATAACTCTGTCAAGTGCCATAACTAATTAGCAGACACGGGGCCTGGAAAGTCCTGATATAAACCTGTGGGCACTGCAGAGGGCCACCAGAGGAATTCATAAATTGTGTGCGTGTGTGCTGTGTAGGGGGGGGGGGGGGGGGGGGGGGGGGGGTATGCATGTATTTGTGTGTGTGCATGTGGAGACCAAAGGACAACCTGAGGCATCACTCTTCAGATGCCACCCACTCTATTTATCGAGACAGGGTCTCTTTCTGGCATGAGCCTGCTTATTTCTCTCGGTGAGGTGGGCAGCAATCCCAGGGACCCTCTATGCCAATGCAGAGATGGTTTTTGGCACATGTCCCCACGCCTGGCTTGTTTTTTATGGCTTGATTCTTCATGTTTCTGTAGCAAACACTTTATCAGCTGAGCTGTCTGCTTATCCGTCAAAAATGTTCTATATGGAAGGATAAGTATTTCATGTTCCTGAATGACCTTTAAACCTTTCATACCCTGGAATGAGAGCCAGGATTTCAGTGCCCAACTCTAGTGAATAATTTAAAGTAGATGAGAGCCGGCCTGTATTTAGAGTCTAGGTTTTGATTACTCTATTACCTTGTGAAGTTCTTCTATGCATTTCTGGAAAACGCATTTCATTTGTAGCATGCACGTGTGTGTGTGTGTGTGTGTGTGTGTGTGTGTGTGTGTGTGTTCTGTGCTCTCTACTAGAAGTATTGGAGGAAGTACAATCTTTTATTTTCATGAATATGAGTATTTTGCTTGTATGTATGTCTGTGTGTCACATGGATGCCTGGTGCTCACAGAGGTCAGAAGAGAGCATCAGATCCTCTGGAACCAGGCTTATAGATGACTGTGATCCACCATGTGGGTGCTGGAACTCGAACCTGGGTCCTCTGCAAGATTGTCCAGTGCTCTTCACCACTGAGCCGTGTCTCCAGCCTGAGGAAGTACACTCTTACTCAGAATCTGAAGTCGCCAAGTTCTCTCATCTCTGTCCCACTAGTGATAAGATTTGAGGGTCTCTCCACATTTCACCTTTCATGGCTGAAGGATGGCAGGAACTGTAGTACAGGGGTCATTCCAAGGATGCACAGGAAAGGCTCAGCATTTTGGAGGGAAGATGCTATGGAAACTTAAATCTTTTTATTCTTTAATTAATCACATCTCATGGAGAATCATATTGGAAGGAGCATCGCTTTCCTTTATCTGTTATTGGGAACATCTACTCAAATGGCCAAGTAGCAATTACAACAGACTCATACCCTCCTCCTGTCTTTTTCTGTCGAGGAGGGGCATCTATCCATCACTTTCTGCTTATGGTACTTATTGTACCCAAAGAAAAGTATCTGCTGAGTGTGGTAGGAGACTTAGTTTGAGTGTGGCTGGGTTGTATTTCAGCCATCAAATTCTTTCATTTACATACGTCATGGTTTCCCAGTGTCTGTCACTAAAGTCAAGGTATAGCACATAAAACTACCTGTGCGCCAATTGTACTTCCTCGGGGTTTCTTTGGCTTGGGCTGTGGTGAAGTGGTTGTTTTTTTCTAGTATGTAACATTTGTAAATTCTCATAATGGTTTCATAAATCTTAGGACAATTCTTACGTTGTGTTAGTCTGTAAAGTTATTTTTGCATTTATGGAAGTATATATGAAAAATGTAGAAAGCTAGCATTAAAGAATAAATGCCTACAAATCGCCCCAGTCTCCTGCAGACCCGTGGATTACTTTATTGAATCTTCCCAGAGATATGTGAGCAAAGTTAGCCCCTCTAAGTAAACAGGCTAGAGAAATAGGGTAACTCTAACACACTTACACAACTCAAATAGCACTGGCTCTGCTAGCTCTAGTGTCTTTTCTGTTCAGAGGGGGGAAAAAAAGACAAAAAATATGGGACAGAGCTAGCTATATCTCAGTGGATAAAGGTATGCTGCTTAGCTTGACACCCAAGTTCAATTCCTGGGCCCCACATGGTGGGAGAACCAACTCCTGCAGGTTGACTTCCGGCCTCTCACGCACATGTGCATGGACACCCAATAGATAAAAGCCTAATAAGCAAATAATATGATATATAGTAAATGTCCTCCAAGACTGCTACCTTGCTTTATTTCCAAAGAGGTTATGTTTTATGTTCTTTGAGGAATTCACATTGAAGCGGGAAAGAGGTAGGGCTCGGGCAGTACAGGGTTCGAGCACGAGGATGAGTTTGAGCTCTAAAACTCACATAATAAATCAGGAATTCACAGCGGTACCCATTTGTATCCCAGCTCTGGACAGACAGAAGCATGCAGATCCCTGGGATTCACTGGGCAGCAAGGCCAGCCGATTGGTGGGACCCTGTTCATAGCTCTCTTTCTTGTCCCCTTGAGTCAAGGTCTCCACAATCCTACACATAGACCACATGCACAAAAAGTAGAATAAAACCAAGCTCTAGCTGTGACTGTCATGAGGCTAGTAAAAGGATGTGAGAAATTGGCACATTGAGAATGAAAGGGCACCAGTGCGTACGTGGCCCCTGCATATTCCTTCTGTTTGGATTATGAGTTAAAGAACATACCCTCCGGATGGTGGTCATAAAATACAGCTAGTTTTCCTGGTTTATTTTCTACATGTAAATAAATCCTAGTCATTAAAAAAAATGTAGCTTTTTCTTAAACATGGTCATAATGGTTTAAGAATTTGTTATTCAGATCAAAGTTCAACAAAAGCTGTAGTTAAATATTTTTTAAAAGATCTTATCCATATAGCAGAGCTTCTGATCATTATAAGGAGTGAATCAGGCTGTGAAATAGGACTTGATTTTTTTTTTTTATCAGATATCATAAGATGGAATCTCATTTCACCAAAATGCTAAAGTACTAAACTTTATAGCAATGTTTAAGCTTTTTGGAGATTCACAGCATGCCAGGCAAAGTACAAACTACTACTACTACATACACACACATATGCATGTATGCAAGCACACACGTGCATGCACGCGCATGCAAACACATACACACACACACACCACCTTTTAATCTTCATAATAACCCAAGGGTATGCAGGACACTCTACGGGCAGGACTGAGACTGGGCAGAATGTTGCCTGAGGTCCTACAGGAAGAAGTGCGGCTGCGTCTTCAGTCTTCAACACCTGTCCGGCTGCGGAGCCTGTTGTCACCTGTAGTAGTTTAGTGTAGAGTTCTAAGTCACGGGTTAACTTTGGGTGGCATTCTTCCGTCTTTATTCTAAGTCATCGCATTGATTGCTCTTCGAGAGCAATGTTCTCTTTAGATTCACTATCAGGAAAGGCACCTCCACCCTAGAGTCACCCTCCTGAGTTGAAAGAATGTAAATTGTGACTGTATGGTGGGGGTTAGGATTTGAGACAGTCCTGTGCAAGTTGTCACGGTGAGCACCCAGGTCAGACGGCTTTCCCACAAGTCAGGTTAAGTGGACAGGGGAAGACGGTAAACAGTGGTGTCACCTAGACCTCCTGTGGGGACAATCTAGTGGTTACAAACCTTCATTCCTACCAGGTCCCCTGTGTTACTTGCTTCAGTCTGTGTAAAACAGCTTCCCCTAATCAGACCCACAAGCCACCTTGGTCCTCATGGTAGGCTTTTCCATTTCCTGAGTGTAGGAAATCAAGTGGGCAGTATGGTAGAGAGTAAAAGCTAAAATCCTGCCATCGTGGACAGAAGATTCTTAAGTAGTTTTTTTGTGAAAAAAATTGATACACATTGGTTTTGTTTAACATTTTTGTTTCTTTACTAATATTTCTATTCTTTGGTTTATATATTTCTATATTTTTGTTTCTGCTTGCATTTTGTTTGCTCACTGGCTTTTGTTTACTCTGTAGTTTCTGTTTCCTTGAACTGCCTTCCTCAAGTTTATTTTGTCATATGTATATATGCACATATCTTTGTATGTGTTGTCTGTCTGTCCCTGTCTGATGTAGTTACCAGGCTGTCGGCAGGTACTGTTTGGAGCTCTGGAATGCCCGGCGTGATCTAGGGTAAGGGTTGATTGAGAGCCACATCAGTGCACACCTGTTCCAAGGGCTTTCGTCACGTGCATCCAGTGTTCCCTCCTGGACACACCACTTCCGTGTGGGTGTTAGCTCATTTCCTCTCTTCAGCAGGGGCCACATGTTCTTCCTGCATCATTACTGGCTATCTCCCAGGAAGGATCTGCTCTGTAGTCTAACAAGAGGACCTGTTACCTCTGAGTAGAAGAATTAATAGAAACATCAGGAATTTTTTTTTCCTCTACCTTGAAAAGTGGTATAGTAGCCATATGTATAGAGATAAATTTGGTCTTATGTCCTCCCTCAGGCCACAGTCACATGGAAAAGGTAGAAATTATTTATAATTTGCATGTCCTTATAATGGTATTTAAGAAACTTTATGATTCACTATCCCGGGGCCAGGGCTTAGAAACAGTTTTATGATGGCAAACCAGGCTTTCCTTGTAGTAGGATGTGATCCGTAGCAGAATGCACTAGGAAATATCAAATTGGGATAATGTTTAGTAAGTGACAAATGTTCTGTTTCCTAAATCTGAAATGGGTTTTCCTGGCTCTAAAGAGTTGCCACGTCCTATTACCACTTGCCTGCTTTCTAACTGTCTCAATGCTTTTCTTCCACAGCTCTCTACGATGAGATCAGTCAGTTTCGCAAGGCCTGTGGGGAGGCTCATCTCAAAACCATCTTAGCAACGGGAGAACTCGGCTCTTTCACCAACATCTACAAAGCCAGTCTGGTAGCAATGATGGCAGGTAAGCTTTGGGCATTCAGACAGGCTTCCTACTGGATTGATGGTTTTAGGAGGGAGGAGTAAATGAAAGCATTTGGATGTTATTGAAAGTAGTCATCAGGGAAATGCAAATCAAAACAACTCTGAGATTCCATCTTACACCCATCAGAATGGCTAAGATCAAAAATTCAAGTGACACCACATGCTGGCAAGGATGTGGAGAGAGAGGAACACTCCTTCATTGCTGGTGGGAATGCAAACTAGTACAGCCACTTTGGAAATCTATCTGGCGCTATCTCAGAAAACTTAGAATAAGGCTTCCTTAAGACCCAGCTATTCCACTCCTTGGAATATACCCAGGAGATGCGCCAGCACACAACAGGGACATTTGTTCAACCATGTTCATAGCAGCCTTATTCATAATAGCCAAAACATGGAAACAGCCTAAGTGTCCCTCAGTAGAAGAATGGATAAAAAACTGTGGTACATTTACACTGTGGAATACTACTCAGCTATTAAAAACAAGGAATTCCTGAAATTTGTGGACAAATGGATTGAAGTAGAAATGATCATAATGAGTGAGTTAACCCAGAAGCAGAAAGACTCAAATGGTATATACTCACTTATATCTAGACACTAGCCCAAGGGGCTTGTCCCATGAAAGTCTTCACTTATCATGAAAGTGGGATATAGGGGAGGACATCCTATTGGGACTTTAGGTGAGAGAAGCATGAGAGAATGGGGAAATAGAAGGATCCAGAGGGTCCTAGAAACCTACAAGAAGAACATTATGATGGGCGGATCTGGGCCCAGGGGTGCTGTGCAAACTATGGCACCAGCCAAGGACAATACATGCAGTAAATTTCAAACCCCAACCCAGATCTAGCCAACGGACAGGACGCTCTCCACAGTTGAGTGGAGAGTGGGGACTGACTTTCACACAAACTCTGATGCCCCATATTTGACCACATCCCCTGGATGGAAAGGCCTGGTGGCACTCAGAGGAAGGATAGCAGGCTACCAAAAGAGACTTGATACCCTATGAGCATATACAGGGGGAGGAGGCCCCCCTCAGTCACAGTCATAGGAGAGGGGAGTAAGGGAAAAATGGGAGGGAGGATACAAGGGATGGGATAATAGTTGAGATATAATATGAATAAATTAATAAAATATATTAAAAAAAGAAAGTACTAATCCCTATGGGTGGAAGACAGACTCACTCTTTACTTCCTTCCTCCTTCCTTCGTTCATTCATTCATTCATTCATTCATTCATTCATTTCCCCCCAACTTTCTTTGGAGGAGAGCTGAGATGGTTTGTGAATATATATACACAATGTGATGTGGTCAGAGACTTTGGGCTTCCAGCTTTTTGTTTGTGGAATTCCTTTGCTGCACTATCCTTATGTAGCAGTAGATGGCGCTCTTGTTAGCAAATTGCCTTTGTATGCTCTGATCATTCATCAAGGTGTGCTAGACAGGATTTCTCTGTGAGCTTAATGTTGATTTTTTTTTTTTTTTTTCTCAGATCTGTCTGTGTGCTTCCTGAGGTGGCCTCTGCCTTTGTTCCTTCTAACTTAAATAAGAATTGGTGTGGTGTTTTCTAAACTTTGAGACAGGTTGACTCTCTGCTTTTCACGCACGGTGGATGTGTGCGCCTGTGTTCGAATTTCGTTGTATTCTTTCTTACTTCCACTACCCCAGACATTCTTCAGTCTCCCTTGTTTCCTGAAGTTTCTCTCCACTCTGCAGAGACTCTGCTGTCCTGGGCAGACCCTCCCGAGAGGGTTACTTCAGCCCAGTTTTCTGTCACTACTTCTGGTCCCCTCAAGCCTTCGCACCTATGTGCAGTTGCGTGGTCTTTTCCACGCTTGGATTATAGCCTTATTTCTTTAAAATCTTGTAGTTGGTTGCTTTCCTCTTCCAAATGGAGTGGTACTTCCCTGGTTCTCTGTCTGTGTCTTCTGGCATCTCACTTTCCCTTCACCCCCTAGAATCAGGCATGTAACATGACTTGAAACTTCCTGAAAGTGGTGCATCCAGCTCCTTTGTATCTTTTACGTGCTGAGGCCCCTGCCTGGAAGGCTGTCTGTCAAAATGATTGTCCTCAGCAAGTGTGGCTCAGCACCACTTCCGTCTCTACCACTTGACTCATCCGCTCCCACATGAGCCCCATTTTCTGTTGACTAAGTCTCCATTAGCTGACCCTCACTGCCCTGGGAGCAGGAGCTGGGCTTTGAGGTGCCCTACTATGTGCCCTACACTGGGATGAAGATGCCTGGCATCCCTGGTCACCCTTCAGATGCTTGTACTCTTGGGTGCCTTTTGAGTGCTCTGACGGGCCTAGTAGATGGCCAAACATGCCAGCGCCACCTGTGGTCAACCCTTGAGGGTGCTGTGGTATCAGCATGAACATGAGGGTTATTGGGGTCACAGTTGAGCTGCCCCTGAGATGTCACTTCACAAAGGAAGGTCAGCCCACCCACCCTCTGCACCTGTTGCTCACAGAGGGACAGGGCGTTAGACCACCTCCATCTATACTCTACCCCAGAGAAAACTGGCTGGAAAACAGCTCCTGCCACTCGCTTTCTGTCCAGTTGGCCCTCTGTGTGTTTTCCTGTGTCATTTCACCACCTAACTAGTCTGTTGAGCGTATAGCTGTGGGCTACGTCAATGGGGTCACTTTCAGTTCATGCTTATTATGTTCCTAGTGTTTTGGTTAGTGTAGAAAATAAGGGGCTTTGTGATAAACATTTCAGACACACGTTACCATTGGATTCTGTTCGTATTGGCTTCTCTATTACTTACTTGTCCTTCCTACCCCACCATCTGTCTCCTCCCTCCCTCCTGACAGTTAGCTTCCCACTGCCTTGTTTAATGTGTGTGTGTGTGTGTGTGTGTGTGTGTGTGTGTGTGTTCTGTATACGAGAATTACTGTCTATCTTATTAACTTCCTTGTCTTTTAGACATCTTCACTTCTCACACATTAATAATTCCTCTTCTACTTTCCTAGTACAAGTGTATAACTCCACATAGGAAAGAGCGCAAGTGGCTGATTATACTCGAGTGCTGGTTGTTGTTGTTGTTGTTGTTGTTGTTGTTGTTGTTGTTGTTTAGCATCTGAAAAAACGGCTCCATTCTTTAGTCATTGTGAGTAAATGTTAACATGCTGGTGTCTCCATTTGTTTCGACTTAGATTTCTTTGGGTGTGTACCCAGGAGTGAGAGAACTGTGCTGCACAGTAGTTTTCTTTGCAGTTTTCTGAGAGCCGCCTTTCTGGTTTGCACTGGGGCACACTAAGTTTTCTGTTGTTTGTGTGTACTTACTTCTGGGATTTGAATCTGGGTTCAAACTGGGCACATGCTGGACAGGTGCCCTACCACTGAGTTCTGTACCCC
>OU015745.1:10997326-11010560 GCA_907169655.1 Acomys percivali | reverse complement strand
GGCACAGTACTGCGCGTCTGTCACCCCAAGTGTGGCACAGTACTGCGTGTCTGTCACCCCAAGTGTGGCACAGTACTGCGCGTCTGTCACCCCAAGTGTGGCACAGTAGTGCTCATCTGTCACCCCAAGTGTGGCACAGTACTGCGCGTCTGTCACCCCAAGTGTGGCACAGTAGTGCTCGTCTGTCACCCCAAGTGTGGCACAGTAGTGCTCGTCTGTCACCCCAAGTGTGGCACAGTAGTGCTCGTCTGTCACCCCAAGTGTGGCACAGTAGTGCTCGTCTGTCACCCCAAGTGTGGCACAGTAGAGCTCGTCTGTCACCCCAAGTGTGGCACAGTAGAGCTCGTCTGTCACCCCAAGTGTGGCATAGTAGTGCTCGTCTGTCACCCCAAGTGTGGCACAGTAGTGCTCGTCTGTCACTCAAGTGTCTTTTTTTCCTTTATTTTTCTTGCTTCCTGTCTTGATAATAACCTGGGATCAGCAATGTCTTTGTGAGTGGCTGGTGAGTGGTTCCTGCAACAGATGGCCACTGGGGAGCCCTGTACAGTAAAGGCTTTGCACTGAGAGTCTTTGCAGGGTCCACCCATCTCTAGATCTGCTAATAGGAGGCCAATGAGTTCTCTAGGTGCCTCAAAACCATTGCCTAAAGATAAAGCTCCCCACAGAAAAATTAACAGTTTCCTTTGTGAAAGGCAGGCAACTGTGCAAAGTAACCCTCCAGACTCATCATCAGTTGTTGGGGGGCGGGTAAAAAGATTTATGATGACATTGAGGTATGATAATCTCAAATATGTACTGCATTGTTTTTAAAAGCTTTGTGTTTAAAATTCATAGCACTTTCTAATCCTGATAAAGTAGCCTAATTTTCCAGCCTGCTTTGTTCAGTAAAATGTATTTCTAAATCCATTTTAAGCAGCTATTTCTTCAATTTGAGTAATTTTCTCTTGAGTTAATAGATTCCACACAAGCATACCTGACTTTTAATGTTAATATATACTATACATTCCAAACTCACTCATGACAATAGGAAGCACAATCAAAATGAAATTCAGTTGTTTAAAGCATACCTTACCTGTTATTTTGTTAAAACGTGCTTTCATTTTACTCTTTCTTGCAAAGTATAGTGATAACCCAGTTGTTTTTCACCTTGCACGGAGGTTTCTCTTCACTGCCCCACCTTGCCACAAACATCAGGGAAGACAAAGAGTATGCTGCTCTTGTCATTTTAAAATGTCTTCAAAATCATCTTACCAATGGGGGACATTGCGTGACCTAGTCAGTCCTTATAGCTGGAAGGGTCAGCTTGAAGGGCTGGCCAAAGACAAAGCGTTTTGATTCGGAATGTGAATCTGTAATTTGGTGTGTGTGGATCAGTGCTTTTATTCTGTGATGGCCTAAAACACTTTATTGTTTTAAAAAACTTATTTTCTACTGTTACTCGTGTGTTTTTATAGGTGTCTGCCTGAGTGTAGGTAGAGCCAGAACCAGCACTGGCTTCCTTGGAGCTGGCGGTAACAGGTGGCTGTGACAGACATGGGTGCTGAGAACAGAACTCATGGGTGCTGAGAACTGCCCTCCAGAAGAGCAGTTTGAGTAACTACTGAACCATCTCTCCAGCCCCCAATACTTTGATATTAGATTTAAACTCTTACGCCTGTATAATAAAGCTTTGGATATTCAAGATTTTTCTTACAGTCATGGGGTACTGATCTGATTCCCGTGACTCTCATTTTCTCTTCTCTGCAATGCCATGAGCTTTTTGGGAACAACTTTAACACGATGGAGACAGATAAAGATTCTTTCTAACCTATGTGGTCAGTCCAAGGGAAAACATAATTTATATAACTTGGGTTAGGACATCTGCTGATGGAGCAGAGTCCCTTCAATAGGCATCTTGTAAGGCCAATGAAATGGCTCAGTGGGTATAAGCCTTGCTTCACAAGCCTGACTTTTGTTTGGGAACCCATGATACAAAGAGAGAGCCAGCTCTCAGTTACTCACCAACTTCCACACTTGCTTTGACATGTGCACACCTGCACATAACATACATACACACACACACACACACACACACACACACACTATTTTTTTTTTTAAAAGAAGACGACCTGGAGATATGGCACAGCCATTAAGAGCATGTAGTGCACGTGCGGAGGACCTGAGTTCAAATCCCAGAACCCATGATGGACACCCTAAAGCCTCCTGTGACTCCAGCTCCAGGGGCCTCTGATACCACTGGCTTCTGTGGGTCCTTCTATACACACATAATTAAGAATAAAAACAAATTTTTAAAAAGTTTCTTTGTCCTTGTCTCTACTATTTCTAGCAGTTTCCATGCCCCTGTTATTGGGAGTAGAACCCAGCAGATATTGTAAGTGGGTCTTATTATTCTTTGTATTTCTGACCCCTGTTTACCTAAAGAAAATGTTATACAATTCCAAGTATCTAGGTCTATAAAATAGATAAATCAAACATTACTGATTTTTCTAAAATAGAAATTTGTTTTTTAAAACAAGTTTTGGCATACATGTTCTATAATTTAATACAAAGTCACACTATGTTAACTATATAGATGCGTTTCTTCATTTTTACATAAGGAATCAATTCTTGGCTGAATTAGATGACACTGCAGGGCCTAAGTGTATTCTAACGTTTTCCTCAGAGTTGACCCGTGTTTTTATTTTATAATATGAAATTGCAGAAGGCTGTTTAAAGCCACTTCAGAAATGGTTGGCAGTTCTGTCCAAATCTCATGCTAAAATTCACTTAATTTTTTTTAATGAATCCCAAGTCATAACTAAAACCACTTTTAAAATTCAACATTCTAACACAATGCAACGTAAAGATATGCTAAGTTGACAATTACATGCTAGTAATGAAGGCAGAAAAGTATATCAAGTCTTTGTTTTCTGTCATTAAGCCATGCCATGTCTTTTAAGAGTGGAAAACTTGATGTTCACAGCAAAAACATTGCAGCTTATAACTCCAGTAGCCTTGAGCCTGAGCTGTGGTCTTTGTGGAAGTATTTGTTGTCATTTTGTGGTGCAGCTGCATGCACGTGCAACGTGTGTTCATGTCTGAGGCTGCAGTGAAGTCCTGTGATGCAGTGTGTGTTCAGGCTGCTGGAAACACCATAGATTCATTACGTATTTCATTGTAGTTAACTTCTGCTCATAGAACACTCAGAAATCTTTTATTGCTACAGATTGTTATTGACGCCTGTATTCTGTTATATTTGGTTTCTCTTTCCAATTCCATATGTGTGTGTGCATGTCTTTGTATGTGGGTGGGTAGGTAGACATTATGTGAGTACTGGCACATGATGGCCAAGGGTCAATGTCTGGAGTCATCTTCCGTGGTTCTTCCATCCTATTCGCTGAAGCAGGCCCTGTCAGTCACCCAGAGCTCCCGTTTGTAGGCTGGTGCATCCAGCTAGCCTGCTCTGGAGATGCCAGTCTCTGCCTTTGGGGCTGGGATAACAGGTGGGCTGACCTCACCCAACTAAACGTCTTCAGGGTTGCTGGGGATCCGATCTCCAGTCCTCACAGTTGTGCAAGTACTGTGGCCACCGGTGCCTCTCTCTACCCCTCTTAACAATCTTAGACCAATGTTTAAAGGATATTGGCCTAGTGGAGAGCAACTTTTTAGCATGCAGAGAGTCCATGTTGAGGAAACTCACTGAAGCCTTCGACTAGGAAATATGATATTGCAACTTTTTTAGTTGTAGTGCCACTAATCAAATGAAAAGAAATGTCAAATAGTAAATATGAGATATTCTTTTATTTTCCCAATATTGTTACAGTTCTGAAATTTATTTTAAATAAACAAAATTTAAGTGAAAAGAAGTTTCTGAACTCCCAGTCTCATTTTAGTATGTAATCAAGTTTAACGTTATTGAGAAAAATTTCAGTATATTTTTTTTTGTACTAAATCTTCAAAACTGTGTTTTTTACATTTACTCCACACCTCAGTGTAGAAGAACTCACTTCAGTGCTCAGCAGCCCTAGATGTGGTCCCGTTGTCTGAGACAAGGTGGCCTTTTGGTTCACAGAAAAGTGCCAGGGACCCCCAGCCACCAGCCTTGAGCTGGCCTTGAAGGGCTCTTTGACCAAAGTTCTGTCTCTGGCCCCAGTGTTGACATCCTCTTGACGGTGTTTCCAGGAGTGATGATTGTAGATGTGTTGAAGTTCCTTTCTCCGTAGGCACTGCTGTGGGGAGTTGAGCGCCTGACTCTAAGGCTGTTCTTTGACAACCCGAAAAGCACTAATAACTGTGTCTATTGAGGTCCCCGATAAACTGCAGCTCAGTGGTTAGGGAGGAGGCCTGGATTATGTGTGTCATATTTAGGGTCGGCTTTAAAAGCGAGATCAGATAATTGTATGCATCTTATTGTGTGTACTTATCAGACAAATCAGATAATTGATGACTCTTCATCTGTCCCTCCTTCTTTTTCCCTGGAGCAAGTTTTCACACAGCTTCTTAACCCAGACTAGCCTCAAACCTGCACTGCTCCTGCCTCCGCCTCCTAAGTGCTGGGGATCACAGGACTTTGCAACCACGTTGTCTTGCTTATCAGCTAGTTTTTCTGTTTCCTCTTTCCTCTCTGTGAACTCACCCTTTCTTCCATTTTTAAATTTCTATGTAGTCGACATATGGGGCCATGAGTATAAACAGGGAGACTCGCTGCCTTTGTGGAGTTCTTGTCACAAATCTCCCTATGGCCCCTCTTCCTCAACAGCCTCACACAGAAGAGGGCAAGGAGAGCGTGAAGCCCTAGAATGGGGGCTTGAGCATTTGATTTGGGGCTCTCTTTATATATTTGTATATATATTTTCTGGACAACTAACAATATATAAAAGTAGAGACTGTGTACAGCAAAGTATGAGAGACATCCGGGGTTCACTATTGTAATTCTTAGGTCAAAGTGCTGAGCAAATCAATTTGGCCACTTGAGCTTAAGTAAAGCTTTTCTTTTTCAAAATTTGCAGAAAAATGAAACTTAGCGCTGTTTCCAAGATTGCACAGACGACATTCTTAGGCATTACTTGCATTGGCTACTCACCTGTTTCCAGTGTAGTCACAGTTCTGATATTTATTTTAAATAAATAAAATATTTTAAATTAAATGAAACTTCTGGAGTATAAAGCTGTCACTGGAAACCTCCCACCCCCAAGTGGAGCTGGACATTGAGATGTCATGTTAGACAAAATGGCTGTGACGTCAGAGAGGGCCTTCTACTCCTGTTGTTGCTGGTCCAGCTCCTGAGTGCTAGAGCTATAAGTGTGAGCTTATGTGGTGCTGGGGATCAAGGATGCTAGGCAGTCACTCTACCAACTGAGCCACAACCCCAGCCCAGACTGTTGTCAGTATTCTTTGAATGGTTTAATCTCCCCACAACACTACTGCCAGGTACCAAGAATGATGTTGTCAGGGTCCCTGTCCCACAGTCCTTTTTGAATCACACTCTCTTGCTTTATTTTAAGTGACCACATCTTTATTTTTATTTAATGTAGACCAACTGCAAGGAATGCGGTTTCCAGGAGCTAAGCATACCCTTGGGGTATTAGAGACATTTTAAACCATGCCCGTGTGGTTGCTTTCTGATTGCTACTTTATTTGAGCATGCCTTTGCTTCTTGCTAAATTGTGACACCCGTACAGGGTGTGGACACACACAGCAAAAAGAATCACCACTGCTGTGTATCAGAAAGAATGAACTAGAGAGAAGAGACACTCCCCTTCCTCCTTCCTTCCTCTTCCTTCTTCTTCTTCTCTGCCTTTCTGTTTGTCTGTCTGTCTGTCTCTCAGAGCATTCCCCCTTTTCTCTTGTGTGAAGGTATCACATGGCTCAGATGACCACATCCTGGTGGATCAGCTGTCCTTAGATTGAAGATTAGCATCCCACTGCTGTTTCCAACTTTCTTCCTCAGACATTCTTCAGCCATGAAATTGGATCTTTGCATATCACCCTAAATTATCTAGAAGCTCATATGGAACAAATGAGTCTAATAGGTTTTAATCTGGTGCCTCATATTTTTATACATTCTGTTTACTTTTAAAAGGATCTCATTGCAGATTGTAAGTGTAAATTACTGTTAAAATCACCATTAAAAAAAAAAAACAACAAAAAAGTTCCCACTACCTTTAATGTGTAATTTCTCGGGGGAGCGATAGGAAACACGGGGCTAATGAACAGTGTGCTCAGGAGTTCTTATTCTAGGGGCCATGCGACTTCCACTTAGGGACACGCTTTCTCCAGGAGCAGTTGAGCTTAAATCCTATTTTTCATTAGTAAAGCATACAACGTTAATAACAGCTTCCATTGTGTTGTCCTTTTGTGCATTGGAGCACATTTTCCATAGTCACCAAGGCTTTCAGCTCTTTCTAGAAGAGGCCCGTATCATAAATAAGATTTGTTCAGGAAATAAAAATGTATGTTTTCCCATTGTTAGTTATACTTTAAAAAATAATCACATCTGAAGCTTATTATGCGGCAATAGCCCTAAGATATTATTTTTGTAAATGTACTACTTTGGTCTTAATACTAGTTTTTAATCTCTTCTTGTTTCTATGAAGTCTGAATGAGATTTTGAAAATTGAATAATAATTTGATCCGTTAATCTTTTGAAGCTAGTAATTTTATTTTCCTCTCTTTGCAGTCTCTGAGGCTCGCAAATGAATAGGGCTTCATTACTGCAGTCTGCATTTAATAACCATTATCCATTATCTTGTAATTAAGACTCCCTGTAACGAATCATGAGGACAATGCAAAAATACATAGTACATTTCTTTAATGAACTGGAAAATGTTCGTCTTGTTCTATTTAGTAATGAGTTGCTGAATAGTCATTAAATCCACTGGAGACCAGAGTTAGATGGATTTTGAAGACTGTCTTGAGTTTGTGGTTAATCTATTAGAATTAAAATTTCATCTTCTATTTTTATCAACAGCTGATTAGAAGTCATTCTGTTTGACCAAATTGATTAGAAGACCATATACAAGGGCAGCTGTTGTTTAATGAAAGTTTTTAATGAAACTGTACCATGGAGACTTGTAATTACAGGCCGCAGAAAAGCTTTGAGTAGCCTTAGACCACACAAAAAAAAAAAAAAAGAATTGTGCTAAAGGTGCCAAATTAGGAAAATAAGAAATACAGTTTTATGTAAAGCAGTGCATGTATTATTAATTTTAATTTCAACTACTCTTAGTTGAGTGCTGGTCCGTTTATTGGGCTATTTTTCTGAGTCTCTCAGGCCGTTCTTCACCTAGTTTAGTCAGTCGCTCATTTCATCAAATGTATAGACTGGTTGTATGGATGAATTATTGATGGTGAAATATTTTCTCTTAAGGTTTTGGCACCTAAGCTAAGTGTGCTGGAGGCAGGGTTGGCTGTGCTGGGTTCACACACACACACTGAGGTGGGGTTGGCTGTAGTTGGGTTCACACACTGAGGTGGGGTTGGCTGTGCTGAGTTGACACACTAAGGAGGGGTTGGCTGTGCTGAGTTGACACACTGAGGTGGGGTTGGCTGTGCTGAGTTGACACACTGAGGAGGGGTTGGCTGTGCTGGGTTCACATATACACTGAGGTGGGGTTGGCTGTAGTTGGGTTCATACACTGAGGTTGGGTTGGCTGTGCTGAGTTTACACACTGAGGAGGGGTTGGCTGTGCTGGGTTCACACACACACTGGGGTGGGGTTGACTGTAGTTGGGTTCACACACTAAGGTGGGGTTGGCTGCAGCTGGGTTCACACATGCTCTGAGGAGAGGCAATAGTGCTCTGGGCTTTTGGTGATCTGAAGGCAGCATGTATTTCTCTGAGGTAATTTTGTTTTAGCAAAGGGCAGGAATAGTGATATTAAAATGAGAAATGAAACAAAAGTGTGCCTCCCTAGTCTCGCTGGAGAGTCCAGTGTACCTCAGCAGTGGAAAACACTGATGCAACGCATGTTCTAAAATACCCTATGCCATCAGATCTTGATTGTTTTGTTTTTTGTTTGAAATTTAATGAAAGTTAGTTCCTAAATGCCTGGACTATGTGTTGTGTGAGTCTCTATCATCCTTCTTCTTGATATCCAAAATAGACAGTAAAGGCAGCATCTGCAAACCTTGGAGTCATGTGATCAGACTCCATGGAGTCATGCTGCCCCAAGGACAGAAGCCAGATGTTTGCAGGTTCAAAACCGTCTGTAGTGTTTTAGCGTAAGAAACATTAACAGTATCTCTGATGGAACCCAAGGCTTCACATATGCTGAGCTGTCCCCAGACCAACAAGAGCACCACCAAACACACGTTCATATGACCGCGTGTCCCCTAGCAGTTTAATTACCTGGACAATGTGGCTGCTACTCTGCTTTTGGCGTTTTTGCCTGATGGCCGGGTTCTGTCGGGTCTCTGCCCACTGGAAAAATCAAATCAGGCTTCACCTGAAAAAGAAAGTGGGGATTGAAAGTAGGATACAGAGACGCGAGAAATAACGAATCAAGTCAGGAAATTTCTGATCAAGATTCAGTTTAATGCCAACTAGCAGGAACATATATAGAGCAAGGCCAATAGGTTCTGTTCTAATCTCACTCATCCTAGCCCCCACGCAAGAACACAATAGCCTGAATTGCTCCCTGTAAAAACTTCCTTGATCCTCTGGGTGGTTCCAAGTTGGGACTTCCCTACTTCTTTCAAAGGTAAATAGTCCAAGGATGGCCTAGAACACAAGACCTCGTGAGGCAAAGGTCAGCAACTCGAAGGTCACAGCATACAGCCTAAGTACAAGATTTCTGACATGACAGAATTTGGCATGGCTTCCCACAAGGTTCCTCCACATACCTCTTCATCTTTCAGTTTTGTCTGTAACAAACTGCACCCATGAGCCTTTGCTGTCGAGTTAGAGGGACCACTTTGAACTTGGCACTTCCTTCTCACCATTGTATTTATTTGGTATCTGTCTACAGTATTTCTTATGTGTACTATAGGTATTCTGATTCTCTTCATACCTGATCTCTAAGATGGAAGGACTTGGCTTCACACTTAATATTTCCAGATTCTGCTCGGCCACGTGACTGTGCCCGTAGGTTGATGGATGCTTCCCAGACTAAAATGTGAAGAGAAAGAGTGGTTAGGAAAGACAGACCCTCCAAAGACTTGGGGAGACTTTCAGAAGTTATAACACTGGTGTGATTGCAATACCAGAAAGAGAGAGAGAAGAGAGAAAGAGAGGAACTGTACAGATGTTCCAGAATCAAGAGCAGGCCATACATCACAGATGTAGGAAAGTCAGAGAATGTCAAGGAAGACCGAGAAAGGCAATTGTTTCTAGTTGTGACAAACTATAGCCAGAGAAAGAAGCAAAATACCGACCCAAGACAAAGGAAATGACCTCAACAGACAAAGGAAATGTCCCCAGCACATTTCCAGTCAGAAAGCAGGCCTGCAGCAAGGGGAGAGAAAGTCTTCGAGGTGGAGTTCTGTAGCAGTGATGTTGTCCCTCTCCACCGATCTTCAACAGAAAGCTGAGAGAGGCAATACTGGAAGACCTTTCCACAGGAAGTATTAAAAAAAAAAAAAAGGCCTTTAGGGGGGAAAGACCATAAACTATTATGACTGACAGCAGGACTTTGACAGACAAGAAACTATTTAGAAATCCTTCATTAAAAGCAAAGGCCCGGCTGGGTGTGGTGGCACAGGCCTGTAATCCAGGAGGCAGAGGCAGAGGCAGGCGGATCTTTGTGAGTTCAAGGCCAGCCTGACAAAGGGAGCCCAGAACAGCCTAGGCTACACAAAGGAACCCTGTCTTAGGTGGGAGGTGGGGGGAGGCAAAGGCCCTGACACTACCCGCATAGCAGTGTAGTATTATTTGAAGATGGACTGATGCTCTGGGCCAATCTCTAAATAGTATATGAGAGAATTGCGATTGCTATGGTGAAAGGAGATAAAATGGAATCATGTAGAATGCTCAAGGAAGTCAGAGAAGATCCAAAAGGGTGAAAATTAAACAAAGAAGTGTAACAGATGGAAGAGGTATAAATATGGTAGATATTAATACAACAGAATCAATAATCACTTTAAATGTTAATGATCTAAATATCTAAATTAAAAGAAGAGTCTTTAAAAAACAAAACAGCACTGACAACAAAACCCCAATCCGAGTGCCTATTGAATGTTTAAAGAAATCTCTGGCAAAGACTCAAAAGGTTAAAAGTAAATGGTTGGAGAAAGACACTGCACTCACTTATAGGAGTAGCTGCATTAATTCCACACAAAGCAGACCCAGGGACATCAAGAAGGCTTAAAGAAAAGGTTTTATAATTGGCAAATGGACTGGTTTTTTAAAAATTATTTTATTATGTTTCTGTTTTGTTTGTTTGTTTGTTTGTTTTTAAACAAGGCTTAAGTGTCCTTAATAAGTCTATACTTAGAGCAAGGATGGCTCAGGAAATGAGGGCTCTTGCCTCAAGCTTGCCCACCTGAGGCCAGTCCTGGGAACCTTCGTGGTAGGAGAGAATCGATTCCCACAAGTTGTCCTCTGTTTGTCACCTGTGATCCCTGGCATATCACACACACACACACAAATAAATATATATATATATATATATATATATATATATATATATTTTTTTTTTTTAATAAAGTCTGTACCTAGCAATAGAGCATCAAAATATGAGTTACACTTTGCCACAACTCAAAATGTGTTGCAGGAGCTTACACTTACAACCCCCTCTCAGTAAATCGTAGCTTAAGCAGACAGAAGAAGGCAAGATACAGTTGACCTGGCTATCTCTGAGCCCCTGCATGGCAGTCCTGTGTCCATTCTTTCAGTTGGGTTGTAGACTCAGAAAAGAAGATGCCTGGTGACCTTCTCAGTGCATTATTTTATGGTATTTATGCATAATACAAGAATATTTACCACTTTTCTCATTGATACTACCCAACAAATCAACTAAGAGAGGAAGGAATTTTTCCAATCCATGGTTTAAGGGTCAACAGTCCATCATGCTGGGCAAGGCATGATGGGAATCTACTTCAATTTGGGGGACAGAAACTTCAGCTTTGGCTGGAACTCTTCACCTCTCACATCCTGGCGGAATAGGAATTAGAGACAAGACCAAGATACAAACCTCAAGTTTTGCTCCTAGGGACCCATCTTTCTCCAGTGAAGCTCAGCCCAGCTGTGTCTCTTAATGGTCCATAGTCTTCCAAGACAGTGCCTCTAACTAGGGCCCAAGCATTCACCATTCTGTTCCTAGTTCCATAGACTCATGGCCCTGTCCTTACAAAATATATTCAGTCCAATTGCCTGATCGAGAAATCCCCGTAGTCTTACAATTCCAACCTTGATCAAAGACCCCAAATGCTCCAACACTCAAAGAAGTCCCTTAGCTGTGGACCTATAATATCAGATCAGTTATACACTCCCACTGTACATGACGCCAAGTAAAAGCTCCCATTTGAAAAGAAAGGAATGGTGGCAGTGAGGAAAGACACTACCCAAACCAGACTGAAACCTAGCAGAGACAGCGTGTCGTCCTGGTGGGTGCAGCACAGGGCGTTCTCTGTCCTATCATCCATGCTCCTAGCATCTCTGTTATCCTGGGATCTATACTGCCGCTGGCTCTGCAGCTTCATGAACATCTCACTCAGGAGCTGCATGCAGAACGTCTGACCATGGCACATGTTGACCGGCCCAAGCAGCTTTCTAGAACCTCAGTGCAAGTCAGCGGGATGTGGACATTGTCAAGTTCTGCTGCCTCACCTACTGCTACCTTGAGATGCTATCCGTCCTCCTTGCAACACAACTGTAGCTATAGTGGCTTCTGTGTACCTTTATGACCAAACCCATGAAAACAATTCTGTAGCTGGGTACCCTTTCTCACTTTAAGTGACTTTGCATCTTTGACTCTTGAGCTCTTGTTGAGTGGAGTTCATGCGTTCAAGGCACCTTCTCCTTAACAGCTATAAATATTCATTGCTTTGTTTGCACCTGACTTGACCTCAGCGTTAACCAGATTCAAGCTCCTTTCACTGCCAAAACTGTGCATCTTTCTTTATCTCTCCACTCTGCTTTCTGCCCTTCTCACAGTAAATCTGAGTAAATACAGTGAACAATAGCCATGCCACACTCTGCGTGTTACGCTGTCTCAAATTTTCTTTCACCAAAACCTCATGAGCAGCTTTTCCTGGCTGTTTCTCTCAGGATTCTGGTTTTTGGAGGCCCCTTCAGAATGCCTAGTAATTTCTGGGGCTGAGAGCCTTGTGGGGCTTCTTTGCGCCACAGCCCCAGACTCTGAGGCAGGCACCCTACCTAGGCCTGGGCTTCATTTGTGTTTGTATAGTCCTTGAAGGCTTTGGGTGCTTTGGTGTAGATTATCCCGTTTGACGCCCTGTCTAACTCTGAAGCAGTTAGGGATTTTTCAGACTTGTTCTAGGAAGGAGAAAGATGGAATTTGCATAGCTACCAAGAGAGCCGGAACTAGACACCAGGCCGACTCCCAACTCTTTATGTTATCCCCCGAGGGTCGCCATGGTTTTGAAGGCATGGCTGTGCATTTGCTTTTACATTTTCCACTTGTGTCTTCACAGCATTTATAATGAAAGAGGGTCTAATTGATCCTTCCCGTGCCCCCCGAATAGCTGTCGAAGTATCTTTTCAAACCAATAATTTAAGGGAGGACTTAAGTTGTTTCTCCCTTCATATTCTGTCCCACATCTCTACAATAGATTCGGAGAGATGCAAATTAATTGTAAGTATTATTCTACAGATGCCCTGAACAGGAGCTGTGATTCGGTGGTGTGTGGTGGCCACAGGGAGCGTGCATTTCTTTCATCCAGAAATGTAATTCATTTAAACTGACAAACACAAACTGAACATAGGGTTTCAGTACATATGGCCCTTCGGTAATATTCTGATCTATGTGTATACGTGTATGCAGTCATTTGTCATTTCTTCCTGTTGAAAGCATTTAGAGCTCACACTCCGGTTTTTAAACCGTGTGTCTGCGAAATGGGGTACAACATCACTCTCGGCTTTAACCATCCTGTGAAGCAGGACTCCAGAACAAACTCTTTAGCTATAGCTGGTGGTCCCACGCTGTGCATGGACAGGTTGGGTTTTGAACATTGCTGTGCTCACACCAGAAGGAAGGCTTCTCTGTTTTGGCTGCCTGTGTGGCCTCAGAGAAGTGGGACAGTTCTAACTGACAAGCTAAGGTAGACTGCTTTAGCTTAAATCACACACACACACA
>OU015745.1:10945659-10997226 GCA_907169655.1 Acomys percivali | reverse complement strand
AGAGAGAGAGAGAGAGAGAGAGAGAGAGAGACAGAGAGAGACAGAGACAGAGAGAGAGACAGAGAGAGAGAGAGACAGACAGACAGACAGGCTTTGCCATGTGACTTCAAGAAAGCTGCTTACCTTCTGTGCCTCAGTGTCCTCTTTGACGACAAGGATATCAGTCCTTGGCAACAGTGGTAAGACTGGACTGTGCTGACACTAATGAGGCACCTGCCACTATTATTATTTGTCTCACGCTGTTCTTGTAAATTACGTAAACGGGCTTAAGAGTCAAGAGAAGGAAGTCGTTGAAAATATCTGCAAACTATGAAAGGCCATGGTGTCTTTCATGAAATCCTCATCTGGTTCGGGAGGCCTACTGCTTCATTAATGCAACAGGAATTAGCTCGTGATAGTCCCCGGAGCCGTCACAACTGTGCTGTGTGCTTTCCACAGAGTGTGAGAGAGTGAGGGGCAATGAGTAGGCACGCCACACTTCTGTGGGAAAGTGCCAAGATACATGGTAGCGAGCACAGGGCATAAAATTGTTTTTATTCATCTCAGTTATATTCATTAAACAAACCAACTTGATTTTAATTGGCTGTGAGATATGGAAGCTAGAATACGAGAGTCTATGAGAAGCCCTCAAGTGGCGACTTTATCTGGTGGTGAAGAAAGACAAAATTCTGAACAATTTTTTTTCTTTTCATTTTTATTTCCTATCTGTGTGCCATGCTTTCTTGTTACTCTTTCCCCATCCTTCCTCATAACCCAACTCCCCCTTCTAGCCCCCCTGCCTACTCTTCTACTAACCCGCTTCTAGCTCCCCCACCCCACCCCTCCCTACCCCCACCCCCATGTCCCCCAACCACCCCACCCCCTGTCAACCATCTGTTCTTCCCTTTCATACACTGGCATCTTTGTGTTTTGTTTTGCGACCCACGGGTTTTAACCAGGGCCGTGTACCTTTAATCCCAGCACTCGGGAGGCAGAGGCTGGTGGATCGCTGTGAGTTCGAGGCCAGCCTGGTCTACAAAGCGAGTCCAGGACAGCCAAGGCTACACAGAGAGACCCTGTCTCGAAAACAAAAACAAAAACAAAAGAACATAAAACAAAAACCTGTCCCTTGGGGCCTGGTGGACTCATGGGTAGTCTACCAAAGACAGCGGCCGCCCCTCCCCAGAATCCAGCTGTAGCAAGATGCTCAGCTGGGAGAGGTAGAACCTCACCCCTGACTGATGAATGACAGGCTCAGTCTTGTACAGGCCTGGTAGCGACAGCTGCTGCTGGTGTGGGGTACCAGTGCCTGTGCTGGGCCCAGACGATGGCAATTTGCAACTCGTCTCCCTTACTTCTAGCTCTTACATATAAATAGAATTATTTTAAAGGTAGCTTTTCATTTTAGTTTTTTTGACATAATTACCAAAAATAAAGTGTTTGGGGGGAGTGGGGGAGATCGCATACACCTCATTTCTTTCAGTGACTTAAGTGTAAAAAGTAAGCTTTTAATTAACCTGGGACTTTTTCTTGCTTTTGTTTTAGGATCAGATTTTATTAAGACCTCTACTGGAAAAGAAACAGTAAATGCCACCTTCCCTGTAGCCATCGTAATGCTCCGGGCCATTAGAGATTTCTTCTGGAAAACTGGAAACAAGGTACGTTATTGCCAGCAAATCTGCCTTCAAATGCAAGAGAGTGCTATTAATAACCCTCCTCCCAGCCCGCGCACGATAGCCATCTCCCTATGCAGAAGGTGTGAACGAGTCACCTTTATTAAGATAAATGTTTAATTTACCTTTCATTACAAAAGAACACCTTCGTAGGGGAAAGTTCGTGGTTAGCAGCGTGAGTGTGAGTGTGGGAGTGCACGTGTGTGATCAAGATGTAAACTCACTCTGTCCTTTTATTAACTGAAGACAATTTTATCACAGACAAGAGATTCCTAAATGGGTTCTTTAAGGAACTAATTGGGCTGCGACACGGAGGTTTTTCTGGCAAGGCGTTGGCCAGCAAAAACAGGTTAATGTAGAAATTTGACTTCCTCACGGAATGGGAAGAATCGTGGAGTAACATTCACTGAATGATAAGCTGTGGTGGTGATATGAAAAGGAGGCAGCATAATGGGAAATAATCTTTTCCTGTCATTATTGAAGGACACACATAAATTGGTTTTTCTGTTGGGAAACCCCCGGTCCAGAAAAACTTATTACTTTTAATAATATGAGGTGAAGAGAAAATTCTCGAGGAGATGAACTTATTAAACAGAATAATGAAACGCCGTGCAACAGCAGGGAAAAGCTAGCTTTCCGTCCTTTACCTCTTGAATTAAATATCCATTTTTTTGCGTTTTATGGGAGGTGGACGTGCTGCTTGGAAGAGTGTTGAGCTGAGGAGGGTGTATGCCAGCTTTTATCAGCTTTTCGAAGACTAACACAGAATTTTTTGAAACATAGGAAGTTAAAAGGAAAAATGCATGCGAGGTGTTTCTTAAAAACTGAATTTTGGATTTTTCACTTCAGGGTGCTTGTCTAGTCACGAATTATTTAAGAAGTATTTTTTGTTTTGCGTGGTTAGAAGTGTGTGTGTGTGTGTGTGTGCGTGCACACATGTCTGTGTGCATGTGTATGTATGTGTGTGTGTGTTTGAGTGTGTTTGATATAATGAGACTTCCCTTCATGAGGGGTATCTTTTAAGAACCAGTATCTTGATTTCTGCCACCTAGAACCTCCCTCAAGAAGACCTTTAATGCTTTGCCTGGTGCATGGATTGTCTTTATGATTCTATAACTGACTGTAGTAGATTTATTTTGGAATTAGAGACTTGCATTGAATGTGCTTCTTACGAGAGGAAATAGTCTCCCAGAATTCTCTCTGAATAAAGTCACACTGCTAAGTACAGATGAGAAAGCGGCCTGCTGTCTCCTTCAGATGCCTTGATCCAGTATGAGTGCTACTTGATGGTCTTTCTGCATTGACGCAAATCTGCCAATTGAAAGAACGTTTTGTTGTTATTATTTTGTTTTGTTTGCTAAAGCTATGGAAGAAGTCCATCTTTTTCCTTCAGTTGTTAACTGTCACCACTAGTTAGGCCCATGGGCCTCGTCCCAAAGGTCGTTGAGCAGGCTCACTCTGCTGGGTCACAGAAGGTTTCTGATAAAGTATCGGCCTGAGAACATCAAAATCAGATGTGCAGTTTGCCAAGGATGTGGGTTCCCAGGCTTTCAGCCTTGGTGGCTGTGGGCCTGTGAGAGTTCCTTGGCATCCATGTTTCATGAGCTCCATCCTTTGGGGTAAAGCTTGTCACTGGGGACTAAGGGACTAGGTCCTGAGTGGGTAATCACAGGCCATGCTAACCTGAGTTAATTCTCAGGTGTAAGCATGGATGTCCCTTCCTTGCTAGGACAGCTTTCACACAACAACAACAACAACCAAAAAAAAAAAAAAAAAAAAAAAAAAAACGGACCTCAGAGAACGTGGCGAGTGCTCCGTCCATGGTCCAGGCTGGAGCTTGGAGGGCACTTTGCTTGTTTCTGCATCTTTTCTTCATGGCTGTTCCCTTCCCCACTTAACAGCCAGTGCCGCACTTAGTGTTAAGCAAATGCCAAAAGCAAGACACACCCTGTTGACTTTATCACATTGATTTCCAACAAAGAGAACCTGTGTGTGTCTTTGCACCTGCAAGCCAGGCGTGGCGTCTAAGTTGCTGACAGTAAGCCCAGGAGGCCTGAGACTAGCTCCCCCTTCAGTGATGTAAGCCCTGTGGTACGGTGCGAAAGCCAGAGTGTATGTTTAGCACCACCCTCGAGAAGCTGCAGTTTAGTATTTCATAACTGATTTCATTACAGATTTATGTTTTCTATATTCTCTCCCTTAAACAATTATTAACTTATACAAGAACTTTTTGGAAACATGACTGAATGGAGTTGCCGACACTGAAAATATGTTTATAGAAAATCTTTATGAACACCACCCAACTTGCAGAAAGGCTTCTCCGATTGACATATATGCTACTTTCAGCTCACCGACTTCGTTTCACTTGTTTGTTTATTTATTTGCCATTCCTCAACAATGGGTAGAAGTGCCCTGTTCTTTCCAAGCTAGTGGTCTCATGAGTGACTGAGGCAGGGGAAACACTTAGGAGGTCATTTGTGACACTACTCACAGCGGCGGCTAGGTTCACGGTGAGGTTTCCGTCTTGCTGGGAGGACCTTCATTCACTGGCTCCTTTCTCTATTCTGTGCGCAGTGCCTCTGCTAGTGTAATCTATCTGAAAAAAAGCTACAGTGTGCTTCAGCAGCCTGTGTGTATGTGCACATGCATGAGGAAGCCAAAAAAGGACACCGGAAGTCCTCAACATGAATGCCGAGAACCCAACTCAAGTCCCCTGGAAAAGCGTGGGTTCAAGATGGCCCTCAGCCTCTCGGCCATGAGTTGGGCTGGCTTATGTCCATCTCTATGAAAAGCAAGGATGGGGGACATTTTTCTCCCATGCTTTCGCTAATGGTCTGCACTCTTTATAGGACTCCACGTGCCTACAGCCTTGGAAGAAACTTGCAGTTAAATTGGCTAAAGCAAGCAAAGCTGATAGCTGCCAGCGTGCATAGGCTGGCCTCGGGGCCACGCTGATCCTGGTCACGTGAGCGCTTCAAGAAGGTGGCTCACAGGGCAGACACCTGTGGTGGATTTTCTTGTCCCTTGACATGTTCCATGGCTTCTCCAGGTGTGCAGATTTAGTCTAGAAATGGAGGTTTATAAGGTGGCACGTGCCCTTATTCTTGCTCCTTCACAAACAGTGGCTGAGTTCCCGTTTACATTGGAAAAGCTGTCTTGAAGCATGGTCGGGGAGACAGCTAAAACAGGTCCCTTTGCTGAAGTGAGGAAGATGAAGAGGAGAGATGTGACTCAAGACTGTTTGCTTGCAGTGACCCTTTTGAAATCAGCCGGTGTAAATGTATCACAGTCTCTCTGTTGTAATCTGAATAAATTAATAAAATTAAAAAAAAAAAAAAAGAGAGAACTAAATTGGCCGGTGACAATAGCTGCTCTCTCATCCTTAGGTAGGCTTTAAGCCTGCGGGAGGCATCCGCACTGCGAAGGAGTCCCTTGCGTGGCTCTCTCTGGTAAAGGAGGAACTAGGGGACCACTGGCTGACGCCTGACCTCTTCCGGATAGGGGCCAGTTCCCTGCTTTCAGACATCGAGAGACAGGTGAGTGAAAGCACATGGTCCTTGAAAGGAGTGGAGGCTGGCCGCAGCAGAACCACGCCTCCGCCTCCGCCAAGCAAACCCGCACCTGCTAAGATGAGGTGTGTGTTCTGCTGAATGGTGCACTAATTCAGTGCCAAGTGAAATTATTATTGTGCAATCGTATAATTACTACTTAATGTGTATGGTTGCTTAATTATTAATTAAGAAACTGGTTTTCCTCGCAGATTTACCATCATGTGACTGGACGATACGCGGCATATCACGATCTTCCAATGTCTTAGCTCAGCAGCCAGCCTTGAAAAGCATCTTGCAACAAATTTTTTAAAAAAGTGTTTTCACATAATTGCTAAGGTTTAAGAATAGGTAACTGACTTTTCCCTGTGAAAATGTCCCCTGAAATTAACTCAAAAGAATAAAGGAAACAAACCAATTGAATCTATATGTGGAACTCAAGTGAAGTAAGGCTGAAATGATCTGAATTGCTAGGAGGTCTACATGTATTAATTTTGGGAAGATTTTCTTTGAAAATCTCAAAGTAAAATGTTCCTAGTAGCCTGTACTGCAGGCGGTTCTGAGGAAAATGAAGTTAAATTACTTGAGACATGAGATTCTAGGACAGGCAAGAGGGCTTGTCAGGGAAGGGAGCTTGCCACCAAACCTGACCCCTGACCAGTTCTCAGTCACTGCACGGTGGACGGTGAGGGTCAATTCCCAACGTTGTCCGCTCACGTCCCTCCGTGCATGTCCCCTACCTCTGACACACAATAAATAAATAAATAATAAAATGTAATAAAAATTAAAATGTGTGCTACAGCAAAATTACAATCAACCTCCTGTGCCGCCTGCGAGTGTGGAGCCCTGCCCTGAATGGTCACTTGACTTGCTGTGCTGGACAGACACTTTCATTAATTGTTCTGCTAATGAGATTCTAATGTTGTTATTGAAAATGTGAACATCACTGAATCTTTAAATACAAAAGTCTCTGTGCTTATTTATGTATTTATTTTGTTTCTTTTTGGTGGGGTTGGTAGAGGTGGTTTGGACTAGAGCTTAAAAATACTGGGAGGATAGCAGGCTACCAAGAAGAGACTTGATACCCTATGAGCATATACAGAGGTAAGAGGTCCCCTTCAGTCACAGTCATAGGGGAAGGGGATAAGGGGAAAATGGGAGGGAGGGAGGAATGGGAGGATACAGGGATGGGATAACAATTTAGATGTAATATGAATAAATTAATAAAATATATTTAAAAAATAAATTTAAAAATACTGGGAGCTGCAGTGGTGGTGTACAGTAGTAATCCCAGCACTCAGGGCACAGGACAGGTGAATCTCAGTGAGTTTGAGGCCAGCCTTGTCTACACAGGGAAACTCTGTCACAAACAAACAAACAAACAAACAAACAAACAAACAAACAAACCTTTAGCTAGGCATGGTGGCACATGCCTTTGATCCCTTGATTCTAGCACTAGAGGCAGAGGCAGGCAGATCTTGTGAGTCTGAGGCCAGCCTGGATGACAAGTGAGTTCCAGGACACCTGGAGCTGGTACAGAAAAACCCTGTCTCATAAAAAGAAAAAGAAAAAATACTGGGAGCATTACCATGCCTGACTTGGTGGTGGTTGTTTTTAATCTTTTTAAATTATTACAAGGAGGAAGAGGAGGGAGAAATACTGGGCATGTGGTAGGACCCGCTTGTGATTCCAGTACTGTCAGGCATCTTACTGTGCAGTGAATTACAGGCTCCTATGGAAAAGTCAGGCAGACTGCATCTGAGGAATGACACAAAGGCTGGCCTCTGCTTTCCACACATGCGTATGCATTTACCTGCATGCAGTGTGTATGTGTGTGTGCACATCCACAAATAAGTGTGAAGAAGTAGGCAGAGGACAGCGTGCTTGGGTGGCCTTGGACTTGATAACCTGGGATTACAAATATAAATAGTGGCTCCACCTAGTAGTGCCTCAAAACAGATGCTGAGACTCACAGCCCAACATTGAGCAACGTGTAGGGAACCTTGTGGAAAAGTCAGAGGAAGGAGAAAAGGACCTGGAGGTGACAGGAGCCTCACAAGAAGACCAACAGAGCCAACTTAGCAGGGCCCAGGGGGGCCTGCCGAGACTGAAGCACCAACCAAGAACCTTGCATGGACTGGACCTAGGCCCCCTACACAGATGTAGCTGAGGGCCAGCTCAGGATTCATGTGGGTCCCCTAGTAAGGGGAGTGGGGGCTGCCTCTGACATGGACTCTCTTGCCAGCTGTTCAATCACTTCTCCCTGGCAGGACTGCCTTGCCAGGCTACAGGGGAAGAGGACACTCGGTCCTGATACAATTTGATGAGCCAAGGATGGGAACATGGAGGCAGGGAAGTGGAACTCTCCTCTCCTGAAGAATTTTTTCAGGAGGAGGGAGGGAGGGAGTATAGGAGAGGGAGGAAGGATGGGGCTGGGAGGTGAGGAGGGATGGGGCTATGACCAGGATGTAAAGTGAATAAATAAATTAATTAAAAATAACTAAATACTAAGTAAGTAATCGGCAAGCCAGGGGGGAGGCTGGCTGCTGAGTCTGCAGTCGCTCCTCTGGGTCACCTTCATGCAGCTAGGGACCCATGAACAAAGCTGTGACATGTGACTCGTGTCATGCTGTGTGGCTCCACTCTTCCTCCAGCTTCTTTGCTTGTTGACAGCTCTACCATGTTTCGGAACCTTAGCCTTGTAAATGGTGCCTTTTCATCCAGAATCATCTCTTCCTCCCTCCCCCCTCCCTCCCTCCCTCCCTCTCCCTTCCTTCCTTCTCCAATCCCTCTCCTGTTAATTACAAGCAGAAGTCCTGGCCTGAGTCAGTTTTGTTCATTGTCTCATGAGCCAATGTCTAGTCCACCCTCTGCCTCTCTCTCACCTTGGGACATTGGTCTGGTCTGCGCATCCTTCCACCTGTGCCTGCCTCTGCGAAGTGAAGGGGGTGAGGGCAGGTGACATAACGGTACTTTCAGACCGAAGATCACGTCACCCCAAGGCTAATTAGAACAAATCCAAGAAAATGTTTTATGGCTAGAAAGAGAAAACACTTTGTACCGATGATCTAAATTGGAATTTGCCTCCCGGGAGTCAATTAAGCAATTCCCTCAGAGCACCTCTCTGACTGTAAAGGAAACAAGTAAAATGAGTGGAAAAGAAGCCCTGCTTTCCCCAGCACCGCGGCAGAATGCTGACTCTGGGCTTGTGCGTTAGTTCTGAGTGACCTATGGAGCTTCATGGTGTGCTGGCCCCTGTGCTTGCCAGCGCCGAGCCAGTTTCCTTTGGAGAGGAAGCATTACAAAAAAATAATTACACCTATCACCTTCAAAGCTCTTCTCATTTCACTGGGATTTCTGTTTTCCTCCCATTAAACCCAGCTGGTCATTTTAGTTGATCAAGTGACTAGGCACCATTATCTTCAATTTTAATTTCTATGAGGCGTCCAACTGAAATTGACCTCTGTGGACAATTACAGACACATGCAAGAAATTAAGACTGGCGAGTCTCTCAAACCTGTTAGAGTGTGGCCTGATCCAAAGGTAAGTTGTGTTATATTTTGAGGGACAATTTGTTCTAAGACTTCAGGGTTCTTCATGAGGCATGCCTGGCTCTTCTCACCTGACTCTGTTTCTGCATGTTACACAAATGACTCTAATGGGGACATCCTAGCTGATGGCGATGGCTGTTAAACACAAAGAAGAGGTTGTTTCTAAGGTGACCAGGTTTTACACTAAGGAGATCTGTGTACCTCAGAGCACTAAGGACAGTTGTTTTCTACAATCATAAAATGAATGGCCGGGTTCTGTGTGGAAAGATGCAGGTAATAGGAACCACCTTTCTCCTCCCCCCAGATGGTTACAGTGTTGCAATTAAGCATGACAGGCCAAAACTGTACTCTTCAAACGACCATATGAAAGGGAGCTGGAAGAGACTCCAGAGAGCAGTCTCGTTGAGTCCTGCCATTCTGTACGTGGGGAAAGATTCAAGAGCAGAAAGATCAGTTCATCAAAGTCACGTTCAGGTCAGAGCTGAAGCTGGGTGTGGTGGTGCATGCCTGTAGTGTCTTCAAGGCAGGCCTCAGTGACTTCCGGGCCATCCTGATCTACATGGACACCACATGGCTTTGTCTCAAATAACAAAAGAGTCAGCTCTGAAGCCCGAATCCACATCGCCACATCTTGAAGTGTTTGACAGGACGTGGCCAGGGTTTTAAATCTGAAATATTCTTGCCCGTTGATTCACGCCACCATTTAAAATCATGGTCGTGTGCTAAGTGTAGTCAGACTTAGTGTTTTAGAGGCCACCTCTGCCTAAGCATTGGATAGTGTGATAGCATGGTGGAGTGTATCTGTTGGTTATAACGTCATAACGTTGGATGACCTATAGTTCCACATTTTTAAGAGATTATATTTGTTTTAGGAAAAAATTTTGGATTCTAATTTGTGTATGCACAGGAAGAAAATGACTTGTGTAATCAAAGCCGTTTTATAATTACAAATTCTTTGCTTCATTCTGGATCATTTCAACACTAATGAGAAATGCAGATGAGTTAGTTTGTGTGAAAAACAGAACTGGGCAAAAACTGTTAGTGATATCTGCAAGTGTGTCCATGTGTAAGTACTTGCTCTGCAGAGCTGGAGTGAGCCAGCGCTTTACGTGGTCATGCATACACACCATACAGAAGCCAACCCAGTTCTTTGGAAAGAACCAAAGTACAGTGGGAAGCTGCTATTCAAACAGATGGCTGCTGTTTGTTTTCTGGTTCTCAGTTAACATAAGCAGGGCCAGAATGCAGATATATGAGGAAGGAAAATTCTGACTAGATCTTTGCGTTCGTAGACCAGAGCTATTAGGCCTGTTTTGTCAATGGCATGGGGGGACAAGAGTAAATCAAGTGTTCTTCTGTTCACACTCAGGAGTCCAGTCTCCCAAAGGAAGATAACGTGTTTTATAACTTCCTCCAAGCGATCTTTTCCAGAAATGACCACAGATAACATCTGGCTGGTACATAAAATACATAATAAAAATAATCATTTTTAATTGCTTAAAACCTGCTCAGGAGAGAGAACAGAGAAATATCCATCTGGTCAGTTCTTATTTAATAGGACAAAGGAGGCTCAAATGCTTAATGCAGTATAGGTGAAATATAGTGACCTTACAATGAACTAAAACTTTTTAAAACAAAAAGCAATAAGAGCTAAGAGGAATCTATAGAGAAGACAGTGCTACATTTTTATTTAAAAAAAAAAAAAAAAAAAAAAAAAAAAGTCTTAGGGCCGGAGAGGTGACTTAGCAGTTAAGAGCAAGAGAGCTTGCTGTTCTTGCGGGATCCGCGTTTGATTTCCAGCACACTATAGTGGCTGACAGCCACCTGAAACTCCAGGTTCAGGGTATCCGGTGCCCTCTTCTGGCTTCCATGGACAGCAGCAGCGGCACACGTGCACAGATAAACAGTAAGCAAAACACCCTCACACAGTAAATTTAAAGCAAACTAAACCCCATGATTGGCTTAGGAAGAGCTTGGGAAACTGAAGGAGCTAGGTTTGCAGCTCCGTCGGTAGCATGTAGTACCTACCGCATACGCTGGGTGGCGCCCATCTGTAATCCTTGTACTTCCGGAAGAAAAGCCAAGAGGGACCAGAAGTTGAAGGTTGTTCTTGGCTACGGACAGGGTTTGACGCCAGCTGGGATTATATGAGGCCTGTCTCAGAATGAAGAAAAACCTGGGAGTTGTTTTTTTTTTTTAAACCTGAGAAGACCCAAGTTTCCTTCTTATCTGTTAGTCTCAGGAGACTTCTGTATTTGTAAAGTCCATTGAGTTCCCAGCCAGATGCCTTCAAGGAGGTGTTTCTTGCTGTTCCTGTCACCAGATTGGGGTGTCTTATGCTGCAAAGAGGATGACTGCCAAAGGCTAGCAATCAGAAGTGCTGGCCTCTCACAAAACAGGGTTGGCGGGCCCACCTAAAGAGCCTGCAGCTTAAGCCTGGAATCTGAGAATTTACCTCAAGGTGCGGACTGTGACCCTGGATGCACACTTAACATCCTCTGGCCTGGGAAGGCTTGTCCTCAACCCTGGGATCCCCAAGTAGTGAGTGCATCCCTGAGCCAGTCAAACCCACTGGCCCGCTGGGCTTTATCGAGCAACCCCAGGAGTGGTGTGTGTTACTCCGCGCTTCATACCCAAGAGTAAGAGCAAGAACTGTGGTAATGACACCATCCCTTAATCCCCTCACAGTGGGCGATGAACTCGCTTCCACATTTGGGCTTTCAAAGCAAGCATTGGAGCCTAGAATAAACACTTTAGACACGTTTAGAATCATTAGCCTTGAACTCTCCAGAGAATTCCAGCAAACCAGCCCAGTGAGATGCAGCTGCACTTCATTTCAGTGATGGGAAGCGCTTTTGATGATGCAAGTGTAGTCAGGTGCTTGAAACTGAGCCTTATTTTAACAGCCACCCGTTCTCGAGCTTGCGTTTGGGATCGATGACGCACCCTAGGGGCGGCACATTTCACAGATAGCTGGCTCTTCATTTGAAGGTTCTGTGTGGGGAACCCCTGGGGCTAATGGAAATATTAGGTGCTAAGCGTGTTTGAGAGTTTAACATTTGTCTTTTGCTTTTTAAGTGCGTGCTCTGTCAGAACCGTGCATAGCCATTCATGGCTCTCAGTTCTAAACAACAGAATTCTGCCCTAGCATATGCGCACTAAGGGTGCTTTCAGTTTGCTGGGCATTGTACCCAATGCTGGAATATAGGCAATCAGCTAAGAGCAATGTTCAAACCACTCCTTAAAACTGTAGTGTTTGGCTGGGAGTGATGGTGCACGCTTTTAATCCCAGCACTCCGGAGGCAGAGGAAGGTGAATCGCTGTGAGTTCGAGGCCAGCCTGGTCTACAAGGTGAGTTCAGAATAGTCAAGGCTACACAGAGAAACCTATCTCAAAACAAACTGTAGTGTTTGCCTTGGGCACTTCTGCTATGATGGTCAAAGGTGGCTTTGTCATACTTTTCTGTTGGGTACTTAGTTTCTGGGTAAGCAATCCAGTTGTTAGAAATTGAATCACATGCCTATATCCTGGAAACCCAGGAGCATGGGAGAGGCACATTCTCGCTGCCTTTGTGAGGATGAAATACATAATATTTCTCATGGTGATAATCAACTACAGAATAGCACAGTGGTGCCGGGCAGAAGCTTATGGACAAAGTGTCATGCAATTGCATTGGTGTCACTGATGCTGAGCTCTCTCAAAGCTGCCCCTCATCTTTTGGCCCCATGCGGGAAGTTCAGAGAAGTCTGACAGAAGCATTTTTTGAGGGGACTTTCATCAGGGAAGTTTACTTTTTGTTTTTGTTTTTTACACAACTATCTGATGGTTTTGACCAAGAGAAACAAGTTATTCTTTTTTTTTTTTTTCCTGCAATTCCTTCCCCTCCTGTTTCTCTTAAGCTCATGGGACTGTTGGCGAGTCTATAAGCTTTACATTAAGTTCCTTAGGCTATGGAGTGAGCCTAAGCTAAACTTCATGGTTTCTCCATATCAACAATGTTATTATCATCTGTTCTACCAGGTGGTATTCGAGTCAGCACATTAGCCCTTGCCCTATCTTCTTTCCCTCCTAGCCTCTGCTCTCATGTTTCTGCACTATTGTGCCTTTAAAAGCCACTGGATGATGATGATGATGATGATGATGATGATGATGATGATGATGAAGATGACGATGAAGAAGATGATGATGATGACGACAACGACGGGTGAGGATGTGGGGAAGTGTGTGTGTGTGCACATGTGTGTGTACATGTGCATGAGTGCTCATAAGTGCCAAAGATACTCATATGGAGGCCAGAGAACAGCTTTTAGTAGCAGGCTCTCTCCACCGTGGGTTCTGGGTTTTGAACTTAGGCCACCAGGCTTCTACAGTACACACTTTCACTTGCGGAGCCATCTTGCCGATCATCATTAGAGCATTTAATGTTTACATTCTGGTCTGTAGTCATAATTCTCACACTTGCCTGAGCGGTGTCCTAAAGTTCTATGGAGTCAGCATCATTCATATTCTGTGTTTCATTGTACTCTGATTTTTGAGGTTTTCCCAAGAAGAGCTTAGTCACTACATTCCCTCAATGTTTGCAAGTTCAAAATGTCTGTCTTTACTTTAGTGAGCATTCATCAGTGTCCAGTGCTCAGATCCAACAGTTTTTGTGACAATGTCCTACTGTTGCTGTGATGGCTTCTAGTTTTCAGATCTGCTGTGGAGAGCAAAATTCAGACCTAAACCTGGTGTCGTCGCAAGCAGCAAAAGTTTCCTCTTCTTTCTCAATAAAACCTGATTCAGGGTGGGATGATTTTTGGCTGGGATTCAGTGATCTTTATTTCTGAAAAATCACTTTGAAGCATATACTTAACCATTTGCCTATTTTATTATTTTAACCTCTTTTTAGGGATGCTAAGTGTGGTGGATATTTAAATCCTTAAAAAGCGCACGTGTGTGTGTGTGTGTGTGTGTGTGTGTGTGTGTGTGTGTATCTGTGGTGTGTGTGTGTGTGTGTGTGTGTGTGTGTGTGTTGCTTTTGAATGCCCATGGAGGCCAGAAGAGGGCATCAGATCCCCTGAGGCTGAAATTACTGATGCTTGTAAGCCACCTGATATGGGTGCTGCCAACTGAACTTGTGTTCTCTGTAGGATTGGTACAGGCTTAACCACTGGGCCAGCCCAGCCCATTCAAGTCTATTTTTTTTTTAAATCTCTCCTCTCTGTTATTTGTTCCAATTCTTTTGAGTGATTTAAAGAGTACTTTAAAAAAAAGATTTATTTATGCTATGAATGCTCTGTCTACATATACACCTGCAGGCCAGAAGAGGACATCAGATCCCGTCATAGATGGTGTTGAGCTATCATGTGATTTCGGGGAATTGAACTCAAGACCTCTGGAAGAGTAGCCAGTGCTCCTAACCACTGAGCCATCTCTCCAGCCCTTTGGAATTTTTTTTTTCCTTTGGAATATTTTTTAATATGCTCTTTCCATTCCTGTCATTCTTGCACCCTGTGCTTTATAAGGGGCCTGCTTGTTGCTGGGTTAACGCCTGCTTCCCCAGGATCTGCTGGATTGTACTTCATTTCCTGATGCCCTGCAGTAGCTTTCCTTGGCCTTCCGTGCTTGCTATGAGCTCTTGCTCTGCAGCTAAGGTAGCTTTATTTGGTTTCTGGTTTGAAGGTCATGTCAATGTATCTGATTTATAATTTTGTCTTCTGTATGAACATGTCTTTGCTGATGAGTATTCTTTGCCCACTGTCTGTTTCTTATCTGATCTTCTTGTAGTGGCTTTGCATAGATGCCCAATTCTTTGCTTTTTTCCCTCTGGACCAGCTGCAGGCTAGGAGCCTGTGTGTGGAATGCATCTCATCCTAGTGGGAATTCTTGTGTGCAGACACAATTATGTGGTTTTGCACATCCCTTGGGCCTTAGCTGTCCCCAGCTGCCAGACAGCAGCTCATGACCACTCCCCAACCATCAGCCCATCCTCAGTGACCAGCAGTTTCCTGCGCATACAGCACACAAGGTGATGCCTGATAGCTTTGGCTGTCTCCTTTGATGCCAGGCTGATATAGGAAACTTCTTGCTGCCAGCACTGCAGACCTATCCGGAGTAGATCTGGCTCATCTTCACAGTGCATGCCACTTACCTTGATGGGATGCCTTTCTAGCTAAGGGGTTGGAAGTTGTGTGCTACATTTAAATGGGGAGGAGACTTATGTGTTAAATGTGTAAGACTCCAGTTCACTTTGGAAAAGTGGAAGCACTAGCAACTCTAAAGCCAGATGTGCTGAGAGATGGGGGTGGGAGCTGCTGAGCCTGACTCATCTATTTATTCAATATCTCACCCGCAGATAAAGCTTATCTTTCCTACTGAAATGTGGAGAGAATAATAAATAAATAAGACTGATCCTGGTTTTATTTCTGTTTAAGTGCATGGCATGTAGAAGCAGTTTGATAAATTTCAGGTACTCTCCTGACCGCCATAATTCTGTGTGTGTGTGTGTGTGTGTGTGTGTGTGTGTGTGTGTGTGTGTGTATGTGTGTGTGTGTTGTGTGTAAAATCAGACTCATAAAAGTAGGGTTTGAGCAATAATATATATATATATATATATATATATACACATAGTGTGTGTGTGTGTGTGTGTGTGTGAGAAAGAGAGAGAGAGAGAGAGAGAGAGAGAGAGAGAGAGAGAGAGAGGAGAAAGGAGGTAATGAAAGACTGATTGCGTTGGGGAGTTAATTCTTTCCTTCCACTGTGGGTTCCAGGGATCAAACTCTGGCTATGTGGTTTTCCCAGAAAATCTCTGCCATTTTGCTAGTGTGGATGTGTGTGCATGCGTGTGAGTTTGTGTGTTATGTTCACAGGTGTATGTGTGCAGGTGGAGGCCTGAGGTTGACTTTGAGTCTCTCTCTCACTCAGTCTTCACCTTATTTATTTGGAGTCTGGGATTTTCACTAAACCTGGAGCTCACTGATCTAGTTTGACTGATCCTAAACCTCAGGGATCTTTCCACCTCAAGGATCTTTCCACCGCAGGCTCAGCCAGTGCTTGGATTACAGGTTTACAGTGCACTGCTGTGCTTGGCTTTTCTTTTTTTTAAACCAAAACCCAACCAACAACAACAGCAGCAGCAGCAGCAGCAACAACAACAACAACAACAACAACAACTAACAGCAAACCTGCCAGGCCTTCCGGGGATTGAACTCACATCTTCATGCTTGCCCACTGTATCGGTTTGCCAGCCTTGTCATCTCACCAGTACACAAACCTAATTTCTTTGTATACGTGCACAGGTACCGTCTTGGGTTCTACCTGCAGGACCTCCTTTAAGCTCATCGGTCAGCTAAGCTGTATCAGAAAGGGATGGTCAAAATCAAAAGGCACTTCTCTCGTCTGTCACTGTAGCGACTGGTTTCTATGATTCTTGTCATTTCATTAATAAAATCATTGGCTTGTGTCTCTTCCTGATTCCCCTCCCTTAGCAGACAGGTTATAAAGGCTTGAAACTCTGCAGTCGCAGAAGAAGAACACTTGCGACAGTAGCAGGTGAGGGGAAAGGGGCTGGGCAAGCCAGTGGTCCCGGTGATTTGTGCATTCATTCTTTCTTCATGGGGCAGCATGTTAGACCTGGGCCTGTAGCGAGCCCGGCTCTGAGAAGCTGCTCTTCCATTTGTGAGCTTTATTGTCCATTCAGTGTGGGGACTCCAGAGATTGACCAAATGTTCAACCTGAAGGGAAGACCAGGAAATGGTCCATTACACCAGTGCCTCCCTACTTCCTGTCGGGCTTGAGGACCATCCCACCAGAGGAACTGACATGAGCCTAGTGAGATTGAAGCATGTTCAAACTTCAAAAATCTCACATCTGAGACTTAAAATCTCATCCTGAGAACGTGCCTGCCTCAGGAGCAGGGGCCACAGCCCCCAAGGTTACAGGTGATCACTCAGAGTTACAGGTATCAGTATCATGAGCTTGTCTCCTGCTATTTTTTCCCAATGCAAATGCAGCATTGCCAACATCCTAGTCCTATCCAATGACACACATTCATCCTCAAAACCCCTCCCACTGCCCAAGGTTCGTAAGTCTCTGTTTCACACAAAATAAATGAATTCTTTGTTTATTCTGGGTGATAAAGAAGGGCTCCCCTTATCTCCCCCGAAGAATTCATTACTGGATTCCCCCAGACCCCAAACAGCCACACTCGAACTGCCTCTGTCACTGATAGAGTCCTCCCTGGCCACCACGAACTTCTGTTGTTCATGTCAGCAAGGATAGCTGCTGCCCCCTTTCTGGATCAGCTCCACCTACCTCAGTGCCCATCTGTGGGATCGGGGGCCCAGCTGTTCCTGAAGCAGCGGGCCCTCGTTGACACCTGACTCAGGTTTAGGAGTCCTGGACTGCCATCTGCCACCTGGCCTGGTGCTGGCAGTCTCGCTAAAAGAGCAGTAACACTTATTTCAGAGAAATCTTTTCTCCGGCACCTCCAGGTGAACTGGAGATCTTCTGGCATGAATCTTGGGTCAGTATTCCAGCCTTCTCGGCCAGGGACCACCGTTCATCAGAGAGGTGGACTCTTTGACCACCCCGTGCGTCTCTCTTTTCCACCCAGAAGCCAACAGCAGGACAAGTGCACACTTCCAGCTGGCCAGGTGCTGTCCAGGCTTCCTGGGAGACTCAGAACCCCTCCTCCACCTCCCCAATTGCTGATCTTGTTAGGTGAATTGTAAATGTATAGGAAAAAATTGTTTGGTAAAGTTATTCATTCAAATGACCCAATAAAGCACCTTTCTGTGCCTCTGTCTGTCTGTCTGTCTGTCTGTCTGTCTCTCTCCCTCTCTCTCAATGCTGATTCTATGCTTTGAGTGACAGCAAAACTAATTGTATGTTTGAAATCTTTGAAATATATGCTATTGCTTTTGGAATGACTTAAGAGCTAATGTAGGAAATTTACTCCATTCCATGGTTGCACGTTAGTTTCACTTTCCAAGCTTTAAGGAACTCCTAAATGTGTTTTTAGATTCTGTCTTTTAAGCTGTAGTCTGTATCTACCTGGTGGACAGATTATAGCATCTGACACACATGTAGCGAGGTTTTGCGAAGATAGGATATTAGAGTTGTGTAAATGCTTGATTTGAGCTTTAAAACAATTAGATGTGAATATTTGAGATCTAATGTCTTAGAATCATGCAAACTTGGTCTTCAGTTAGTAAGTTCAATACACAGACGCTTGGTATTTATACTACAAATTAGTTTTGCTTTTTAAAAAATGCTTTTCCAGTTGAGCATGTGGCTCAGGCTCTTAATGCCAGAGCTTAGTAAACTGAGGCAGGAAAATCACAAGTTTGGGGTGATCCAGGGCTTCTTGTCTCAAAAATAAGAGGGCGGTGGGCTACCTTTCAAGTTGGAAAAGCATTTTGCTTAGATGAGATACTATTTCCCTCTTTAGATGTGGTCCATAAAGTTCATACCCAATAGCACCATCAAGCGCATTCTGATGGCCTATAAATGTGTATTTCAGGTTTGCTGGGGCCCACAATTTGCTTGGTAGCCACTGATAATTTACTGAACAGTAGGTGAGTGCTGATCCCTGGGGTTTGTCTGTATGAGTTATTTGCTGCTGCAGCAAACCTGTAAGGCCAGTGGACTATGATGCTCACTTTGCAGATGTGTTGATGGATGGAGTCCTCAGGCCACTGCTCCAGCTGGGGTTTGAGGCCAGTTGCAGTGACAGTGATGTCTGTGCCTTCACCTTGTGTCACAGATTATGAGCCGCTCATTGTGGCAAGTGGGCATTGTATCGTACTTCCAAGACTTTCAGAAGGCAAAGGCTACGCCCCCAAGTCAGTCACCCTAACTCACCTGGTGAGCACGTCCTCTGTGGCACGGCGCGGAGATAGAGAGGGATGGTGCCTGGCAGGTCTGTAATGAGATATGGAGGAGCAAGACAGTGTCCTTCCTTGGACTGAACATTGCAGGAGATTTTATTGTCTTCACTGCTCTTAGGACCTAGAGTGTGGCCCTCGTCAGCTCCCATATCCTTACACAGTGAGCCGTGATACTACAGACTTCTACTGCTAGAGTTAGAAATGTAAAACACAAACAGAAGCGTGAATGCAATCATAAAATAAGTAAGAGGGTGAAAATTGGTCACTGGGGTGGAAAGATAGCCCTCAGTGGCATTGGTCTGGCTGGCTCCTGACAGGAAACAGCATTGTTTGGAAAGGTTTCAGGCACAAGAGGAAGCCTAGGGGATTTGTGACGGCCATGACTATAGACTGACCGCAAAAGTAAAGGGAAGTTGTGGTGAAGCTATCAGGAGATGTGGTGTTGTCAGAGCAGGAGCGACTTTGTTGGAGGAGGTGTGTCACTAGGGGGCAGAGTTTGGGGGGTCAAAAATGCTGAAACCAGGCCAGGTGGACATTCATCTCCTGCTGCCTGCTAATCGGGAGGTAGAACTGTCAACTCCTCCAACGCCATGTCTGCCTGCATGCCGCCATGTTTACCTCCATGATGATAATGGACTAAACCTCTGAACTGTAAGCCAGCCGCAATGAAATGTTTTCCTTGGTAAGAGTTGCTGTGGTCATGGTGTCTCTTCACAGCAACAAAACCCTAAGATAGACATGCATAAATTATTATAGTGAAATGACAATACTTCTGTGCCTGATGCTTCTACATTTGTTGAAGGAAAAGGTGGAAACAAGTCATAGATCCTGCCATGAAAACTGCCTGGAGGCAGACAAGGCATCTCATCTGTGTTTGTCTTCTTGGTGTCTTGAGTGCTATGGTCTTAATATCACTTTGAATGCGTTTGATGTAAAAGATGCCACAAGACAGGATAGTAAGTCTGGAGACTAAATAGGTGGTGTTTGAGCATGTTGGGAGGTTCCTTAGGCAGGGAGTGTGCGCTGTGCTGTATGTGTGGTTGGGGTATTGGGTAGAAAAGGCTGTAGCTCCACACCCCCCCCCCACCCATGCCCTTTCCTAAGAAGGGAAGCTGTTACTATGGTGCCATTGCTGGGTTCTCTCTTTCTTTCCCCTTCAGGGAAGATGCAGTGATTTTCCTTCCTTTGGACTGTGATGTGAGAAGGAAAACAAGTGTGCACATGCACACACACGTGCAGGCGCACACACACACAAACACACACACAAACACACACACACACACACACACACCTCACCATACACAAACTGGGCATTTGTGTAATGGCTCTTCCCCTTTGGTATTGGGTGGATCCTTACTCCACTATCAAAATGTAGCAGAGAGGTGGTGGACTCAGTCAGGGAGGATTATACAGTGCTGCCAGGACCTGGGTAGGGCTCTGTAGGTTTCCTATGAGTAGATTGTCAGAAAGCTCATTGCACATTATAGGAAGCAACAATCAAAACTCAGTGCTGTCCATAAGAGTGGTGATGTGTGCTTCTCTTCTCCTCTTCTTTTCTTCTTCTCTCACTCCTGCTCTTCTTCCTCCCCACCCAACTTCATTCTGTCTCTGTTTTATTCAGAGTTTTGAAAAGGATATTTTTTTTTAGTGAGTTACCCTTCAAGTCCCAGGAGAGTGTGCTGGGACAGCCATTGTTGGAAGACAAAACAGTACTGGGAAAACACATGGAAGTGACAGTTTTGTGCACTTGAGCAGGAGAGGGATTCTACATAGCTTTAAGAAGGAGTATCTCAGGACGCTTGAGGCATAGCATATGAGTGTTGGCTCACTGAAGGCCAGTATTACATACCTAAAAACCAGGTTTCATTCTTGGGAGCTGTTGATTCTTAAAAGTCCAGATGTTACTCCAGAACCAAATAACCTGTGAGGGTGTTCATGACTTAATTTTTTTTCTTTATTCTCTCATGAATGTGCATCGAGTTTTTCAGTAGGTGCATGACACATCAGACTGAATGTAGAAGATATAAGAAGATACAAATGTTATATAAAGTGTCTATTTAAAAACATAATGTGAAGAGATTTGCCAAAACCTAATGTCATGTGCTTCACTATCATTTTTATAAACGTCTCTCTTTCAAAAATTATGTAACATGAACTAGATTTATTATTAATAAATTGAGTAGCAAATGTAACTATATTTTATAAGTGTGTAAAATAATTTTTAGCACATTAACTATAAAAAATATCAAATGTGTCAAGAAGATGGCAGTTATAGAGAAGGACCTTGGGATCTTGGGAGATCTCATGATAGGGAGTCAGGACAAGTCATATTTGATACCTAATTCTTTAAAACTTATAAAGAATAACTATTATTTTTTGTAAGTTTAGAAAAAAAAAAAGGACCATTAGTTTACCATTTTACCCTACAACCTGTGGTGAGTGGGTTTTGTCCATCCCCGCAAAGCCCTCAAGGCATCTTTTCTGTTGGCCTAATGCAAATTGTCTTTTTGAAAAGAATGATTCTTGTTGACAAATATGGCTTCTTTGTCCACCGCTAACAGGCTTCTCTTCTACCTGAATTTCTTTGTTCTGCTTTTTGTTCTCAGTTTTCCCTATAAACATGAACAAAGGCAGTCTCCGCTAACCGTGCCACAGCCTGACTGTTATATTGTCCTGAAATTCTCTACCCCAATTAGTCCATTTCATTTAAAGATTTGTTCATTTATATTTTATGTTTACAAGTGTTTGCATGGGTGTATATGCACCTTGTATGTGCAGTGCCTGTAGACAGCAAAAGGCATCATCAGAGTCCCTGGAACTGGAGTTGTGAGCCACCTTGTGGGTACTGGGAACCAAACCCAGGTCCTCTGCAGGTGCAGCAATTGCTCTCAATCACTGAGCCATCTCTCTATTCATCACCTACTACTTTGAGTTTGACTCAAAATTTCAAGACATGGGCAAAATGTAGGCAGTTTTGGCTAGACTTTAATAAGAATGGTCTCTAGTCCCATTCTCGACAGAGACTTTATCCTCATTTGAAGCCTCTCTGTCAGCATATCCTGCTCTTCTGAACTCCCACAAGACGTGCCCACCAATCTACAGCAATCTTGGGTTTCTCTAGCTTGTATCTCTGCCTAAGGGAGCAATTCCTCAAGCTGTGTTCTATCTCTAAACATTTCCAGAAATGCCCTCCCCATACGCAGGTTCAACAAATAGGGGCTACACATCAAAAATATGACTTTGTGGTTCAAACCAAATAAATAAGAATGCATGTGTGCTGATCTAGTGTTTCTATCAACACATCTATCACAATGGGCTTTCTCAGTACAGAAAACAGAAATTAAAATCAAGTCAAATACTGTCTTCACTACTTTTGCACATTGAGATAAGAATACAGGGAGTTTTAGCTGTGCAGTCTGGCTTCATCGCATCTGAGTCAGGGACCCATGGCAGTGTACCATGTCTTTCGATCATGGTCTAATTTCTGTTTCCTGCTATTCCCCGGTACATCACCCTCCAACGGGAACTGTTTCCTCCATCTCCTGCCTTTGCTTCCTGTTTTCTATCCTCCTGTGGCATCTGTAGTCATCTTTACCCATGCATTTTCCAGGACTTGTTTTTTTTTTTGTTTTGTTTTGTTTTGTTTTGTTTTTGTCCTGTATTACTCTTTTCATCTTTCTAATTCAAACCATGTGTATGATGTGGTATACTGTGTGTGTGTTTGTGTGTGCATGTATGTGTGCATGCTCATAGAGCCAAGAAAAGGGTGTTTGTTGAGTATCCTGCTCTATTTCTCCCCCCTCCCCTTCTTCCCTTAGAGGCAGGCTCTCTCATTGCATCTCAGCTGGATTGGTGCCCTACAAGCCCCAGTGATCTTGTCTCTGCCTCCCACAATATTGAGATCATGGGTAACTGTGCACCCACACTCAGCTTTTTATGTGCTGGTCCTCACGCTTGCACAGAAAGTTCTCTTACCCATCAGCCATCTCTCTAGCTCCTAATTCAAATTCCTGAGGGAAAATCTGAGCACACAAGCTAAGTGGCTGTTTTCTGTAGGGACTGCACCATCCTAGTGACCGTGTAACGTCTGCATGTCTTTGGTCAGATACTTGTCCAAGCCTTTGCACTCATCATTCAAAAAAAAAATCCATATGGTATAAAAAACAACTATGTCCATAGGATGAGCCCCTTGGAACCACTTTCCCGAACAAGGGAGTGAGGATGCAATACCTTGGAAGAACAATGCAGTCATGCCATTCTGAGCCTCAGCCTGGTAAAATTCTTACCTCTGGGCTTAGGAAAAGAGAGAACTCTGGGAGGCCATCTTTCAGCATGACAGCAGCTGCAGTAGCTATCTTAAGGCTGCGTGATCACAAGCACATTTAAAGCTTTCCCTTTCCCCACTTATTATTTATGATTTCTTTCATTCAAGATTGCATCTGTGAGATGTATCCATGGTGCTGCATATCCAAAATTTGCTCTTTTCATTGTTGAGTAGTACCATGTAATAAAAGATCATTCATCTATACATTTGTCTGTTAATGGAAATTTGAGTTATCTCTAGGATTAAGCTTTGATGAATAAATATGAGTACTACTGTATGTGCCTTTAAAAAATTATTACTGTGTGTGTGTGTGCGTGTGTGTGTGTGTGTGTGTGTACATGCATGTGTGCACACATGCATGTGGAGGTTAGAGGACAACCTGAGGGGTCAGTTCGTCTCTTCCACCATGTAGGTACTGGGGACTCAACCCATCGTTGGGTTTGGTGACAAGTGCCTGCTGAGCCATCCCGCTGGCTCTAAAAGCCTGTCTTTAATATTTATTATCACTTTTCTTGGGTAAACATTTTAAAATGGCACCATAGGATTGCTTTGTGGGTTATGTTTAAGTTAGGAAGAACTCCTATACTGATTTCCAAATAGTTGTGCCCTTTCACACTCCTGCCAACAGTGTATTGTTCTCGGCATCACCAACCTTTGGTCATCAAACCAAATTTGTGTTTCCTTCCCTCCTTCCTTCTTTCCTCTTTCCATTTCCTGCTAATGCTGTTGGGCAGCTTGCCTTACTCACTTAACTCCACCCGAAGTCAAATGGAGATGCTATTACTTAAAACCAAGCACATGAATGATGTGAAAGTCCCAGCCTCAGACAGTTCCCACGCTGAGCTACCTTTACCCCCCATCAGCTGGAAGCACAATTGCAGACAGACCTCTACCACAGGACACCTCTTTAGTTTCTGCCTCTTCTGTACTTTTTTTTTCTTCTTCTTCCATTATTTAGCTGGATTTAGCACCAAGTAACTGCTCTCTAGATAAAATCCTCCTGATAATTTATATGATAATACAAAGTAGAGCCTTTCGGATTTAAGCTTTGTCTTTACAGCAAGCCTTCCTTCAGAAGTGCCTAAAGCCTTTGAAGTTAGTATTCACAACATCTTTGTGAAGTGGGAGGAAGCTGTGGGAGAAGAAACGGAAACTCCAGAAAGCAGAAAGACTTCTCCCAAATCTCAAAGTAGATCATCGAAATTCAGTCTGTCACTTGAATCACAGACGTTGCCCCAGACCATCTGTAGCTGAGCGAAGCGGCTTACCTCTCATAGGGTGATAAAGGTTTCAAATAAAGTCAGCTGGCTTCATAGGCTGATATAAAGTTAATATAGACCCCCACCCCATATTTCAGAATGGGAAAGCTATCATGAGCCCAGTCGTGGAAAATCCCTGTGGATGTGTGCACTGATGGTTGTAAAGAAAAGGAGTCATTCTGCCCCCACAGAAAAAGATGTGTGAGAATTCAGTAATGTAAAAAGAGCAGATTTCAAAGAACAATGCACAAAATCTATCCTCTCCTGCACACATAAATATTTTCAAATAAGAAGACTCTGGGTTTTGAGGAGAACAACAAAGGGAGAAATAAGACCCTTAGCAACAAAGAAAGAAAACACTAGTGTTCCAGGCTGCTCTCCGCATCTGAGCATACTGCATATTTAAAGAGTTGCTCTCTAAAGTAATACATCTGATGCTTAGCAAATGTGTCAGAGTCCACACACCCAAATAGGTGCTTTCTTTTCTCAAAGAAGGCATCTTGGGATGTGGTGCATCTACTTCAATGTCACTTTGTCACCAGTAAAAAAAAAAAAAAAAAAAAAGGGGGGGGGGAGATATTTTGAGTATCTTCAGAGCCTTAGGAATATACTTTCTAATGTCTTCACAATTCTGTCCTTCCATGAAAATACTGCCTCAGTGATTTTCTTGCCATTTATTCCCTAGACCTTAGGCTTGATACCTTTAATCTCTTCTTTCTGCTCCAAGTCTTTGGATCCTCTGGGTTATATAAAAGGGTTTTGTTTAATTTTTTTTTTTTTACTTTCATTCATGTGCATATGTGTGAGTCTTCTGTGTATGTGTAGGTGCCCGAGAATGCCAGAAGAGGGTGTGGGACCACACACCACTCACTGCAGACCTGGAATGACATGTGGTTGTGAGCTGCCCAACCCAGAACACATGGAAGAGCCACAAGATGCTCAGCAGAGCCATCTCTGCAGTCACCTCTCCAATTTGTACTTTTGTTTTTTAATTGATTCCTCCCATGAGTGCATATTTATGGAGAAAAGTGTGATGATCCATGTACAATTTGTAATGGTCAAATATGGTTGATGTCCCTGGGTTTACAGAGACACATAAGAGAGTCTGGTGGTTCCACACATGTTGTAAGGAGGGCAGTAAGATTGGAATGGATGGAGAGGGCAGGGGAGCCCTGACAGAAGGTTCTGGGAGGCCCAGGAGGTTCTGCTTTTCTCCCCATCAATAAGCCTAGATGGTAACCACACAGAGGGATGAGGAGAAGTGAAGAAAAGTTGCATTGTACTTTTTCTTTCCTCCTTGCACTCTCTTCAGGGGTTCCTATACACAGGGAGAAAAACAGAAAAGGCAACCTGTCAAAGCTCCATCCTGGAAATCTACAAAGGAAACCAATTTAAAGAGCCACAAGAAGGATTTATGACTTTAGGAACTTTTCTGAATTCCTTTATTAGCCTGGGACATCACCTCTTTCCCATCTTTATGCTGACATCTCTTAGCCCTTTTCTGGATCTTTATTTTTATTTTTATTTTTAAGTGGGCATCTGTGTAATGAAGAGACAAGAGCTGCTGGAATGGTTTGGTTGACTCCTCACTGCACCTGTACATTTAGCAGTGGTGTCTTGGATTGCTTCTGACAGCCCTATGTCCTCAAGGAGATTTATTTGTCTTTCTGATGGTCTTTGTGAGGGTGTAAATCAGAGTATAATGGTAAAAACATGCTAGCTACATAGTTCTACAAAAGGTATTTGAAACCTGAGAGATTGCTTCAGGGATTCTGGCTCGATCATCAAAGTCAGTAAGTGATACAGGCTGTTTTAAGCGTGCTGGGTAGCCAGCATTTCCTAGCCACTAACTTATGAATGTGAAACTCCAAAGGAGCTGGCCAAGTGTTACCTGCTCTCCCTAATCTCATCAAGTTGGCATTAATGAACTTAACCACCCAGACCTCTGTATGACTTCAGCTATGTGTACACTCCCTCTTCCCCAACAAAGCAATTAGTAATGCAGACGCCTATCTGCACTGAGCTATGTATACAGTCCTCTTTAAACAAAGGTTGATGGTCACTCTGACCCATGGCACCCTCTGGTGATGCTCCTTTTGTGGTCAAATACTACCATATCTCAGAACGAGGGGCCATGGGCTGATCCAGCCTAAATTGTTTTTAAGTGCATGCCCAGGAAGGTGAATTATAGACTCAAAATGAAATTTTAAGAAAAAAAACTATTTACCATTTTATGCCTATGCATAACTGGGCATTCATATGATCAAAATCAAATGTTTCATGGGAAAAGTCATGTGCAATGAACAGAGGTTAACATAACCCAAACCTGTCGATCAAAATAGAAATATTACCCTTAGCCTGATCTTAGTGAGAAGCTCTTCTACATCTCAAACTCACAAAGGAAACTCTGCATACAGCCCATGTGATCTTGAGTACCTCTCACTCAGGGCCCACTGATGAATCACAGTGTATCTATTCTGTATTTTTGCTTTGTTTCTGAATAAAATTCTTTGTTACTCTGCTTTTTATGTGTGCCTCATCAGTTCTTTGAACAAACTGCCATGCACCTAAGATACCCGGTCCAGACAGAGATTACTGGCAATACAGCAAAAGAAGTAGAAAATTAAACATTACAAAAACTTGGTAACTAGCTACTAGTGGAGTGGTTCTCAGCCTGTGGGTCCTGACCCCTTTTGGGGTCATATATTAGATATCCTGCATACCGATATTTATATCACGATTCATAACAGTAATATAAACTACAGTTACAAAGTAGCAGTGAAATAATTTTATGTTTGGGGCTCACAAAAACATGAGAAGTGAATTTAAAGGGTCACAGGATTAGGAAGGTTGAGAACCGCTGTCTAGTGACATAGAGATCATTCTACACAATGAACACATTGACTGCCATATTGTCCTGAACTGAGGCTCTGTATAGTTTAGAGAGTTCTTTAGATCATACCACTGGAAGGAGTGTCTTGTGTATGCTGTCTCCGTGACAAGTCAACACAGGACCCATGAGCAGAGCAGAGCATTTAAAAGTCAGTGGTAGTGGGACTGGAGAAATGACTCATCAGTTAAGGTCACTTGTTCTTGCAGAGGACCTGGGCTCGGTGCCAGCACCTACAGACATTCTCTAAGTGAGTGATGACAAGTTAGATATGTGCAGTTTGACTCCAAAGCACAAATTTCCTACCTCTGCAAGAATAACTAGTTTTCTCACACTCTCAAAACTCTCTCTCTCTCCTCTCTCCTCTCTCCTCCTCTCCCCTCTCCTCTCCTCCCCTCCCCTCTCCTCTCCTCTCCTCTCCTCTCCTCTCCTCTCCTCTCCTCTCCTCTCCTCTTCTCTTCTCTTCTCTTCTCTTCTCTTCTCTTCTCTTCTCTTCTCTCTTTTTTCTCTGTCTGTCTGTCTGTCTGTCTGTCTCTCTCTCTGTGTTTACATGTGCATACATCCCCGTACATGTGTTGAGCCCATACATGTTACAAAGTCACTTCTTTCATTTCACCATGTGGGTCTTGGGGATCAAATCTATGTCATCAGGCTTGGCTACAAGTTTCCTTATCCACCAAGTCCCCTGCCTGTCTTTTCTCTCACTCTTAATGACATATTGATGGCAGCCAATGTTTCCTTACCACTACACAAAACTAACTTGGACGTTTAAAAAAATTTAACTTCATGTTTTACTCATCTTTTCTGCCTTTGGATTAACTGAGAGGTAAGGGAGGATGAAGAAGAGAAGTCCATATATGAAATGCTGCCTGTAGCCTCATGGATTTAAAAAACTTGGCCCCCAGCTGGTGGAATGTTTTAGAACTTTCAGGAGATGGATCCTCACTGAGGGAAGTATGTTATTGAGGGAGAACCTTGAGAGATGATAGCCCTGCCCCTCTTCCTGTGTACTCCTCCTTCCAGATTGAAGACACAATGAATGGGACTACCTGTCACATGTTTGCTTACTGCTAATGACCATGATGGGCATTACCCTCAAATTATAAGCTGAAATCACCCTTTCCCCCTTCTTGCCAGGTATTTGGTCCCTACAGTCAGGAAAGTAACAAAAGCACACACTTACTAGTTACAAGTGTAATATACTTTCCAGTACTTGCTTTGTAGCTACTGACCTTGCAATGGAATTAGATGTTAATAGAGCACTCCCACACTCTTAACAGTTAAAGGATTGTTGAGCTGTAGAGTTCACACACACACACACACACACACACACACACACACACACACACACACACACACACACACACAAGTGCATCTCTTCTACTCAATGCAGGCTTCATTTAGGTTGTCAACCTGACTAAATTATTGAATGGAGAGATAGCTGGTATAGTAACTCATGCTCTCTGGGTGTTCTGTGAAAGCAGCTCCAGATTAACTAAGGAGGAGGACCCAGCCCCCATCCCATCCAATAGGACATAGTCCTGCCTGGAGCAAAAGGGCAAGGGAAGGAGCCAGTCAGAGCGCACACCCTCCTGACCCCCGCCCCGCCCCGCCCCCACATTCCGGTGGGGGGAGGACAGTTTCATTCTTCCATGCCTTCCCTTCATAACACACTACCTTACCACCAAGGAGCTGGCAGAGCTTGGGCTGAAACCTTTAGTTCCTTGAGCCAAAAAGAAATGATTTCTCCCTTACATTGTTTGCTCAGACATTTTACCATGGCAATGAAAAAACCAGCTCACACACAAAACGCAAGTTTAAAGAAAAATGTAAAAAGTCAAGAGGAGCAAAAGGAGGCAGTCAAGGGTGAGACCGGCTGGCCACGTGGGAGTCAGTGCCTCATTCTTCAGTTCTCACAGGAGGCGCTGATGGGGGTCAGACAAGGCAAAGCGAGTTTAAATAAAGGGAAATTAAAGGTGTGTGGATCTGACCACTGGTCTGTTTTTTCTGAACTCAGAATTCACCTTCCTTACTGTTAAGTACAGTGATAAATCGGCCACACGTAGCCATTGGTTATTTTAGTTATTTAAAAATAACTACCGGGAGGTGGAGGCATCACTCTGGGCTTAAGAACAGTGGCAGCTCCCACAGAGGATCCAAGTTTGATTCCCAGCACCTGTATGGTGGCTCGTAACTGTACTGTCTGTAAATCTAGGTCTAGGGGATCTGACACCCACTTTTAACCTCTGAAGTCAAGCATCACACACATGGACGTAGTGCATATGCATACATGTAGGCAAAATACTCATACACATAAAACAATAAATCTAAAAAGTAAAAAATCAAAAATAAATATCAAACTGTAGGTTACAGGAAGTCAACGATCTCTCCTATTGTTATCTTCCCGTGCTAAACTTGACTAACATATATTTCATTATATTGGACTGATATTTTTCTAAATGCTGTTTTCTTGTTTTTTTTTTTTTTTTTAACAGTCCAGGTCATTTATCTCTTTCTGTACATTAGGTCATGAACTCATATGGGATGGGCTTCAGCAGTTCAGACTCCTTCCCATTAGTCCTCACAAAGTGTGCTTCTCTGGGTGGTGCAGGCTGGCGCTTCAGCTAAACCCAGGTGCTCATCTCTTTGGCTTCCTTCTTCTTCTGGTCCTTCTCCTGCACGTGCTTCAGGAAGATGTTCCTGCTCTTAGCTTGATGTGCTCAATGTGCACATTGATTCTCTTGGCAAGAATCTTGCCCTTAACTTGCTTGTTCACAGTGATGCCCACAGCATGCTGGGTGACGTTGTAGACCCTTCTGGTTTTGCCATGGTAACACTTATGGGGCATTCCTTTTTGAACTGTGCCCATTCCCTTGATGTCTACAATATCACCCTTTTTGTAGATTTGCATGTATGTGGCCAGAGGAACAACTCCATGTTTCCTAAAAGGCCTAGAGAACGTGTAGCAAGTGCCTCTCCCCTTCCCCTTTGTGTTTGGCATTTTAGCGAGTTACTGCAAGATGGCCTCTAAATACTGTCTCATCCAAAACATTATTTCATTGTTTGTTGCCTCACCTCAGGCACCACTCACCTTGTAGGTACAATAGTCAGACTTTCATTATTATGTTGGCCATAATGATGGCAGGAATGAAACGATCTCAAGGAGGAAGGGTGATTTGGGTTCAAAGTTTCAGAGTTCTCAGTCAACAATCCTTGGTGCCGTTACATCCAGGTCCAGTGTGAGGCAGAACACTGCCACATCAAGAGCAGGTTGAGAGGCCACTCACCTCATGGCATCCAGGGCATCCAGTCAGCCAGACACACACACACACACACACACACACACACACACACACACACACACAGAGAGAGAGAGAGAGAGAGAGAGAGAGAGAGAGAGAGAGAGAGAAAGAGAGAGAGAGAGACAGACAGACACACACACACTGAGAAAGACAGACAGACAGACAGACACACACACACACAGGGTTGGGAGAGGGGGAGGGAAGGAGACAGATAGAGCATGTGGGAGGGTGCTGCCCACATCCAGAGCAGATTTTCCTTAGCCTTTCACCTCTAGAAAAATCCTCAGACAAACCTAGAAATGTCTTCTACAAGGCCTGTAGGCACTCCTTAATCCAGTCAAGTTGATGAGGTTATCGAAAATCTGGAGGTAGTAAGGGACTTTTCCTGGTCCACTTCCCCTATGGGGGAAAGACCAAGGTGAGAGTCCTTCCTTTTGTGGGTGCTATGGCGAGAAAGCTTTCTACAGAACATACATTTACATTGAATCAACAGTGTGACAGTATTAAGACACAAGGGCTTATAAAAAAAAAGAAAGAAAGAAAGAAAGAAAGAAAGAAAGAAAGAAAGAAAGAAAGAAAGAAAAAAAAAAAAGACCCAAGACTTCACGGGGGCCCTACCCTCATCAATAGATAAGTGACCCAATGAACAAGGCACAGGCAAAAAAAAAAAAAAAGAAAGAAAGAAAGACAGACAAAGGAAATAAAGAGGTACAGGCAACCATTTGCCTCTTTTAGCCTTTCCACTGTCTGTTATCTGGGATTGCAGTAGCAAGCCACTGTCTTAGATGCTGAGAGAACCAATCCCTCACCCAGACATGGGAGCCATCAGTGTCTTGACCACACACTTCCCAGGCTCCCGAACTGTGGGAAATAAAATGCCATTGTTTACCAATTACCTGGATTCTGGAATATTGTCCCAGCAGCTTATCTTAGTCCATTTTGTGATGCTACGGCAGAACACCAGACATTGGGTAGTTTACAAAGAAAACACATTGGCTTGTTCAAGATGACTGTGCTCTATCTAGTTGGCTTCTGGCCAGGGTCTCATGGTTAAAGCGCAACAGGGCAGAGGTGAAGAAAGAAAAGCATCTGTGCACAGAAGAAGCCTTGGTTTGCACCATCGGTAGCCTCGGAGTCAGAGACCATAAATTCTTAAGCCTTTTCCTTTCCCAATCCTTTCATGCATATAATTCTTCTACAATACCAGACACATAAGCATATCCAATAGGTAGTAAAAGCATGGGCTTACTGATAATACATTTTAAGTTAATTAATTTATTAATTAATTATAAGCCACCATGGGTACTGGGAACTGAATTTGAGTCCTCTGCCTGAATAGCCAAGTGCTGTTAACTGCTGAGTCATCTCTCCAGCCTCCCCCTGCCCCAAACCCCTATTTAATGAGTTTTGATGAAGCTTGAGGCAGCAACTCAAACAGCAATTTCTGAAATCAAACATGATAACACAATACAATATAAATATATGCTAATTTGCTACTTACATGCTGGGGAATGACAGTAGGAAAATATTAGAAGTCTTTGTTTTCTGTAATTAAATCATTATGTTTCCATAAGAGCAGAGAACTGTCTATGTACAATAAAAATGTACCTCTTGAGGCTGAAGTACAGCATGTCAGCCCACATTTGTTGGCGTTGTGTGGTGGAGGCATGACAGCTTGCAGTGCGTAGTGTGATGTTGAATGGTTAGAAGCAAAGCTCCAGTCAAGTTCTGTGATACATGCATACGCCCTGTCAAAGGCCACCTGATATTATGTTCTAAAACCTTTCACTGTTGTCCAACTTCCCTTGGGCCCCAATACTCAGTTATACAACCCCATATGGTGTTGTTACCACCGCTTAAAAATGTCTTATAGGGAAGTTTACGGAATTAACGTCATGATAGCAGCATTGGTACTTTCTGAGGTTGACACCCTTCTAATCTAACCACCTCTCAGGAAGTTTTGCCTCTTGGAGATCCCGCCACCTCTGGACCCACCCATGGAGACCAAGACTTTTATCTGTGGATCCTTGGAGGACTAACCGCATTTTAACCAGAGCACAGAACAATTGGACGGGGAACAACAAGCCACCTCTCAAGACAGGGCTGAGTTAAGCATAACTTACAAATGATAGAGAATGAAGAATATTCAGTCATAAAGAAAATGATTTTTAAAAGTTTTTTATGTATGTTATGTATGTAGTATGAATATGTATGTACATGTATGCTTTGTGTGTGCACGTGCATGTGCTCAAATGTAGAGGCTCAAAGTTGATGGGAGACTCCTCCTCCTTTGTGCTCTACTTTGTTCGTTGAGACAGGGTCCCTCAATCAAACCCAGAGCTCACTGATATGGCTAGTCTCATGAGACAGCTTGCTGTGGGCACCCACTGTCTTTGCCTTTTTCTGAAGCTGGAATTATAGGAGAGCCATCCAGCCCACTCAGCACTTAATGGGTTCTGGGCATCTAAATTCTAGATTGCATGTATGCATGGCAAGCACGTTAACCACTTCAAGCCCAGAAAAATGAAGTTTGAAAAAAAAAACTTTATTTGATAAGGATCCTGATTTAGTGGTAAGAGTGTGTAATGGACACTGTGAAGCGTTTTTTCCTCTTTTTTTCTTGCATGCGTGTTGTTGTGCACGTTGCTCATATGGAGGCCAAGTAACAACTTTCAGAAGTTGGTTCTCTCCTTTCTTCACGTGGGGCCCCAGGGACTGAACTCAGATCATGAGGCTTGTGGACAAACACTTCCATCTCACTGGTCCTCTACATTGATATAGCCCTGCTGTTTCTAATTGGGCAAATCGGGCAACTTTTGTTTGAGTCGTGAATTCTTCATATGGTAAAAGGGCAGTGAGGGGAAAGCGGGAAGGGAGGGAGGAATGGGAGGATACAAGGGATAGGATAACAATTGAGATGTAATATGAATAAATTAATAAAATATATATATAATAAAAAAATAAATCAAAATTTCAAAAGGGGGGGTTTGTATTTATTTGAGGGCTTTTGTGTCAGAGGAGAAAACATGTGGTGCCCAGAGACTGAGTTTCCCTGTCCCCATGGGTCTCTCAGGTGGCTGGGACCTTAGACTCCCATTCTCTGCAGCAGCGACGCCATGACACCTGATAGGAATACAGAACATCGGATGCAGGACCTTGTTCCAGCCTTTGCCACACAGAGTGTCTGCTTCTGCTTCTGTCACGACGTCACCATTGAGATATAAGGAAGAAACACCACCAGGCACTCTGACCAATATAGAAAAGATGTGCTAAGTATGCCAGGCATGGAGAGCTCGGTCTTCATATAATTCTAGTTCAGGGGTTTCACTGTAAAGTCATGGTCAGGCACAAACAAATGGGTAGTTTGGCCACAGCTAGTAGATTTGAAATCATTATTAATTTTTAGTCCCATAAAAACATTGATTTAGATGAACCTTTATAACACTGAAAGTGCACTGTATTTAGGAGTAATTAACATCCTTTAATTAGGAAGAATTGCCAAGCACTTTTCTCTCTTGGCTCTGTGGGAGCTAGTGCAGCTGCATGCAATTTAATCACAAAGGAAACAGCTTGTGTTTTATGTTGAATCTGCCTCTAATGGATTAAAAAATATTCTTTGGTATCCTATTTTATAATTAAAAGATGCGTTTGAGTCACCAGTGTTACAAAATGTGATTACCCCAAATGCCATTAACCTTATGGATCAAACCTTTCACCTAGAAGTGTTCTCATGCGCGCGCGCGCACGCACGCGCGCACATACACACACACATACACACACACACACACACACACAGAGGATGGAAGTATAGAAAGTTGATCAGTGTGTCCATATGCTCATGGAGTTGTGTGGCTTAACACTGATTTCAATATTTTTTTTCTCTAGACTCACAGTACCACTCTCATATTTTCAGCGATACTCTTTGCTCGGCAGAGAGGCGTGTAGACAATTGCTGGGTATGAAAATGCTGACATTTTCTGAATTCGAATGACAAATGACATGCTCTTGTCAGCTGATTGTAACTCAGGAACATATGGTGCTTCTGATGGTGGGTGTTGTTTCAGAGTTTGCAAATCACACCATGAGAGAGAGAGTCCCTCTGGTGGGCTCCTGGAATACTTAGCAACTGTGAATCTGAAGTGACAGTGCAGAGAAAGGACTAAAAAAAAAAAAAAAAAAAAAATCCGCCTCCACCTTTTTGACAAGGAGAAGACAGTAGGAAACAAACGAGTGGATGCTTGGTTAATGCACGCAGGTGGCGGGGTCGAGATGCCAATCTACTGACAGAGGAAGCTTCATGTTTTCCTTTTAGAAAAACTAGAAAATGATGTGGTTTCTTAACCCAGCATGCAAATTATCAGATTTCAGAGAAAGAATAATAAAAAAAAATCCAGAAACTGACTAGATTTAGAATAATCCTCAACTATCCTACACAAAAGCTTGGAGATGGGGTAAATTAGTGCAATTTCTGGGGACAGAGAAAATTGGCAAAAGTACGTTCATCTCATAGTGTAAATGTACCAGAATTTCTTTATCCATTCTTCAACTGAGGGATATTTAGGAGGAGGTTCCCCTCGGTCAAAGACCTAGGGGAGAATAGGGTGAAAGCAGGAGGGAGAGAGGAACGGGAGGATACAAGTGATGGGATGGCAATTGAGTTGTAATCTGAATAAATTAATAAAATTTTTTTAAAAAGTATGTTCATCTCTCAATTGAGAGATAACCTCAGATAGTGAAGGCTTGAAAGGATATATCTGCTGTTGCACCCTGGGCAGTTTACTTAAAACCACCTTGTTCCATTCTTTGCAGAGTCTTTCAATGGACTCTTTGTTTTGTTCAGTGATGTCCACATTCAAAGCATTTCTACCACAGCCCAGTGGCCAGTCTGCAAGTCAACAGAACTAACTCACTGTCTGCTTCCATTACAGGAATGCTGTCCACTGCTCAGGGCACCTCCTGCGTCTGTCTGCTCCTCCTTAGAATCCAAGGCCGTCCAGTGTTTCTAACCACAAACAAGGCTACAAGTGGTCTAAGATGATACATTTTTCTCAGCTAAACATCCTCCCATTTCACCTCTCACCCAGAAAAATTTCAGAAAATTTCCCCCGGAATCAATGACTGCTGAGATTTTTTTTTTTCATTCAAGAAATGAAAACTGTCCAGTAATTTGTAGAACACTGGGACGGATGGTTGTCCATCATTCTAGGCTTTTAAGTTTACAGGTGTTAGGGGTGGATCCAGGTGACAACAACAAACAGCAATAATTCTAAGCAAACTGTGTCCTAAGTAGAATGTATGAATTAAGTCAAATAACTACTCACTGATAAGAAAATTTACCATCCTGTCTCACAACTGGGGAGGGAAACTGACACACAGAAAAATCCATCATCTTACTGAAGGTCCCCTGGGAAACCATGAAGCCATAGAATTCTAATACTGACACAAAATAGAAACTGATCATCTTCCCTGCAAAGCCTCCTGTTTTTGCCCACACTCCATCCCTAGGCTGGAACACTGTCCTTTATACTTTACTACTGACTTTGTTTTCATAGCCACAGGTCCCTGGATCTAAGGGCAAATCAGAAGTAAACTGGGTTGGGCCAGATGTTTGCTTTCTGCTAAGACTGCTGGACTCTTCTTGGGTTTGAAGTGGCTCAGAGGCACCTGAGCAAGCAGAAGTCTGGCCCAGGGAGGAGCCACTGTAGAGAGCAGCAGGCACTGGGGACCATGTGAGTTACAGAGCCTGCTTTGGGGTGAACAGTTTCCTCTCCAGTTGTTGGTTGTGGGAGATACAGACTGGCCTTGCAAGATTCTCAGATAAGTCCCATGGGACATTTACTAAAAACTCCATTGATTTCTTCTTGCTCACATGTGAGTGAATGCCTGGTACCTAAAAATCAAGTGCTTCTTGAGAAAACTGGCTTTTCTTTTAGGGGCATCTTTTTTTGTCTTCAACACACAGTTAATTTGGTCAGAGCGGCTGAGTAAGTGAGACTCTCAGGTGTGTGTCCAATTGCTACTGTTTGCTTCTCTAGAAAAGCGAATCAGCAGGAAGTGGCAACAACATGCCATACGCATGCTGAGTGTCCGGTGCAAGTTGCCATTGTGCCTATGTCCCCTGGTAGTGAGGACACTGTGGTGTTTTCATGGCACAAAACATTTAACATCTCTGACAGATAATAACACAAGCTCCACGGATGAGCCAACCAGATTTCTCATATCTTCAGTAAGTGCGGTCCTAGGGAAAGTTTTGGCACACATCAAATCAGTTGCACGGCTGATCCATACAACAACAAAGTGTTCACGTGTCTGGCTGCTGGCCAGAGGTCCTGAGTAACAGGAGTGAGCAGGGCAGGAAATTAGTCCCACCTTTGTGCACTCAGACCTTGATGTTGGGTTGGCATATACAGCAAAGTCAAGAGGTCCTCAAATGCAGTCTGAGGCTGTTGTCAGAGAACTCAAGTGTGACGTTATCCCAGGCTGTCTCGAGAAGTGGCTACCTTTACTAAGTGGTTGTTCATGGAAGAGTAGGCCAACAAAGGTTGCATGCCAGGTACCCTTGCATGTTCTCGGATTCTAAGCAATTCCCCCAAGGGCCATAGTGTGCCCTTGCACAAATATGAAACAGGAATTCCCTTTGGATGCATAGTTTAAAAAAAAAAAACATTTTGTATCTGTATGGACCCAGTCATCAGTTTAAGCTACTCTCCACGGCCCAGCTAATGATGTTGGAACACATGGCATTAGCCTAAGCTTGTCAATAGAGGGTGCTGGAGGAATGCTGGAGGAAGAAAGTGTCTTTCCCTGGGTCAGCTTCTGTTGGCATTTGTGGCACCTCCCTTTTGGACTCTTCTGCCAGCTCTGCAGTTGATGGTTTAAGACAGCTTGCTGTCCCCTCAGTAAGCTTCTCTGACATTCAGTGCACTCTATCGTGCTCTGTCCCTCAGGCCTGGTTGTCAGGATCATTTTTACATATGTATTCCTTACTTGGGTGCTTTGCTCCCATCCTATAGGAAACGGCAGCTTCCTAAATCTGTTATTGCTATACCATTTAGAGGTTTCTCTGTTACTCATATTTTCCACTGTAGTTACATACCTTGAACATGTAGTATTCTTATTATTTGAGAATTTTATGTAATGTACTTTGATTATAGTCACTCTACGCTCTTTTCCCTAACTCCTTTCAGATCTACCCCACCCCACTCAACTCTGTGTCCTCTTTATTACTACCATTTAAAAATAGCCAACAGGGTCCAATTTATTCTGGCCATGGTCAGGGTCAGCCATGGTCACCCTAACAGGGGCTACACCCTCACTGAAAACTGACTCTTCTTTCCCCCAAACTGTCAACTGTCAGTGGCTCTTCAGATGGGTGTAGGGGCTCATGATTCCTCCCCCATGCAAGCTGGGATGTTGACTGGCTTGATGTTGTGCAGATCTTGTGCAGGCAATGACAGCTGCTGTAAGTTCCTAGTCCAATGGCCCTGCCATTTCCAGAAGACATACTCTCCCTGTGTTTCTACCTTACCTCTGCTCTCTCTTCTGTGATGTCTGTCTCAGCTATGGTTTCTATTGCTGTGACAAACTCAACCACCGATAGTAACTTGTGGAGAAAGAGTTTATTGCACTGACACTTTCAGGTAATATGCTATAACCGAGGGAAATCGGGGCAGGACTCAGCCGACAGGAATATGAATTCAGGAACTGAGGCTGAGGCCATGGAGGAATGCTGTTTACTGACTTGTTCTCCATGGCTTGATCAACCTGCTTTCTTATACCATCCTAGACCATCAGCCCAGGGTAGTACCACCAATGGTGAGCTGAGCCTTCCCACATCAATCAAGAATATGCCCTACAGACTAGCCTACAGGTTGATGCTATGGAGTTTAACTATGTTTTCTTCTTTCTAGATGACCATAGTTAGTGTCAAGTCAACATGGAATGGAACTCAACCATCACAGTGGGTGAAAGACAGGTGGCCCTTTGACAAGACTTAGTAAATAATGATGCTTTGTACGAAGGGGGAAATGGCCTTACTTTCCCAGAGCCAATGCTATCATCAAGGCATTGAGCTTGCTGGAGAGAGCTTGGTTGGCTGTGAACCGTAGGTTGCTTGCAGAGGTCAGTCTTTCTGGACCCCTGCAGCTCTATAAACTCAAAGGTAAGTTGCTATGTCTCAGATCTCAAGATGATGTCTTCCTAGTGGGAGAGGACACAGGTAGACAGCTGGATGAAACTAGGCATGGGTGATGGGGATGGTGCTTTTGTGACGAGCCCTGTGGGCAGAAGGCCCCTTCCATTGACCGGTGGGTGAGCCATTAGTGATCTAAGAGATAGTCTTCCCAGAGTAAATGCCTGAAGGGAAAACAAGGTAGGACTTAATACCTTTAGTTTCACAGTCCTGTGATGAATCTGTGTTTATGTTTAAATCTGTATCATTTACCTGATTGAGCTGAACAGGGTAAAGAAACACTATCTCTAGTTGACCCTGCTTACACAGCATTACCAGTGATGTTTTATAATGGATGTTGACTCCAGGATAGAAGGACTTATCAGAGTTATTGTATAAGCAGCAACAGTAGCAATGTAAATAAAACAAATAGCGCACAAGCACTTTAGACATTCAATATCACAGGTGCTTAAAGGGTCCACACTGGGTACTTCCTGTGTGCCTGGCTTTGTTCTGAGTTATTCCCCGTGTATTTGCTCACATAGTTCTCAAAGAGGGACACTGAGCAGCCCAAGTGGCAGATTGGGATTTCAATCTTTTCTGGCTCTTACCCTTTACTCTCTATTGTTAGGGGAAAAAAAATCCCTACAAATTATTTTGTAACCTTTAGTTATCTATGAACAGGGATAATACTTTTTACATGATAGGAGTGTTGTATTGATACATAATTGAGGTGGCATCAATGTTGTATATTCTAGACAATCTGAAACTTGTTAGAAGTTAAAAACATTTTTTTTTTTTTTGAGAATTAAGTTTTTAAATTTTATGAGTTTGCCTCAATGTATGTGCATGCTGTGCCTGTGGAGGACGGGAACAGGCATTTGATCTCTGGGGACTGGAATTACAGATGCTTATGGGTTATCATGTGGGTGCCAGGAGGGTGCTGGGGATTGACTCCTGGTCCTCTGGAAAAGAAGATAGTGCTTTTAACTTCTGAGCCATCACTCCAGCCCATCTTAAAAGTTCTAATGTCTGTTTTGCCATTAATCAAGGCATGATTGATTACATGATAGTTATTATTTTATATTTTTAAAAAGTTTTTCCTGATGTAGGCAAAGTATCACTTTCTTGGTGGGGAGCGGGGTACACATGATATTCTTAAATTAAAGGAAAATAAAATTCTGTAGCCAGGATTAACGATTGAGGGAAGGGATATAGTACTGGCCACCATTAGAACATGATGAGCAAGATGCTATGAGCCTCCTACCTGCTTTATAATGGCGAGTGATATTAATTGATCTCTGTCTGAATAACCATCTTAGTTTTAAAAACCTCAATTTACTAAATAGATCAAGGTGCTGCAAAGCTGAGCTGTTACTGGTGAAGCCGTAGTAGGCCTTTTGCCCACATCCACCCCCCCCCCAAAAGCCCTACACAATCTTCAAGTGAGAGGAGGGAAAAAAAACAACCACATGGGACTAAAGAAGATGGGCCCGTAGGTGATTTCTCTTTTCCATTTGCTTTTAAGGAAAGGGAGAGTAGAAGATAATGCGGAGTAATGGCTGCACTGTGGGGTTGTGGATTGAGCAAATGCAATAATGTGCTACTCGGGCATTCCATCTTTCTGTTCTGAAAGTCCATGAACATGAATATACAAATACTCACCGGAAAGCCTCCTGCTCAGGGTTATCTATTGAAAAGGCTTCATAAAAATATTGCTGTAAGAGTAGGGTCTTTTTATTGGCTTAAGCTGACTCGAATGCTACCCTTCGCTCTTGGTTGGGGTGGGGGATGTTAAGAAATGTAGAAATATAGCCGTAACTGTGACACTCAGACATTGTGAGTTGGTAACCAAGGCAACTCCTTCCATTATGCATTCAGACTTTCCTGTTGATTATCTATTGTAATGCCAATAATTGCAGCCTGAGAGGAGTCTCTGTTTGTTGTGGAGACAATTAGCACTTGAAATAAAATAACATATTTGAATAAATTGGTAAGATCCAAGGTTTGACTGGACCTCTCAGGGACAAGCTGCAGCTTCGCAGTAGGAGCGACTGACTTGTGTCTCAGCAGCCTATGGAGGGAGCATCTTCCTCTCACATTACTTGAGGTCCTGTTGGTGGTGGTTACCGTTGAAAACCTTCTGCCTCTTCTTAGATTGTGTTGGGAAATACCTTAATTCACATACACCTGCAGGAGGGTAATACTGAGTTTTCACTGATAGGCTTATTCACATAGCTTGTCTCTACACGTAACGCTTCATTAAAAATATTCCCCTCAATTACTGTCATAATTTCGCTCCACTCTTCTAAGACTGTATATTGAGTAACTGTTTCTTTTAATTCAGGTGTGTGTGGCCAGAAAGCATGCAGTCTTTAAAGCCTGTATCTTTGCCTTGCCTTCAAGTACCGCTTCATGAGTGAACACCGCCATTTGTATTGTGATTGTTAACTGAAAAACATCACCCTTGGACCCATGGCTGTCGAGAGAGTTTTCGATACATCGCTGTAAACCTTTTGTCCTCTAAACACAAGTAAGTTTCCCCTGGAATAACTGTGTTTGTTTTCAGAGTTACACTATTTGTATAATCTGTTCTGGTAGAATAGTGAACAGTGTGCATAGCTGTGCTGCCTTGGCCCTTCCCCCACCCCACCCCCATGTGCAGAGACTGCAAGCATTTGTGTCACCATACCCAACTGGAGTCATGTGTTTTTCTCAGCCCTCTGTCACATTGTAATGGTGGCGCTCTAGGAGAATAGCCTGCAGTTTGTCAAACTACATCAATGACTAAGGGAGAAAAGGTCTTTTAAATTCAGCAATAGAAGCTAGTCCAAAGCCGCATTCTCCGATCAGCTTTAAGTCATAGAGCTGTTGGATTGATCTCCATCTGTCTATCTTTTCTATCTCTAAATTGGTTCTGAATCCAACTGGGACAAGGGGGATGTTATTTATTGGCTGTCCCCAAACACCTAACATATGTTTTCCATATCGAATGTGGTTGATAAGTATTAACTGTTGACAACGTCAGAATGTAAATTCCACGAGTGCAGAGCCTGCTCTTATCTTCTTCACTGCCATTTCTCTGGATATAAAAGTTGCTAAACACAGAAAGTAAAAAAAAAAACAAAAAACAAAACAAAAAAAACAACAACAACAACCAAAACAGTTCAGATCACAAATGTTCCCACTCCCATTTCAGAATAAGGTATTTGAAGCACTTCGTATTTGGTTCTTTACATTAACACCATCTCCCCAAAAGTCATAGTTTGAGATTTCACTAAGAAATTTGTTTGGGGGAGTCCTTTGATTATATACAGGAATGAGAGCTATGGACACTTTGCTATTGTTAGGCACAATGACAGACAGGCAACAGCAAACACTCCATAGCGGAGATTCCATACTAAATTCTCTTTGGACTCACAGCCAAGCCCTAAGGAACATGAAGGATTTGAACCTGGTTCAGAATGCTGACCTAGGCCTCACATAAAACTGAGTAGGAAGCAGTTTCATAGTAATATACCTGAACTATTGTATCTAACAGGACACAAATGACGGAGCCTATCATGCTGTGGGACCCTGGGAAACACATTTTCAATATGGAAAGGTGATTCTTGTTACCAGTGAGTATGGACTTTTAAATCTGTTCTTTGAGCCTTGTGAGACTCTGTTGGGTAAGGTTGAAGTCTGACTTCTCCAGATGGACTCACTTTTCTCAGTCGGGTTCTCACTCTACCTGATCTGGTAACCCCAGATTTTGTAAGGAGTGTCACATAGTCCTCAAAGAAAATTATAGGCCAGAACCTTTCCTGACCAGGAACTTGTTTAGCAAGCACAGGGAATTCCTGGAAGTACTTACCCTATGCTGAGGAGATCCTAGCCCCAGCAAAGGACCTTTAATCTTACATAGAAGTCATTCCCCCAACCATAGGATAATTAAGTACTGTTTTCTCTTTCTTGTGATAGAGCCCAGTGTCACTGCAAATAAACAAGTTACTGAATCACTGTGAGTAGATGAACTATCCTGGCACCCTTAGCTCTAGTGCATCAGACACCCTCAAAACCCCTCCCCACTGCCCAAGGTTTATAAATAAAGGCTGGCTGGCATGTCACTCCTTTACCATGACCGTCTAAGACTCCATTTGTTCCAGGAAGAACCACCACTGGACTCCTGGTGGTCAGGCAGCAATATTGGAACTGCTTTTGCAGGCAATGGGGCCTGTTCCACCACTGCCGCTAGTTCAATGCTGACCCCAGGTGAAGCACCTCAAAGCCTGCATCTCAGCAGGCCTGCCTGCTATCTGGGTTTGGACATCCACTTGCAACTCAAACAAAGAGCTGTAGCACTGGTATCATCACTGGCTTCTGGGTCTCCCGAGTCTCTACTGCCACCTGAGACTCGCAGTCTCATTCTGAAAGAGCTGAACTGTAACACTCCTTGGAAAATTCATTTTTCACTCCCCCCTACCCCCGCAAGAGAGGTCAGAAACCTGGCTTAGTGTCCAGGCCATGAACCTCACCCTTGCTCTATGCTGCCTCTGAGCAGGAAGCAGGACCTTGGGACCTTTGACCTCGAGGTCCCTCCTTTATCATCTGGAAGCAAGCAGCACCTGGATTGACTCATGGGACACGGGACCCAGGACACTGAGTGACAGAACCTCTCTAGAAAAGAGCCAGATCTTGGCAGAGTTCTAGCTGGACAGAGGACTCTGACTGAGCAAGAAACAAACAGGAGAGAAAGAACCCTACGTTGGAAGATGGAAGCCCTGAGAAACTCCCAGAGCTGTCTAAGTTAGAGTTTCATTGCTGTGAAAAGATACCATGACCACAACAAGTGTTATAAAGGAAAACATTTAATTGAGGTTGGCTTCAGGGGCTTAGGCCATTATCATCACATTGGGGGAAGCACGGCAGCATGCAGGCAGACATGGTGCTGGGGAGGTAGCTGAGAGTTTTATATCTTGATCCACAGGCAGCAGAAGGAGACTGTGAGACTGGGCATAGAGCAAAGGCCAACTTTACAGTGACACACTTTCTCCAACGAGGTCAAACCTCCTAATGATGCCACCCCCTGTGGGCCAAGCATTCACACACATGAGTCTGTCGGGGGCCATTCTGGTTCAAACCACCACAAGAGCACAGGGAATCCATGGTGCTGCAGGACATGAAAGGCTAGCTTAGGGGCTGAAGAAGAAGTGATGACGCAGTTTAGACTGTAGAGTGTTTACTCTTTGTCTTTATCCAAAGGACAGGGAAATGTCCACTGCTCTCATTTCTGTGTATAGATTAAAGTATTCACTGGGAATTTCTTAGTGAAATTCCAGAGTTATTGTTCTTCTATTCAGTATTGTTAATGTAGAAGACTTGACTGTTAGAGATGGTGCTAAGGGGCCTCACATGGGTCAAGCATATGAACTGAATTGTTTGGCGTGATTCTGTGTCCCAAAGGCTCATTACTCATGCAACAGAGTCCCCTTCATGCTGGAACAGCTCCTAAAGACGGACTTCATGGTTAGAGTGCCTGGGTTTGAACTCTACCCTCTGACTCTCTAGCTGTCTGTGAGATATCCAGTCAGCTTCGCATCACAAAACCTTAGTTTCTTCTTCTGTATAAATGTATGTGGGGGGTTAGGATAGTGTTTACCACACAAAAATATTGCGAGAGTTTTATAGTATGAGTCAAGATACATGTAGTACTTGTATAAAAATGAACGAATTACCCATGTATATAAATGCAATGAGTTGGTAAACACTGGTGATCAGTGTGCAGAGAGAGTGGTCAGGAAAGTACTTGCTGTACAAACATGAGGACCCGAGCATGGGATGTGCTTTCAATGCCAGCACTGGGGAGGCAGAGCTGGGTGGATCCCTGGAGTTCTCATAGACACATAAACCCTAATCTGTGAACCCCAGGCCTGTATTGTCTCAAATAACAACAGAAAACAAAATCAACTACAAAACAAACACAACAAAACAAAACCAACCAACCAACCAACCAAACAAACAAAAACCAATGTGGGTGGAGCCTGAGAAGGACAGAGAAACACCTTAAGTCAAATCTTTGTCCCCTACATACAAACACATATACATCCTCTAGATGTGAATAAACAAAGTATTAATTAATTAAGGTTGAATATGAAAGCTGTTCTCTTCTTTCCTCTAGGAACCTCAGTGACACGTAAGTTGGTGGTATGATCTTTGCTTTAACAGTCTGGGGCTAAGAATTATTTCTATTGCATAATTTTGGGTTTATTCCTTTCCATATATATATGTATATGTATATATGAACATATATGTGTGTACAGACATATATATTACACATATCCTATATATAAATTTTATTTTAATTTGTAATTATGTCTACGAGTGTATGCCTATATGTGTGTGTGCGCTCGAGGGTAGATGGCTTCAAAGGCCAGAAGGTATCAGGTCTCCTGGTGCTGAAAGCCAAACTTGTGTCTTCTGTAAGAGCACTACATGTTCTTAACCACTGACCTGTCCCTGTGGCCCTTTCTGATATATTACTGAGCCCTTTGAATGTTCCTGATATAGTGATAGAAGCTGTGGAAAATCTCAAGAAGCAAGTAAATGTAATCTCTCTTTCTTTCTCTCTCTCTCTCTCTCTCTCTCTCTCTCTCTCTCTCTCTCTCTCTCTCTCTCTTCCCCCCCTTCTCAAGCATTTAGAACTTGTCTGAAGAGACAAAGCATAAACCTCATATACAATGTAGAATGTCAGTATAAAACACAAGATGTATGCCAAGGCCATTGGTGACTGACGATCGATGATTTCAAACTTAGGATCTCATACTGTCAGAATCCACTGTGTGTAATGTAGAATTCTGAGTCTTTTCTTTTACATAGGGATAATTTTAGCCTAAAGATCATTATGTAAAAAATCACTCAATTCCACAGTTGTTAGAGAAACATATAACCTGAACCAAGAACGTGCTAGAGATATAGAGGAGTGCATTAGGGAAACACAGTATCAGTAGTGCTTTTGGAATTAGGCCCACTAATTTACTAGAAGGACTCTCAAAAATCACCCCCAAATTTGACTGGGTGTACATGAAAATAAATATGAGCAAAAGTTCTCAAATACTTACATTTTGATAGATGTAGTGAATATATTTGTTTAGAAAAATGAAGTATGAATAATCATATAGAAGGTGAGACTAAGAAAAGAATAACACTGAATGCATTGTGGGTACAAGCAGAAAATCATCATTATTTGTAGTAGATGAGCACAGGTAAGTCTGTTTCTGTCTCCTCAGTGAGAATATTTTGGAATAATATACTCGGGAAAATGAAGACGTGACATGTGCCAGTAGTTATAAGGTCCTGCCAGACGGACTTATGTAGGCAGCACAGACATCATCTAGGCTTGTGCATGTGTGAGGGTATCTCTTACATGAACCAAGGATTAACAAAGTAATTATGACGTTCTCTGTTCTAGTTTGAGGGACAAGGCTTGGTTGACATAAGCAGGGCCTTTTGACTTTGAAGAGGGAGACTGTTTTAAAAGTTGTCATCAGACAGGAGCTATCCAGGAAAAAAAAAATATGTGGAATTCTCAGACAATTGATGAATTCAGGTTTATTCAGGATACCAAGGAGACTCTGATTCTAAAGACATATGGATCTGGTGGCAGTAGAAGTAAAGGGTAACCTTAGCTGCTAATAGTCATAGTTGCTGATAGAGTTATCCTTGGCTAACAGCCCAGGTGCTGCAATGAGTTGGAGGCTACCCAGTGCTACACAGTGTGTGCACAGTTATCCATGACTACATAGAGACTTTTTAACAACCTCAACCCCAAAAGAGAAATTGAGATGGCTTGAGAAAATTTAATTATCTTTAAGAAGCTACATAAAATGAGCTTGTTCATTAGAAAAAAGTAACTTGTTAACAAATCATAAAGGAATGAAATTTTATATGAATATGAAATTAATTTTAAGTATAGAATAAAATAAACATTGTTAGAGATAATATTTACTCAAAGAAGCTGACTATGCACATGTACATGTTATGAAAGCAATTCTTTTATATAACCAACAGATACTTTGGAATTTTATGGTGAACTTCAAAAATCAATCAATGAAAAATGTGAAGAATTTAGGAATCTATATGTCTCAACATGATTTCCTTTAAAAAACTAAACTTTGGAATATATTCAGCATGATTTTTTCACACTCAAAAATAATTGCCTAAAAGCAGAAAAATAAAAGAAAATTATAGCATGGACACAACTTGTAAATCTCAAATACTTCAATGAGCATGGCTCTCTATGCATTTATGCCAGAGTTTATGGGAAGTGTCTGGAAATTCATGCAGAACACTAGTAAAAAGTTAGAAGATAAATGATTCAAATTGAGGCCAACCAAGTTATCAATCAAACTACAAATGTACTTTATGGTTCATTTAGTTCCAGGGTAGTTCATGAAATAACCTGTTTGCTTTCTGACAAAAAAGCATATAAATTTAGAACTGATTTCAGTAAGAACAAACGTCTTTTGAAAAGACAAAATTAACTCCAAAGTATCCCTCCTTTTGATTGCTCACCATTGTTGATCGAATTAAATGCACAATTTGCAACTCAGTTACTTACTCCGAAGTCTAGGTGACTCAATCTATGGTCGTTGTTCTACTAATTCATGGCTTATCTCTTCATGGTGGGTCACTAACTTCTGTAGTGAACAGGGTAATTTTAAGTGCCTGCCTAGTCATAATGAACTCATCCTGTATTTTTTAACCTTATCCTAGAAGATCGCCCACGTGTCTCTTTGGAGCTCAGTCTCGACAGCTCAGATGCCCATGGATGCTGTGCAGATAGATGACCAAAACAGGTGCGGTGAGTCCGGAAGGGAGCAGACAGATGGGAGAGGCCACTCATTACCTGAAGGCCCAGCTTCTCCGTACTTCCATGGTGGTCACGTGCTGACGATATTCCTGAATTCTAGGTCTTTCTATTCTTCAGGAAAAAATCAGAAGTCTAACTCATATTAAACCTCCAAACTTTGAATACTGACAATTTATGGAAATGTGTGTGTGTGAGTGTGCATGTGTGCGTGGGTGCGTGCATGCGTGCGTGCGTGCGTGTGTGTGTGTGTGTGTGTGTGTGTGTGTGTGTGTGTGTGTGTTTCTGCTTGCATGTTTGTGGCTCCTGTGTATGCCCAGGTGCATATATACATGCTGTGTTGGGTGGCTACCTTCATATTCATTGAGTCAGAGTTTCTTAATTGAATCCAGAATTCATCAATATGGCCAGGCTGGCTAGCCAGCTTACTTGGGGGTGTACTTTATCTTCCTTTACAAGTAGTAGAATTGCAGGTAGTCACCCCACTCACCCAGCATTTACATGAGTTCTGGGCTTTGAACCTGTGGCCCTCATATTTACATGGGAAGTGTGATAACTACTGAGCTGTCTCCCCAGGCCTCAGCTCACTCTCTCTGGAACATGTTCTGACTCCGTGGCTATGGTTTTGACATTTGTCGTCTCCACCGATTCTTATAGTGCAGTCCTAATCCTCGGAGTGGGGCCTATGAGTGGCGGTTGGTCACAAGGGTGCAGCGCTGACAAACAGGATTAGTACCCCTACAGGAGCACAGCGTGCTTTGTCACCTCTCCTACAGGTGCGGTGGCAGAAGCGGCACGGAGGGGATGAGGTAGACCCTCACCAGACATTGACTCTGCTGGCCTTGATCTTGGCCTTTTTAGAATGTGAGAAACACATTTCTGTTGCTTTTCAGTTTGCCAGTCTATAGCATTTAATTATAGCAACGTGAATGGACTCCCTCAGCTTCCCAGGTTTCCTTTCTCGGACTCCATGAATTTATCAACTCCTTCTTGAAAGTAAAAATTTCCTTTATTTTGCTCATGTATAGAACAGCTCTGTTCTTATTGCTAAACTCTCTGCAGGTAGAGATCTTACGATGGTGCCTGATTTCTTAGGCGGTACTCAGGAAATGCTTGCAACCTTGAGTTGAATCGGAGGAGACCTACTCACAAAAGCCCTCGTCAGGGTTGTTTACAGAGACTTTCGTTTCGGCTGAGCACTACAGAGTTAATATTACAGGGAGAAACTCAAGAGGAAGGAAAGCTAGTTACATTGTTTTTCTCAACAGATGGTGCATCTGGACTTCCTAATGTGCTATTCTGCCTGGGTAGAGTTGTCATATAATGAAGTAATAGTGGTCTGCACAATCGTCAGTGACTGACGCATATATGTAAGCTTTTAGCGCATGAGCGCCTTACCCGCTCCTGAGATCACTCAGCGAGAGCTGTTTCTAGGTGGGATCCTAAAGAAGTCTTGGTTGGTTTTCATTTGGGAAGAGGAAGTTTAGAGGGAACTGTGACCCGAGGACACGGGACTCAGAATTCTTTGGCTTCCCGTTGTTACTACCGTGGGTGGTTCAACAGAACTGGGGGTTATAGGTGTAGTCCTGCGCCCCTCTCTACTGAGAATTAACACGCAGTTTTCAAGCTGTGTAAACTGCATTATTTATGAGGGAGGTGAGTGTGTGCTAGAAAGACCATTTAAACGCAGTCAGCCGTTTGACCTTGGAAAGCAAGGAAGTCACCTGACCGCCTCAAGTCTAGTTTTCCCACGAGTAAGATAAGAAAATGAGAATGGCTTTCTTGTAGAGTAATCCTCATCTCAGGATTAAGGGAAATAATATCTGTGCCAATGCTCTCTTAGACGTGCTATTGCAGTGTTTACACCCGCTTTGCTTTCTTGAATAACGTGGCACTTGCTTCCTTGATGGGAGATACTTAATTTCTTGGGAACTCTCTGGAGTTAGCAAACCCGGATGAAATCTGGCTCCCATCTTGTCTGTGTCTGCTTCACTTGATGGTGGTCGAGCCGAGAGGTCTCAACAGAGGCCCTACATCCTGCAAAGTCAAAGACATTTCCTATCTAGCCCTTTGCAGAAATAATTATGCTGACTCCTGCGTAATTTTTCACTCTTACGAAGTATGCAAACATTTAGCTTCAAGGCTGAACTTGAAGACAGCCCCAACTAGACCCTTTCAGGTTTTCTATTTATTTTTCCTATGGTCACAGGGCAGGAAGGAAAACACCTATGGGATCTGGGACTGAGACAATAATTGCTTCTAAGTCTTATCTACCGCAGCCAGAAGAAAACAGCTGGGGGGAAAAACTCTATAGAGAAGGGCAGAATTAAAACTGTCTGGGGATTTCCACTGCGCTTTTGGCACAGAGAAGGAAGATTTGAAGGCAGGAGAAAATGTTTCCGGTTTAACAGAATTGAAAAGTGAGCACAAATCAAATTAGTGAGGGTGATAAAGTTTGAACAGGATACATCTCGCTGCTGTTCTCAAAGAACCAATGGATACATATCGGTAAAGGTCTCACCAGTTCTCCAATTTGTTTAATAAAAGGCATTTAAAAAAAAATCAAATGGATCACTGGGCAGGAATTTGACCAGAAACACCTCCCAAGTGATAATTAGCTTGCCAATTTTTCCTCAGAGTTTTATGTTACCATAAATATTCATGACACATCTCCCATCAAACTCTGGGTTCTTCAGGAAACAGTTATCAGTTTAAGAAGAACATGAATCAGACTGATAAAGCTAATTGGTTGGGGTTCCTTTTCTCCTTCATTTTAAATAAAGCTGTCGAAGTTTCCCATGGTAATGAAGACCTTTGTTGTTATGACAACTGCTTATTCCTTTGCCTTTGAAGGAGCTGGCGATGAGATAGGCGGTACACATCAGGAATAATTAACCCAAATGGTGGGCGAGACACAACCGCTTAGCTGAGTAAACCAGCTTCAACATAAGCAGGTTCAATGGTTTTCAGTTAGCTGTTTTCACGTTGCGATATATTTCATCTGAGCTGGTAATTTGCCCCAACTTCCATGGTGCTTTTATGTAGAGAGATCTTATATGTTTGTATGCATGTGTGTGTGTGTGTGTGTGTGTGTGTGTTGCTCACTGTCCAACCTGCTTTTCTCCTAGGTGGTCTGACACACCTGTGGTGAGTTTTTCAGGATGACAGCACAGGGAAGCTGGCTGAATTTACTTACACTTACTCTGATTTTATGCCAGCAAATGGAAGTGAGTCTGTAGGTCCCACCACTAAGAACCACAGAACAGTGCTCATTAGCTGTATGTTGGGTCCTCCCATTCTCTCTCATTTTTCAAATTTAAATTTTTATTGAGAGGTTCATACACAAATACTATATCTATATTATTTTCACTCCTCCCTCTTCCCCTCCAACACTTCCTGTTCCTCATGGCGTCTTCTATCTTTATCATTGCTTCACAGGAAGACACATGGGCAGGGAGGGAGGCAGACGGACAGATAGACAGACAGACAGACCCATAGACAGACAGATAGATAAATATGTTGGCGTTATGTTCTTGTGGGCTGTGTACAGTTTACCCTTGTTCATTCAAATGCTGATTTCTCTACCCCACTATCTGGTTTCGATCCAGACATTGCATTGTGATGCTTATTCTAAATATCTCCTGACTCAAGTTTGTGTAAATATGTCATCATTTGCTCTCTGTATTGCCAATAAAAACCAACTAGCCAATGCTGAGAAATAACAGAGAGTAGGGTGGGACATCCAGTGAGTGAGGGGAGGAGAAAGAGGAAGAACAGGATGATGCCATGAGGAGAAGACCAGGGAAATGAACTGGGCCTAGGAGATGATTTAAAACCAAGTATATAATATGTGAAATCTGAATGGGAAGAAACTATACTCACATGGAGGTTTAGGATGGAGGTTTATTATTGCACAGCATTGTGCTATAGGCTAATAAAATAGATCTTAGTCTCTTTGTGTGGTGATTTGGGTTTAAAGCTGGTTAAGAAGTAACTGCTGATTTCACTAAAGTAATAATTCAATAATAAATATTAATAATCTTTCAACAGAGACAGACAGACAAGCAGGCAGGCAGCAGACAGAGAGACTGGTGAGCAGGCAGGCACACACACACACACACACACACACACACACACACACACACACACAC
>OU015745.1:10924047-10938946 GCA_907169655.1 Acomys percivali | reverse complement strand
TTTCTTTCTTTCTTTCTTTCTTTCTTTCTTTCTTTCTTTCTTTCTTTCTTTCTTTCTAGAACAGTAGTGTTTCGTTTTACCCCAGATCTCCTTGGTATCTAGTCTCTGGTTCCTGGTCACCCAAGCAGTATCAGGTATGCGTTCCTTCTTGTGGAATGGGACTTAGAGCAAATCAGACATTGCTTGGCTACTTCCACACATTCATAACTACCATTGCCTCAGCATACTTCGCAGGCAGGACAGATTATAGGTCAAAAGTTTTGTGGCTCGATTGCCATCCGTGCTTCTCTTTCAGTAGCCTGCGGAGTTCCTTCCTGCACCAAAGAGACTAGAACATAGGGGTGAAGGCTCCACGTAGGCACCAGCTCAACTTCTCCGTGTTCAATGAGTTGTGTGGGTGTTGTCCTCAGCATTAGGACCTTGACATCAGTTTGTGGAGATCAGCCTTTTGTCTTAGCAACATCCTGGGTTTTTTTTTTTTTCAAGATTTCCATCAGACCCCCTTGGCCAATAACTCAATTGACTGCACCCTAGTCCCATCACTGGAAGTCTTGCCTGGCTACAAGAGATGGTCTGTTGAGATTCCATATGTCCCATTAACAGGGGTGCTCTTCAAGTAGATTCTAGGAAGTTTCCACTTCTCTAGGTTTGCACACCACCCCCCAAATGCCCCTCGATTTCATCAGCCTTTCCCTGCACTCTCTCCTTCGACCTAACCCCTCCTGTCCCCACATACCCTAGTCTACCTATAAAATCTATTTTGTGTTCCCTTCCCAGAGTGATCCCCACAAGGCCCTTTCTCTTTACCTAACCTCTCTAAGTCTGCAGGCTGTAGTTTTGCTTTTGAGGAAAGGTTTTATTTCCTTAGTCTAGCCTCAAAGTCTTTGTAATAGCTCAGGATGACTTGAGTTTCTGCTCTTCCCGCAGCTACCTCCTGACTTCTAGGATTACAGCTTATTCCCCATGCTTGGTTTTAGGGTTTATCTTCTTCTGAAGAGCTATCCACAGCTTTATTCATGCTGAACACACCTGCCTTACCCACTAAGCCACACCTCCAGCACTGGTCTAGTATTTAACAAGATACATAGCTCTTTATAGGCAGAGATAGGAAGGTAGTGGATAGTTTAAAGCCATCTAGGTCTACATAGCAAGTTCTAGGAGAACTGTCATTGTATATAGAGATATTACATTGAAAATAAACATATACATAAATAAATATGATGTACCATATCTACAATTGTACTTTTCAGTGATTTAGCCAGCTGTCCTCCATGAACCATGCATCCATCTGATTGCCTGTATATTAATCTGTCATAAGCAAATTGTTAACAACTAGCAAACATAAGTTGTGGATGTTTTATGTTATATTTTACTTCATATATCTCTTTTTTTAAAAACAGGTTTATGAAGGTCTACAGATATGAGCCTTGGATTCCAGATACTTGAGAGCTGAGACAGGGAGGTCATAATTCCAAGGAATGTCTGAGCTACAGAGTGAGTCCAAGTTCAGATAGGGCAGCTTAGTGAGATCCTGTTTCAAGATAAACAGTACAAAAGATGAAGTCTGAGCAATGCACCAATATTTGAGTGTAACAATAAGTCATTAAGAGTCAGTTGATTGCTGTTTCCCTTTAGCAGAGTAATAGTAGTGTGTTCTCCTCTGGAGCTTATGACCTTTCTGGCCATGTGTCACTGGATCTGATAACAGTGTAGAGTATTGGTTTAATCTTGTGGTGTGGGGCTTAAATACAATCAGAGAGTAGTTGGCTACTCCCATGATATCTGTGCCGCTATTACACCAATAGGCATATCTTGGCAGGCCAGTCATTATTGTAGCTTGCAGAGTTCACGGATGGGTAAATATTGATTATTACCTTTCTTCTCTGGTGGTATGCATTTTGTCATCTATTGATATGAAAGCTAGCTTGTAGGGAGGGGTAAGGCTTCCAGGTCAATACCAACTTGAATTCTCCATGATCAATGACTAAGTATGTGGTGCCTTAACCAATGAGGTCTTGCTATGAAGTCCTGGAGGTAACCAGGAGCAATGACAATGACCCATGGCATCTTGGGCTCTATGGGACCTCGCTGGTCACCAACTCTGGTAGAGGAAACCATTCCTGGCATTGAGTTTTTTATGTTAGCCTTTGGTATCTGGTAGGGGCATGGACTAGTAATCATTTAAAATTTAGCAATAGATTAGTACAACCTTCAAACCTCATCAGAGATGCTTCTTTTTGCAGTAGATGGTGACTTACACGGAAGTCCACAATTGGTCAGGGTATGAAGAAAAAAAGTCTACAGAACGCTTGGCTCTAAATGGGGCATCTAGTTCATTCTCATGTCCCACAAGACTCAGGGATGGATCATTGCAGGAGAGCAGGCAGAAAGATCGTAAGGGCCAGAGGCAGATAGCTACAACAAAACAGTACTTCCTGAACACAACAGGGCAGTTGTACACATGATCTCACTGTGATTTTGGCAGCACGTGCAAGATCTTCACTCAAGCCAGACAAAATCGCAGCATAGAGAGGGGAGGTAGGTAGGAAGTCCCACCCCCAGCTGAGGGGCTATAGTAACTGGTTCAGAAACCACTGGCAAATAATTGTGTGAAGTAATTGGTGAGAATAATGGTGAATAATATACCCTCCTTGGATACAATTGATGGCAAGTACTATGCACATTAGTAAGTGACATACTGTATTTGGGGGAGGGACTTCCAAGCAGATAGGGCAAGGAAGAGAACAAGGAACCTTATATTTGCCTCCTGCTCACCACACCTTGCTGCTGGGGATAACAGTAACAGCCTTCATTGATGCTGTTTGCCTGCCTTTACACAGCAACAGAAACAGCTGTAGATGCCAGAGAAATGACGCATTATTGTTTGGCAGGATTTCAATTTTTCATGCTAATGTCTTCATGGGAATAAAAGAAAATGTATTTCAGCAGATTCTAGCAGGGGGGGAAAAAAAGAATGAGATAAAATTTATAGTGTCTACCACGTAAAATGTCTTTGAATTGAGATGCAGTTTATGAAATAATGTCAGAATTCAAAAGCCAGTCTCTTACAGCCTTGATCTTACCCTGCAATTCCTCCCTTTCTCCCCGGTGGAAAAATGTGTTACATGAATACGGTGATATTTAAGGTGATGCCAGTGTGCTGAGGTAGAACATCATCTTAGCTGTGTGTAATGAGGAGTCCTGTGGGCTGGAGGAATGGGAGACTGCTGTGCCTCCCAGGACTACTGTGAACACATTATTCTCTGTAGAGAGCTGGGGGCCACTGTGAGCTAGGAGAGGAAAACAAAACCAAACCCTGACCAAGCTGGCTACTCAGCCAGCTTTCATAATTCTCAAAACACAAACTGTCCCTTCACTTTTCTTTTAAATCCACTTAAGTGCCTGCAAAGCTTTGAAAAGGGATGTTAATGACTCAGGGCCGGAACTTTGCATAGAATTAGCATGTCTGAAGGTAGCTTTTCTCTTCCTTTACACTATTGAATAAAAGACATAATAGTTCCTGAGAATGAGCTATATGGTTTATGGACATAATGAGAGCTTGTTCTACAAGGACCATCTCAGATCATGGGGATGTAGCCTCGTCTTCATCCTTCAGGCAAGAGCTAAGGTCGTGGTTTCCACACAATGGACGATGGGCACTGAAATCTACCCCAGTATATTTTTTTCAAATGAAAAGATGTTAATTTGTATTATATTTATTTAGTGTGTTTGCTTGCATGAATGTGTGTGTGTGCACATGTACATGCATGGCATGTACGTGGAAGCCAGAAGACAGCTTGGGGGATTGATTCTTTCCTTCCGCCATGTATGTCCTGGAAGTCAAACACAGGCCGTTAGGCTTGGCGGCAATCGTCTTTGTCCACCGAGCTGTCTCACCAGCTCAAGTTTAGCTATGACTATGATGTATGGGAATTCTGTCTCTGCAATGCACAATCCACGTGAGGTGGTTGCAAACACCCTCTGGTCAATCCTCAATCCTCTTTCACTTGTCTTTAAAAACCAAAACCGTTATAATGCACAAACCCATTGATTTCTCAAAGTGCAAGTACTCCAGGAAGAAATGCCACACATGTCCCAGTGAAAGATTTCATCAGGTCATTTCTACTGTGCCACAAGTGAACATGCTCAACATAAATGACTTGACTGTCTTGGGAGAAGTGATAATGAAGGAATAGGAAAATGGGAGGCAGAAAGCAAATAGGCTGAACATATTGACATATACATACCATAGACACATTATACACATAAACACAATCATATATGCACATAGCAACTTACACATACACATATAATCTGACATACCATATATACATATACATACACATGTATGCATACACACATACACGTACATACAAACATGCACACACATACACACATTCACACAAATACTATATATGCACATACATAAGTGCATGCATATATTCATGCATGCATGTACAAACAATGCACATATATACATACATTCCCCCCACATCTACATGCACACAAATGCACACATACATCTACATGCAAACACATACACACATACATCTACATGCACACACACATGTATATATACACACACCATACATACACACATCTACATGTACACGCATACACACATACACTTTACACTCATACCACCATATAAACACACATATGCACATGTATCACACACATGCAGGACATATGTACACACAGGCATGTACATGCACACACACTCAGAAGCATACCATACACACACAAGTACACACATACACACACACACACTCACTTATGAGCACACACCCACATAGAATTTTGCCCTCATGCTGCCATGAATGAATGCCATCAGTCATTCGTTATCAGGTTCACAAAAAATACAGTAGGTGTTGTTAGAAATAAATTTGGTGGCTTGTTTCCAAAAGAACTTCAAGTCCAGCTACAAATAAATAGAAAACACTGAACCAACGAGATTGCTTGTTTTTCCTTCCCCTCCCCCAGAAAACTACTGATAGCCAGGCCTGTCTGCAAGGTCACACTTCTGATATGCTTTAAAATAAACAGGATGTGAAATGTAGAGGTGAACTGGCATGTGGTTTTTTTGTTTTTTCATTGTTGTTGTTGTTGTTGTTAATAAAAAGGACAAAGACAGAGGGAAAGATAAGACATAGATGACGTGTAAGATTGTACCTCCTGGCTACTTAAAAAAGAAAAAGTAGAAGCAGTCATGCGTTAGGGTCTGTAAACTGCTCTACACAGCACCAGTGCACCTGCTGCTCTCCGCTGCTGCCCACCTGTGCAGGGCAGTGAAGCCACCTGCTTCCCTTCTGCTACCCAGAGTCTCTGCTGCTGCTACCACGAAGTGAGGACCGTTGTTTCTCACCCAGACCTAGGTAAGTGATGAAACTTGTATCTCTTCTGATCAAGGGTGATGTTTGTGCTAAAGGTTAAGGATTATTAACCAGACTATCAGTAGGGACCAAAATGCAAAACATAGAAGATCGCAGAAGAGCATGCCTCTAAGTATAAAGTCCGGTATAGCAAGCATGGCACGGGTTATTACAGTTCTGAATTCTTGCAGGAGAAAGTGTAGCATCTGATGAATTATTAGAAGAGACTGTTCCAAGATTTCTATTATGGACAACTAAGAGCAAAGTTGTCACAAATGAGCCATAGAATGCGGACAAAGACGCACATTTAGAAGTAAAATAGTTTATTTTGGAAGGAGTGAGTTTGAAGGCAGTGCCTACATGGTGGTTGGATATACACATCTGGACCGAGGAGACTTCTCCTTGGTGGTGATGCAGACACTTTGGGATCATGTCTCAGGCATAACATTCGTCAGTGATATTGTCCAAGGATATCAGCTAGACTGAAGAAAATGTCATGGATGGTATGATGGTGTTAGAGTTAGTGACACAATGTAGAAAAAAAGAAGTTGGGAGATCAGGACCCTTAAAGATGAGGCAAAATCAGGACACAGTGACAGGACAGATAGACAAAAGCATATTTCCTGGAGCTGGTTGGGATTGTCCACGGTGCCGAATGCTTTAGAAGAGTTAGAGGAAAAATGATCCAGACCCCGGAGGACAATTCGCTCAGATTCAGCAGTGAGATGAACGTGGAAGGCAGACTTCAGTGGGCCCAAGAATAATGGCAAAGAAACAAACATGGGTACGAATTGATCTCATTCAACGCAGCAGAACTGAGATGCATTATTTGCCTTCATCCCCCAAATATGACTTCTGATCAAGAAATTGCCTCTGGTAACTAAAGAAATTATTAAAGAAATTGAAGCAAAACTGTCTATACAGCTATTAGTTATAATATTGCTTATGATGATTAAAAATGAAAACGATTTAATGTTCAACTCTAAAGCATTAAGTAATTCATGACTTAGTTATATGATGAAAAACAAATCACTGTTGAAATTATGGTGGAAGAAAGGCATGGCTGTGAAATGTTTCCCAAGATCTCTGCATTGAATAGAGCCAGGTTTTAATTTGTAAGAAAGTCATTAGAAAAGCCATGCCATAAAAGCGATGCTTGGTATGAAGAGAGGCAGAGAGAAACCACATGAGCAGTCAACGGACACTTGTCTCCTTTGGGCGTGCTTCTTTCTTCTAAGGTGGTGCCATTTGAAAAAGGCAGCGGGGTTCTGGGTGTGGCATTGAGAAGGATGAGTGAAGATCGAAGTCCATATGAGTTTGGGCGAAAATTAGATCTAGAGGATGAGAAAGAAAAGAGAGCTGCACATGTGATATGCATTAGAGAACACAGGAGACAGGGCGAGGAAAACACCCAACCATCATCTTACACTTACCAGAAGGAACGCCTCACTCCTCCTTATATAGAATATAAGAGGGGCACAGATGAACTGGAGGTCTAGAAGGGGCTGAAGTTAGGTATAGTACTATTTGTAGGGAATGAGAGAAAACACTAGCTGCATGGATACAAAGTTACAACCGGTGCCTTGTATTCTTTGATATGAATTCCATGGTACTCCGTAGGGATGGGGGGCGGGCAGAGCATTATTAAATATCAATGATAGGAATTTACTCGCATGGATACGTGAGTGATGGAAGTCCTACTTCTCCATCTTGTCTTTGTCCTTAGCATCTACTTATTGAATTCTCCTGATCGAGACCCTGAGGAGAATAGAAAAACCATGAGGGATGCGATCCAGCCTTATGGAACTCACATGTGCTGCAGGAGATGAATCATAGCCACTTGAAGAGGTAACTACATTTCAAGGTAATTTTGTCATAAGCGATGAAAGTGACATAAAGATTCAGAAAGAAGATTAATCACTTACAACCGGAGCCGTCAAGGAAGATTTCACATTATTTTTATATTGCCTTTGTGTACTTGTGTACTGTGGGATCCATCTTCAACCCCTTCACATTTTCTGGCACATGGCAGTCACTTAATAGTCACAGCTGAGTAGATGCACTGATGAAGAAAATGAACAAACAAACTGAGGGGCACTTGACTAGACGGGAGGGATAAAAATTCATTCCAACAAGATTATTGTCACAGGCACATGTATAAAAAGTCGGCAGAAAGAAAAGCAAACAGCATTATCTCCCCCCCAGCCCCCCAACTTATTTTAGTAACTCATTTAGTTGTCACAGTGGCCCCCTGACACAGTTACAAATATCTCTGATTTAACGACTAACAACAAAGAGTTTGAGAGCAACCAGGTGATTTTCTCATCTGAGCTGGGCTTTGCTGTTCTGGGCTTCAGGCTGGCAGAAAGCAGTGAAGAGATAGATGGCTTCACAAGGCCTGTGAGGACATGGCTGACCCTAGCTTGGCCGTAGTACATTACAGTTCTCTACTTTACAGTAGCTACTTACCTCTCAGCAAACAGCTGAGTCATTGGTTCAAACCGTGCCTAGAATATCAAGCCTCAACTTCTCGTGGTAAAAGACCCTCGATGCTTGGCCATGCCCCTCTGCCCAGCCTTGTCCTCAGGGAGGCTGTTTCTGTTCATCTCTATCAGTGCTTCGGGTTTCTTGTCACTCACTCTTCTGGCATCTTCCATGTGCTTCCTCATCCCTCCAGTGGTGCTTCTTGTCTTGGTGTCTAGCAGTCTTCACAAACAATTCCTCCATGCCACTTCCTCTTTTCCTTACATGTGGATACATCAAGGATCTCGATATCATGGAGACGTCATCATTTTTTTCCTTCTCCTCAAACTGCACTGCTGATGGAGTCCTCTCTTCTCTCTCCAGGATACATTTTACTATTTCCACAGTTCCAAATGGCTTTTCTTATGTCTATATATGGAAATAAAAGAAAAAAATTGGGCACTTATCCCCATGGCTTTGATTCTGAAATTTTGTACCATCTATAACCCCTTCACAGAAATATATATCTTTATACTAAAGCCATACATGGATGTGTGTTGAATTACCCAGAGCCCATATATATATATATATTTTATTTTATCTAACCCTGACATTTCTGTATTTTTTCCTGCCTCTACTTAGATTATATTACCTTGAGGCATTTATCTTTTAGCTGCTCAAAGAGAATAGTGAGGAAGCTTCTTCATGTTCAGCCAGAGGGTTACCCGTAGTGTAACTGTGCCTACCTTGGCCCTCTTCACATGGCTTCAGAACTTCTGAGGCTGGGGGTGGGATTGGGGGACGCTGGTGTCCCAAGAGAGGCCACTTCTCAGAGGAGCGTGAAACAGCTCCTCTGACTAGCTCTAGGGATTAATTAGCACTCGACTAAAGTAAATCCTTTAGAACTCATCTTCTCTGCAGTAGGAAACCCTTTCAAGGTTCGGACCATTGACTACCATTTAATGAGATCAATGGCAATCCCTTCATGGATACCTTCTTATCTGTATACACTCAATGAGTCTCAAGACATATATCACCATCCCATCACTCAAGGGGTCAGGCCTTGACTCTGGAGCTTTGGAGCAGAGAGTGAGCAAGTGTAGATGTTGCTCTAAGCTCCACCTGAGGGGAATTTTCTTGGGGAGATAGGGTGGCAGTGAAGATTTGGGTTGGGGTTGAAACACAGGGTTACATGTGAAGTTCAAGTACTATTTACGGGTCAGCCTGTTGACTTCATCCTTGATAGAAGATCAGAAAGAAATGGAAGATTGTTCTAGGACCTTCTAGGAGGGCTTTGCTGGTTCTTTCTCTCTAGACAAAGTACAGCTAAAAGAGGAGACACAATCACCTAAGTGTCTATCATTCCTGAGAAAATAAATTTCCAGGTCTTCCTCCCTTCTCCAGGCCTTTCAGCTTCCCAAGTGGGACCCCAGCATCTCTAGAGGGAGCCATAATGTATACTTTCCAGTCACCACAGCCTTAGACATTGGTCTGAATGGTTTTAATCCAATTTTACTTTTTAAAAAAATCTGATAAAATTTCTGCTGTTTATCAGAGAGAACAAATGTGTTCAGGTAAAAGGACCATATTAGAGCTGGAAATCAAATTATATGTCAAAAGTGCAGCTTATGTGTTCATTTGTACCATTGTTGAAACTGCAGAAATCCCCCAAATCTCTGTGTATTGGCAACAACTAAAAGCCACAGGTTAACTAAATAAATAACCTTAACAAAAGTCTTTTTTTTTTGGGATCTCAAATTTTATGGCCCAAACTCCTTTTGAATTTGGGGACTGAAAGGTGTGGATGCAGAGCACAGGGGTTCACACGGGTGATCCTCGCTCATGGGAAGTAGAGATAGAAAGATCAGTTTAAGGCCATCCTTGGCTGCATATCAGTTTTCTCTATAGAATTTGCTTCCTAAAGCAAGGTGGTAGAGCAACTGAAGATAGCATGAGCGGTTCCAGTGCTAGCACACGTTTTCATCATTGTTACACGTGTGTGCACAGTTGGAGGTGGGAGCAAGTTCTTACATGTGAGTATATAAATATATATATATATATATATATATATATGGCTGTTACCAGACTTCTGTACTGAAAGGTGAAAACAATTTGTGAGTGACAGTCTCATTTTGCCATAACACTAGAATATATGACTGAAAAAAATTATTTAAAGCCAGCTAAATAAAAGTCAGAAACTCTGAACTGGTGTCTCCTGAATTCAACCTGCTAGAAATGTGAACCAGTGGCTTTAATTAAGTTAACTGAGATAAAGTTTTAATATCATGAATAAATCATATTGTACCTCCTGTCCTTGAGCTTATGTCACCTTTAGACACTTATTTAACATGCTTATTGAGTCTTCCCACACCCCAGGGACTGCGCTGTGGCTGGAGACAGGGAGCCACCATGCAATAAGATCTGCTACTAATAAGTAATTATTAGTAGCATGGGGGATGCCAGCATGTAAGTCAGTCAGGATAAAATAGCTGGAATTTCAGTTGCTCTCTACATAGCTGTTTGTTTTGATGTTAGGGCATTAGAAAATGTTCTCAGTTCTAGTTTCATCGGAAGTATAATTAATGCTTACTTACATATGTGTTATATATTTGGTTGGCATTTTTACTGTCAAGCTAAAAGCAGACATGGCCAGGGTCAGTTGTTGATCTAACATCAGTAGTAACCTGTTGATTCCACTGAGCAGGAGCGAAGACCATCTCCTCATTTAAGGTCAATTAACTAAGCTTTACTTGCCAGGCACAGGGTTAGCTCTCCAAAGCTGGGGGTGAGGGAGCAGTGCAGGCTGATTTTTCCAGGACTTCTTATACAGGGGAAAAAGTGCAAAGTGGGGATTTCCAGAGGGCTTGGTAGTGTGAGGACTTGGCAAGCAGTGGTCCAGAGGCTGACAGCCAGTAGGTCATCCGACGGAAGACTCCTTGGCAGGACATCTTCTCAGGTAGAGCTCAGGGTGTGGTCAAAGTGTGAGGCAAGCTCCATAGGGTGGGGAGCAGGTCAAGGTCCAGAAGTAGGTTAAAGCGTGGCCAAACTCAAGATTTACATAAAGAGAAATGAACTTATCATGACCTTGTAACAAAATTCGTTCTAATCTTAAAATGGAGTCAGGTTAGACCGTCAAATTACTCCCCAGGTTTAGTATTAGAGCTGATGCAGTTCTAGACTCTCTTCCCCGCCCATCCCCATCCCCTCATCCCCAGGACTCTTCCTTTCTCCAGGGTGACCGCTCTCCTCATAATAAAATAACCACTTTTCAGTTACACACACACACACACACACACACACACACACACAGAGAGAGAGAGAGAGAGAGAGAGAGAGAGGTGTATACAAAGGCATTATCATTTTGACATTTGGCTATTTTAAACTTCTAAATATTTTAAATTTTCTTTATTCTTATTTTTATTTTTTTTTTTGAGACAGGGTCTCACATAGCTTAGAACGGCCTCAGATTCTCTGTATAGCTAATGATGACCTTGAACCATGTATCCATCCACCTTTATCTCCCTAGTGCTTGGGATTACAGGCATGTGCAACTGTAACTGCTTTTTTTCAGGAGTGGGGGGGGGGGATCAACCCCAGGACCTAGTGCATGGTAGCCAAGCATTGTGCCAGCTGACAGAGCTACAACTTAAACCTTTGCATGAGTAGATTGCCTTTATGTTGTTTTCTTTTCCCTACAGGTTAGTTCTTAAAGAGTAGACTGCACTGGCCAACAGACTCCTATGGACCTCGTGTTTACTTTAACATATTCTTCTCTATGTCCTGTAAATGCAGCTTCATCCAGACTCTGGACCACACCCCTGCTCCATCTTGTCCACGAAGATTGCAATCCCCCCTGTATCTATCCCAATATGTCTGTGCCTGAAGCTTGCGCTGCTCTGAATCTGGGTAGTGGGAGCCTCTTCTGGTTGTCCTGGAGAACTTTTAACTCAACTTTTGATCTGTTCTTTTGTTCTTCTGATGTATGCGCTCATGTTTGCAGTCCCGGCCGGCTTCAAACTCACTCAGCAGCCAAGGGTGGCTGCCAACCTGCTATCTCCTGATTCCTGTTATGCTTTTTTTACAAAACATTTGGCTCCTGAGTACTGGGATTATGAATGTGGCTGACCCTTTGATATCGCTAATGCTTTTCCTATATTGGCGTTACAAAGATTTCTAGGCTCATCTTGTATATTTCTTAACTCGGATGTGGAAATTGGTACTTCTCAAAAACATCCCTGTATTTCTTTTCCTAACCACAAAAATCACATTATTTTTAGGACATAGCAGATGAAAGATTCAGAATATTGCATAATTATTTACTTAATTCTAGCATTACATATTCAAGCAACACACATAACATCACTGGTAATATAATTACTGAAAATAATTAAAAATTTTGCATACCCTCTCCCCATTCTCTCATTAATTTTTATTACTGTACTATACATTCCCTAAGCATATAGCCATTAATATTATGCTTTTCCATTTTAATGCTCATTTGATCTTAGCTCTGTAATAACTGCAGGTTTTATATATTTAGTCTCACTATCAGTCCTCATGTCGATGTCTCTCTAGTGACTTTGCTTCTCTGATGCATGCTTCTAGAATATTCCCCAGGAGGGACTCTTGGGGATAGTGCTCTTTGAGCTCTTGCGTGCAGTTAACTGTTTGTTTATATTCTTTATAAGTTGGTTCTGCTGCATAAAATTGCCTTCCTTATATTTCCCGGAGACATTTCTTTCTTTAGGAGTGTTAATTAGGTTATTCCATTTGCATCAGTCATAAAGCATGGCATTGAAAAGTCTTAGGGTAGCCTTTGTAAGAAGGTTGCCTTTCTTTTAACCCATTGGGTGTGTGGAAAACCATTCTTGCCCTTTAAAGCCCAGGAACTTTGGAGCAGACTCTCTTGATGTGGGCCACTCTGAGTGGATGTTCGGAGGCATGTATTGTTGCAGTTGTTGGTCTGAATTTTATTTTTCAGTGTAAGGTATTATTGTCCCTTTTTGTTTTAAGGAGGGTTTTGGTTTACTGTTGTCAGCTCTGTCCTAGTCCTTCCTTCCCCTGTCCTCTGGGTTCACATTTTCTCCGCCCACTTCCTCTCTGTCACATTCTCTCTATCCCTTCTAATTTCTCTGGAATTTTAGACTAGGTCTTGGTCTTACCTTCCCTTAAGGTGCCCTGTACACTCATGTTCCTACCGGTTTCTTCTTTATCTTGATGTGGCCTTTTCACGTATTCTTCTCCATATGTGTCGTCTGATTTCTGAGACTTTCTAATTCCCTTTTGAATTTTATATCATTTTATAACACCTTCTAGCTCATTTTGAAATTGGTTACAGGTTTGATTTGTCTCTTTCTGATGCACTTTTACTGTTGTAGTGCATTCTGTTCTTTCTTCTCTTTTACCTTATAATAACCTGGGGCATAAAATTTGATGTTGATTGATTCTCCTTTTTGAACATATGAAATTGGCTGTCTGTGGTTGCAGAGCCTGGTCCAGGCTGGCTTTGGCCACTTTGAGGAGTTTCCTTTTCCTATGCCGAGTTGAGGACTTCGCTCTCTGTTTTTAGTTCATCCTGCACCCATGCTGTCCCTCTCCTCAATTGGGCTTATTACTTTCAGTTTTTATTCCAGTCCAGTAATTTCTCCTCAGAGCAGGGCTGCATCTCCCGAGATAGACCTCTCTTGGGAGAAATCTCAAACGTTTGCATGTTTACAGCTTCTCCAGTCCACACCTTGGTCCCTGACTCTCCTCCATGTCTAGACTGGCTGATGTTCTCTTAGTCTGCAGCCTGCCTGGGCACACAGTGTCTTGTCTTTGGTCCTCTGCTCTTATTACCACCCTGAGCTTGTGGCTGTTGGTGCTCAGCTCAGCCTCTGTGGTTCATAAGGAAATCTAGAGCCAGGTATAGCAACTCACACCTGACATCCTAGCACTCAAAAGGCAGAGGCAGGAGAATAGCTGGGAGTTCCAGATCAGCCTGGCTTACCTAGGGAAGTCAGGAATAGACAGAACTGCATAATAAGGAATTCTGTCTCAGTAGAAAAAGAAAGTGAGTGGAAATCTAGTTAGTTAGTTTCATTGTAGATGCAGGACATGGGTTTTGTTTGCTACCCAGTGGCTTTGTCTGTTTTAAATGTAGATATGCAGAGATAGAAATAAATACGGTCACACAAGGAGTCCATTGTCACAGTCTTTTCCTGAGTGCAACATGTTTGCCTTCACTTTACATATATTGTCTCATTTGATTTTCACATGTTGGCCCAGCAGGAATAATTATCAGCAACACTTTGGATAGACAGAGTCTCAGGTACAAGTGCCCAAATATTTTCATAAGAGACAGACAAATCCTTACACGTGTATCCAAGAGAGTCCTGAGTCTGGGAATATTTATGACAAAAACATCCGAAAATCATCTCTTTAAAATGTAAAGCTGAGTGTGTTCTGACCAAAAGGTTGTAATTTATGGTTAAGAAAATATTAGAAAGTGTTCACTGTGGACCTATAATTTGTATTTTCTTTTCTCCTCTGCACAGCCTCAATTTCCTTAATGAGTATATATTAACTTTTAGATTTGATTTTATAAAAGGTTTATTTATTTTTAAATTTTATCTGTTTTTTTTTTTTTAGCTTTTCATGAGTATGGGCACCAAATGCACAGTGCAGTGGCCAGGGAGTCCAGAAGGGGGGCATCAGATTCTTTGGAACTGAAGTCACAGATGGTTATGAGGTACCATGTGGTTGCTGAGAGCCAAATCCCAGGCCTCTGCTAGAGCAGCCAGTGCTCGTAACCACTGAGCTAGTTCTCCAGCCCCATAGTACATATTAACTTAAAAATAAAATATCCAACTTTATATTTTACTATAAAATTGAAGTATGGTTGAACATTTTTCTGGTTAGTGTTTCAAAGTTTGCTTATTCCATGGTGAACCTGAAATTTGTGTGCATAGAGAGCCCCCCCAAACACAGAGGCAGACAGACATACACACATAGACAAACAAACACACAGAGAAGCTTACACACACACACACACACACACACACACACACACACACACACACACA
>OU015745.1:10885195-10915763 GCA_907169655.1 Acomys percivali | reverse complement strand
CCAGGTTCTTCCTACCTCTGCGTCCCAGCACTGAAAGAGGATAAATTGTCAGCTTCTCAAATGCTAAGTCAACTCAGACAGGCTTCCTTTTTCTGTTGCTGTTGTCGTTTAAGCATTGCTTTTCTTTGAATCTTGAATATATATGGAAAAGATGACTTTTTACAAGAATATTCATCTTTCTCTGTGATACACACACATTCATATATAATTTAAAAATAAATATAAGAGAAAACTTTATGAAACAAACCTGCTCCTTCCTGGAGGAAAGGGATACTTTGATGTCTGATTTTTAATTCACACCGCAATGTGGAAACTCCCCTGATAATTTATTGACTTTTCAGAGTGAGAGATCAACCAAAAGGGAAAATTCTAGAAGGACTGCCATAGTCAACTTTGTATTTAGCTTATTCCTTTTGATAAAAAGACTCTTATTTTGTGTATGATATCACATAGAAAATATCTTTGTAGCATACTTCGACTAGTAGCAGACTATACCCCACAGCACTTGATAGCTTTGTGCTATTAAGTTTCTGTTGAAATAGGGCCAGGGTTTCCAGCTCTCCGTTTCTAAGTTATAGGGTTTTGAACACATTGAAGTTGTATTTGGTGATATTCTTCTCTATGTAAACTGAGTTTTTCTTTCACAAAATAAAGGCCTTGTGTTCCTATTCTGTCTTTGTGACTAATGACGATATTTGACTCATCTCGTCTTTGTTCATTGTGCACTCCTATGTTTTTATCTCTTATGTTTCCCCCATTCAAATGGCATGTTTAAGAAACATCATTTAGTTGACCTGTTGAGTAGGAGTTCCTGGTTATTAATATGAGGAGGTGACTCATCTTATTTCTGGGCTGGCCAGCTGATTGGGAGAGTTGGAGTTGGAGACACAGCTTCTTCTAGCCCTGACTGTAGGATGCCTGTCAGAATGGGGGTAAGTGTCATTCTTAAAGCTTCTCCTCATGTGCTGACTTCTTGGTTCTGTTCTTTGTGGAACTGCAGAGTAGGCAGCATCACTTGAAACCCTGAAGTTTAATTCCAATGTTTTGCAGACAACCCAAGATGCCTAAGTCTACTTCTGAGCCTTCTCACACTCTTGACGCACTCCCTCTCTCTTCTTCATGGCCACCAGTGACGTCAGCTGAAATCTTGGGTGTTAAATGCCGTGAGTTTAAGAATACCTTTTCTGACTCCTTTGTCTGGAAAGAGACTCTGTCCCCCCCCTATCATGGCACTTTCTTGACTTTCTTCCCAGAACTGACCGCACATATCACAATGTCCTGCATTCTTATTTATTTTCTATAACATTTTAAAGCTCACGAAGGGAAGGCTTGTGCTGTGACCTGTACCACCATGTCCCTAGCATCCCAGTGAGGTGTCTCATGCTGTGTAGGTACAGGATCCAAGGCCTTGGATGAGGACTTGAACCTTAGTCATGTAGCTGCATGAACATGTGCATGTGCACCCCGTGCCCCACACTCATCTGATTAAAAAAACAGAACAATCATTTGCCTCAATATTTGTGTCTTCCAACTGCCATTTCCCTTTCACAAAATTTTGATCCCTCAGTTCACATAAAGATTTTTAAATTTGTGTTGTACAAAAGGGGCTACTGTGATAGTGCGACATTTATTAGCTGTGACGTCTAAAAGTAGAATGGGCACCGGTTTTTCTTTTTTCCAAGGTGGAAATGTTTATTCTGAAAACGGAAAGTATATGGTAGGCTAAAGGTCCAGATTTCAAACAGTAGGTAGACTGCTCGTGCAAGAATCTCATGCTAATTATTTTGAGAATTTGGCTGCTTTAAGAAACTATGCTGAATCATATTTTCGATTACGCAAGTTAGGGTCATCTGCTGAGTCTTGGAAACACATGACGCCTTGAGTCCACCACTTAAGGCATTGAGGGAAACCTCGAGTGGTCAGTTCCCAGCCTGCGCATTTTTTCTTGGGGATTAAGGTTATGACTTCCTGGGGAGAGAGTCTACTGTGTTAACAACTTAAAAGCGACTCATTCTGTCTGTCTTCTTGGCCAATGAGAACAACTGATTCCCATTTTCCATTTCTTTATTTTCATTTCTTTACTCCACAATTTAGAGCCCCAGTGCCCATATAAAAAGCTGATGTGGCTCCTACCTGTAGCCTCCTGCACTGGGAAGGGGAGAAGAGACAGGCAGATCCCAAGCTCATTAGCCAGCCAGCATAGCTGAACCAAAGAGGTTCAGGTTCAGGTTCAGAGAAAGATCTTGTCTAAATAAATAAAGGTGAGATCAATCTTGGATGGCACCTGATGTCTATCTCTGGCCTTCACATGTACGTGAATACACAATGCACGCACACACAAATACCACCACCAATACACACACACACACACACACACACACACACACACACACACACACCACCACCACCACCACCACCACTTGTCATTCTGTGGTATGCCAGAGATCAAAGGAGAATCACTTTGGTGGTTGGCAACAAAATTTATGTTCAGTGTGTTGATTATGTTCTTCTGAAAAGCAATAAGCTAATAGCCACACCAACTTCATGATACTTAATTTTGTAGATACAACAAGGGTGTTACTTTACACTACGGCCCGATTACTTGGTTAGAAGCACTATGGGATATTTTATGCCGTGACTCTCTGGGATGATGCATTTCCTGGAAGCGTGCCGCGCAGCCTTCTGTAGAGTGATCATCTCTGTCTGCCCACTCACCATATGGATTCCTGTTTTTTACTGTTTTAAGTCAGGGTTCAGGGCTTTTTTTCCTTCAGCACATTTTTTTTTTCCTAAGCAGCCTTCTCAACTCTTGTATCACGAAGCTCATGGCTTGTGAAATCATTCCCGATTTACCTTTGTCAATCTCAGTGTTTAACACACGTGTCAGTAACCATCTGCACTCTCTTCATAGTGGCTCAGAAAATTGTCATATGAGCTGCAAGGGCCTAAAGGCATGTGGACTCAATGATGAATGGCCAGGAAATATTTGTTGACTAGGTGAGTGGATGGGCCTGCTTACTCCATGAAAATGTTTTCACAGGGCCAAGTTAAAAAAAAAAAGAGCGCGAGAGATGGGGGGGGGGTGCTGGCAGTTTGTTCCTGTGAAATAAAAATGAAAGATTTCTCTTTTTTTCTTGTGTCTGATTTCCTTTTGCAGGTTTCTCCACCAACTGGCTAGTGGCCAACTTTGTCAGAGCTGAAACATCAGAGAGCCAGAAGAGAGGTTCTCAGCTGATAAATATTTGATTTACAAGGTATTGAGAGGTTTAAAGAAAAGGAAAGGAGTTTGCCTAATGGGAGTTGTGTTTAATATAGCAAGGAAGATCACCAGCAACCAGGTCTCTTTTCCTTTGCAATGGCCGGTGGGGATCTAACTGTATCAGGCTTATTGCGATACAGATTATGCTGGACCTGGCTGACAATGGGGTGAGGCTGGGGAGGACTGCAATACTCCTGATCCTACAACAGAAACACAGCTGAAGGGAATACCCTCAGATTTTTTCTTTTCTTCTCTTCTATAAGCTGTGATAAATATTGTATGTCTCAGCAGCATAGGGAAAACTGATTGATCCTTTCTCAGTGATATAGACATGTAGCTGTGTATGCTATATGCAGAATGAATGATGGCAAGAGAGTGGGAGGAGGGGGAAAGAGAGATGCAGGCATCTATGTATAGCATCGCCGATAGCTATCTATCAAAGGGGTTTCAGGAGTAGGAGAATACATGATGGATTTTATTTCTCATTTAATCATTTGTTGCTTTTCCGTCATCAAAGATTTATTTCTTTACAAGTTTTGTTTCTCATCCCCAACTCAAAAGTTCCAATGAAATAGACACAATCAGGACACATTTGACTGAATTAAATACTTAAGAAAACAATGTGTTTCTTTTGTGTAGGCTCTTACAAAGGACACTGCTATGGGTCCAGTTGGCTTTGAGAACATCACATTTGAAAGTGCTCCACCCCAACTTTAAGAATGATGCAGACCATTCTCAAAAGGGCAATACTACCACTAAGGGAGGAAAACTGATTCTTGAGGACAAGAAAAAAATATTAGATAGTAATATGGTTTATGACTCTCCACTGGGCTGAATACACAAATAGATGGTTTTAGTCTTTTAGTTTGGCCTCACTTTGCAATAGGCAGCTTTAACTGTGCAAATAATTAGTTTTGGCTGCATGCATTATTTTGGAGGCTCCTTCACTATTTAATGATATAAGGGCTTCTTTGTTCAGTTTTAAGGCTAAAATCTGGTCTGGGGGTTGGGTGGGAGATGGTTTCGTGGTTAAGAACACTTACTTAACTTGCAGAGAACAGGGTCCAGTTTCCAGCATCCACAGGGCGGCTCACTGCTGCCTGTAGCTCAGTTTCAGGAGACCAAACACCCTCTCCGCTCTTCCATGAGCTTCTCCATGCATGTGGTACCCATAAGCTCATGCAGGCACACACAGTAAGTAAATACATTAACAAAATTTCAGACAATACTAGCATCTGAGTGAGATGTGTAGATATTCAAGATGCACCCCTAATTCTTTGTGGATTATTTACTTGTTCTTCTACATAAAAATTCTGGGAGAGAGTAAGAGCTGAGTGGGGGATGTTCATTAGAATTTTGGTAAGCTGTGGTATCTTCTGATTATAAATCTATACTGTAGACCTGCTGAAAAGCAGAAGATAACACATACGACTATTTAGGCAATGGAGATGGGGCTTTGAATTCCCTTAAGAACATAGATATTTTTTCTAGTTCTCCATAGTATGAATATTATTCACTACTTCTTATGAAGTATCTTGTTGGCTAGCTTAAATTTCTAGAAGTAAAATAATTAAGCAGAAAAAAACCCATGTTCTTTAAAATGCTTTTTTTTTTTAAAGAGAGGATCAGGATGGCTTTGAATGTGTGATCTTCCCGCCTTTGCATCTTGAACAGGTAGGTATATAGGTGTATGCCATTGCTCCTGGATGATATCTTGACTTTAATGCTACTTTTTTTTTTTTTAAATACTGCCTTCAGCATTTTAAAAGAGTTTGCACTCTTGGCCGTCACATATGCATGTGGCTAACTTACAACAATCTCAGAAGTATTTGGTGGTATGGTGGTAAAACCCTTAGTTAACTGAATCTGAAGAAAGGAAAATGGTGCTTAGAAGAGATGGTGAATGTGACAGGAGCAGGGGAGATGTTTAATTGTTAAAGCGCTTGCCGTCCAAGCAAGAAGAGCAGAGTTCAGAGCCCCTGAACCGACATCAGTGCTAGATAGGCACTGACTCAGCTTAAAGTCCAGCCCTAGGAATGTGGAGGCAGGAGACCCAGCCCGCTAATGATGATCTGTACAGGTGAAGTAAATGGCGACATCAATTTCAGCCCTTTATAAGGACACACTTGCCTCACGCACACACACACACACACACACACACACACGCACATCCATATACACTACAGACTCATACCTATGAAGTGGAAGAAAGTAAAATTTTTGAAGCATCTCGCACTTCTTAAACAGGTTTGTGTGATTCAAATTGATTGCATTATTTTCGCAGAAAACCGTGGGATTGGTAGAAGAGTAAATTCCCCTCACAGGTACCTTTCAAAGTGTTTCTCAGTTTAGCTTTTCTGTGCTGAAGACACGAGCTAGAGATTCATTCTGTAGGGAATGTAAGTGGTTCCAAGTGTGCTGAGCTCTTCAGAGGATGGCAACTGTACCAAGGACCGTTTATGCACTCTGCCCGAAGCTTGGCTGTGAGTCTCAGCATCTGCTTCCATCCCCTGCTGGGTGGAGTCTTGGAGAGGACATCTATGGCAGGCTCCTGTCCTGTTCCCTCTCTTCAAGCACTTCTGGCATCAGTTCTATTTGCCCTTCTGAATGAGCATTGAGCATCCTCCCTAGGGTCCTCCTTGTTATGTGCCTTCTTTAGGTCTGTGTATTGTAGTGTGGTTATCCTGTATTATGTGGATAGTATCTGCTTATAAGTGAGTATATGCCATGCGTGTCTTTCTGGGTCTGGGTTACCTCATTCAGGATGATCTTTCCTGATTCCATGCATTTGCATGCAAATTTCAAGATTTCTTTGTTTTTAATAGCTAAGTACGATTCCATTGTGTAAATGTACCACAATTTCTTTATCCATTCTTTGGTTGAGGAACATCTTGAGGGCGATAGAAGGACCTTATGGGGACAGGAGCTCTACAAGGAGAACAACAGAGCCAACAAATATGGGCCCAGGGGGACCTGCGGAGACTCAGGCGCCAACCGAGGCCCATGTATGGAGAGGACTGAGACTCTTTACCCGGATGTAGTTGATAGGCAGCACAGTCTCCATGTGTGTCCCATAATACAGGGAATAGGGGCTGCCTCTGACATGTACTCTGTTGCCCACTCACTGATCACTTCCTCCTGGTGGAGAGGCCTTGCCAGGCCACAGAGGAAGAGGATGAAGACAGTCCAGATGAAACTTGATAGGCTGGGGTCAGATGGTAGGTGAAGAGGGCTCCCCCTTTCTCAGGACTAGGGGAAGGGAGAGCAGGGAAAAGGGAGGGAGGGTGGGACAGGTGGAGACAAGGGAGGGCCATTCAATCTTGATGTAAAGTAAATAAATTAAAAATAAATAATTAAAAAAGAAAACTAAAAGACAATGAAAACAAAGCAAAACAAACCCCAAACAAACAACAATGGCGTGTTCAGTTCTGATGTAGCTAGGATCTCGGAGGTAGGGGTCCTGCTGGTAGAAGAAATCTGATGGGAGGGTTAGAGGGTTTGAAACTGAAGGACAGATAATGTCTAAGGAGAAGAGGAAAGTGGATGTTCAGAACCTAGCCTGTCCATCTCCAGAAGCCTTGGCTAAATCTGTTTCTTCTGTGACCATCCCGAAGGACGATATGCCATTTCTTTTCTTTTCTCCCCTGCCCCTCCTCCCTCTTCTCCTCCCCCCTCCCCCCTCCTCCCCCTCCTCTTCCTCCTTCTCCTCCTCCTCCTTTCCCTTCCTCCTTTCCCTTCTCCTCCCCCTCCTCTTCCTCTTCCTCTTCCTCCTCCTCCTCTATTTTTTGCCAAAAGACATTTTGAGCTGCTGTGGCTTTCTGTCCCTGCTCTGAACTCATAATCCCAAAGCAGAGCAAGGTTTGGGAAAAATTATGAGTGATGTTGGAGAATTGTACAGCGTAAGGAAGGATTTAGAATTTCCTCCATGAAGACTAAATTAGGTTATATTTCACTGATATTTCAAGTTGGATTTTTTTTTTTTTTATCACTTAGGGGACTTAATGCCTTTTTTTATAGGGCTTTTAATTCTTTTTGCTCCATTTTTCTTCTATGGATACTGGATTCAGATCCATTGTTACTGGCATTCACAACTTACATAAAAATATGCACCAAGGCTAAACTGCAATGGGGTGGAGTGATTTCTCTTGCATCAAAATGAAAGTAAGCTTCATTTTTAAATTTTGCTTGTGTGTGTATATGCATTATATATATATACATACACTTATATGGGGGTATGCGTGGCTATTACAGGAGAGTGTCATTCGCCTCTGTAACTTCCCAGTGTATTCCTTTGAGGCAGGGTCTCTTATCGAACATGGAGATCACCACTTTTTTTTTTCCCCTCAGACAGGCTTGTAGCCAGCAAGCTGCAGCAATCCTTTTGTCACTGATGTCCTTGTACTCGGTTACAGATGTGCTCTCAACATAACAGCTTCCTGGTCTCATGCTGACACTGCAGATGTTGTTAACCACTGGTTCATCTCCCCAGCCCCAAGGTTGGTTTGTAATGGTAAACAACATTCAACCAATAAGAGACTAAAGGATGCCTATGCTGTTGAAGATCCCCAACAATGGCTTATAGAATATGTAAGGAGCCAGTCTGATTGAGTTTGCTGAATGCTTCTTGCTGGGAAGGAATACTCCATTTATAGTCCAATGGCCACAAACGTCTTCTCTCTACTGGTTTTCTATATGTACTCATAGTTTTGTGTGACCCCTGTGAAAGGGTCATTGAACCGAAACAGGGTCGAGACCCACAGGTTGAGAACAAGCCCTCTAGATGTTAGCATGCCTTTGAGCACAGACCCAGGCCATGGCTGTAGTGGATTTTCAGCAGTTTCTTCCACCTGTGCTCCTTACAGATCTTACAAGAGGTCAGAAGAGGGAGAGACTGTCCATTTATACATGGACCCATGTGGGCCAATTTGGAGCTAAGAAATAATATAGGGAGAAGGAGAACTTTAGATGTTGACTTGACTGGTTTTTAAGAATACATAGGGAACTATAAAATGTTAATGGCAAGTGTGTCTGGGAAGGTGCCTTTGAGTGGACAGGCTGGAGACTGGCTGGACTAAGCGGGGAAGATCTGCTCTCACTATGAGTGGGTGCCATCAGTCAGCTGGCATTTGGAAACAGTCCCCTGACCACCTACTGGGACACCTTTCCCACAGTCCGATATCAGAACCCACAGCCTCTCTGATGTTTACATTATAATTCATAACAGTAGCAAAATTACTGCTATGAAATAGCAACAAGATTATTTTATGGTTGTGGGTGGTCACTGCAACATGAGGGACTGTATTAAAGGGTCTCGGCATTAGGAATGTTGAGAACCACTGGTCTAGACAGTGTGTGCTGTGGAGACGGGTGGTGTTCACCCGGCACCAAACATCAGAGCTGTGTGCCAGCTTCGCAAGCTGCTTCCCTCATCTCATACCGGTGACTTCAGTTTTCAGTGAAGTACACTTCACAGATAGAAAAGAAAGAAATTCAAAGGTGACTTTGTTTTGTTTCTGATTTGGACACTATCACAATATCCATAAGAAAGCAGACAGCCTCTAAAGGGCTTTATCATCATAATAGCAATATTTTTAAAGTGATAAACTTCAAAACCAAAAGAGGTTTTTTGTTTGTTTTCCTTCTGGGATAGATAGTGTCCCGAAGGGTGTTCCTCTGGGAAATCCTTGTCAAAGGATTAAAGGAGTGAGGTTTATGGAGGCAGTGCCAGCTCCCATTTCCTTCAGAAAAACAAACAACAGACCTGCTGCAGGAGCTTGCCAGTGTGGATATAGTAAAAATTGCACCTACCTGCTGTTCACTGATCCATCACAAAGAGAAAAAAAAACATCGTCATCCAAGAGGCTTACTTGATCAACATATTTCATTAGGATTCTGCCCCAATGGAAAGAGGCAAAAGGAGGCAAATATTGAGATTGGAGTCTCCTTGGCCTCTGGTTGTTGATAAATTGACTATGACAAGAATCTGCTCACCAAATGGAGACCAGGAGATCTGGGGAAAGGTTCACTGGGTTTACTTAAGTAACCCTAGGTCTCAGGGTGGCAGTGCCTTCAGCTGTAGCTAGAACTTCCTCTAAGCAGAAAGATTAAGCTAAACCAGCTGAGTCGGATTCTCTTGTACTCTCCGAGGAAATCCTGGTTTTGTTTCCTTTAAATTCTTGATTGTATTTGCCTATTTATCTATGTTGAGGGACAATGCATATACCCCAGTGCATGTGTTGGGGTCAGAGGACAACTTGTGGGTCTTGGTTCTCTCCTTTCATCAGCTGTGTTTTATTTGCTTTGTGTGTATGTGTGTCGGGGGACAAATTGAAAGGTGACCGTGACTTTGTTTCTGGTTTGTTTGAACATGATCACGATACCCCCTAAAAACAAAAAGTCAGCCCCTTTTAAAGACAGGTTTAATGCTGATAGGAGCATCACAGCAGAGTCAGGACATGATGGAATGCATCCTCCAGACCTCTTTGGGCATCTCCCATACACCCATACCTACACACAAAAACACTTGTGTAATTAAATACTAAATCTGTAAGAACAGAATATGTTTGTAGATGAAAGGTAAATCTTGAACATCTGGTACAACCAGGAGTCAAGAGAGAGACAAAGAGTACAAGGATGGGTAGCAGTCTTGGAAATAACCAACCACAGCATCTTATCTCTTTTTAAAAAAATTTTTTTTATTAATTTATTCATATTACATCTCAATTGTTAGCCCATCCCTTGTATCCTTCCTTTCTTTTCTCCCTCTCGCTTCCCCCCCTACTCCCTTCCCCTATGTCTGTGACTGAGGGAGACCTCCTCCCCCTGTATATGCTCCTAGGGTATCGAGTCTCTTCTTGGTGACCTATTATCTTTCCTCTGAGTGCCACCAGGCCTCCCCATCCAAGGGACATGGTCCAATATGGGGCACCAGAGTTTGTGTGAAAGTCAGATCTCCTTCTCCACTTAACGGTGGAGAATGTCCTGTCCATCAGCTAGACTGGGTAGGGGTTCGACATTTACTGCCTATATTTTCCTTGGCTGGTGCCATAGTTTGAGGAGGACCCCAGGACCCAGACCCGCCTGTAGTTTTCCAGGGCCCTCTGGATCCTTCTATTTCCTCATTCTCCCAGGCTTCTCACCCCTAAAGTCTCAATAGGATGTCTTCCCCTCTGACCCACTTTCCTGGTAGGTAAAGTTTTTCATGGGGGTGTACCCCTTGGACTAGTGTCTTGATATAAGTGAGTATATACCATTTGACTCTTTTTTGCTTCTGGGTGAACTCACTCATTCCAAGATGGCGTCGACCAGTAGGCACCATAGCTGATCTACTCCGAGGAGACCAGGGACGTGAATGGAGCCACAGACTGCTGGATTTTGAGAACTGTAGGTGAGTGGGGCCCCAAACGCCGCAGACCACCAGGGGGTCTAACCCTGGGACAAGCAACAGCCCGGAGGTGCTAAACGCACTCCCCAAACCCTGAAACGGAATCCACAACCAAGCTGCAGTGGACACATAAAACCCAAACTCACCATTTGGGGAGGGGATTCTCTGGAGCCCCCAGCCTGAGGAGTCTCAGCGAATAGGGTGAAACCACCATTGAACCTCTCCATCCACAGCATCTTATCTCAATCAGGAGGGAGAGGGGAGAAGGCCGTGAGAGGCAGGTAGAAGCAGAACCCAAGGCCATTCTGTGCCAGTGACCTGACTGCCAGTGCTGAGAAATCTGCTGAGGGCCCAGTGGGACTCAAGAGGAGTTGACAGAGGTTGGTTCCAGGCTGAGCTGATGTGACTACTATTCTTCAGGTCCATCCTAGGATCATTTTAGAGATCCCACTTGGGGAGAGCAAAGAAATCCCCAGTTGCTGCCAAGGAATTCACACTTCACAGAAACACCACAGAGAAGACATCTTTCCCTGGAGACTTGATTGACACTGCAAAACCTCAAACGTCAGACAGTGTTTTTCCATCTCCTTCTCAAAGCCAGAAGAAGCAAAGTCTTGATTATAGTAATTTAGCTGATTAAATAATAATGCATCAAATACCTGGGAATCCTTCTTCCTCTTTCTCCTTTGCAGCCTCCATTCCTCATATCCTTCCTCCGACCCCCCCTGTGAATCCCTCTCTCAAATATGGATGTCTAATAAGAGTTTAATGAATAAACCAGAGGCCACCAGGAAGGGGAAGCATTCCCCCCACTGAGATGCTAGCTCGTGACAGTTGACTGTGCCTTAGTTAACATTCCCAGCAACCATGTGAAAAATGCTGGGAGCATGTGTCTGGGACAAAAGAGCTGAGTGGGTGGACGCAAGTGGAACTTTGCACTAGTTGGCCTGTCACCATAGCCAAATTGGCAAGCTCCTGGTTCAGTGAGAGGCTTTGTCTCAAAACAAAGTAGGAGCGTGGTAGAGGAAGTCACCTTGTGTTGACACCTCTGCTTTCCATACTCAGGTGGAAGCACACCCACATACCTATGTGTACACATAGGAAGGTGTGCACATTCATATACTATGCACACATGAAAACCCTCCTATAAAGCCAAGAACAAGAAAACAATGAAATAACAGTTATCCCTTGTCTCCAAGGCTGTTATAAGTGAGTCAGCAGTGAATGAGAGACTTTGCTGAAGCTAATGTTCACGGTTTGCTCTGAGGGGTGCATGTACTCATCTCTGGATGACCCCAGGGCCATCTAGGGGTGACCATTAGTATGCTTTTAATTCTTTAACTGCTTTCTTATTACAGTTTTTAAAACTCAGTAAGACATACTGCACATAAAAGTTACCGTTTAAACATGCTTGTCTATATGTCTCCCAAGGGAAATCTGCCTCTTTTAAAATCTATTTATATCAGATACAACGGAGAGCGGATTGCAATACCGTCAAAGAGAGAAGGGCTTCCAAGGATAACTGGGTAGGGTATGTGTGTGCGAGGCTGACTGAGACGTCACCCAGTTGGAGAAAGGAGTGAAGGCCTGTTCATGAGCATCTGAACTGCACTGAAATAGGGAAAACGTCAGTGATGTTAGTGGCCTTGTCCAGGGGATATAGACTCCTGTTTGCAGTACAACAGCAGGCACGTAAGAAAGTGTGAAGTAGAGAGATGAGGCTGCAGGGGAGCAGTTGGAGGAAGTCCTGAGGCAGGAAGACGGGACAGAACTTTTGGCAACTAAATAAATAAGAAGAAACCTTGCGAGTGTGTGTGTGTGGGGGGGGGGAGGGAAACCCATGAAATTGGGGTCTGGGGACATGGTTCAGTTAGGAAAGTGCTCGCTAAACAAACATGGTGACTCCAGTTAGGACCCTCAGCATACAAATAATCTCATTCCTGAACAGGTGAAGGCAAGGCCATTCTTGAGCCAGTCTGAGAGGATTAGTGAGCTCCAGGTTCCGTTGAGAGACCGTCTCGAAAACTCAAATGAAATAAAGTAGAGAAGGACTCCTGACACTGACTTCCAGCCTCCACACACATGACACCAAAATACATGCCCACACATAGACATACATATAGCAAACACACACATATATAGTGTATATTCATATAGTACATACAAACACACACACACATGCACATGCACACTACGAAATTGGAGACTTGCTAGATGAAGATGAATTAAAAAAGAGTTAAATTTTAGCATGGACTTCTTACAAATTTTCTTACTTAATAGAGATACATTCAGCTACCAGATTTGAAAATATACACAATAGGTGACAAGATTAGGTGACTGTATGGGACTAAAGTTTAGTGCCCTAGAGGTACATGTGTAAAAAGTCTACCTTCTGCATTCTGGCAGTTCCTTCATCCATCTTTCCATCCATCCATCCTCCATCCATATAATATGTAATTAAACATTTCTTTGACACATTTGGACAACAACAACAACAACAACAACAACAACAAAACCTTTTCAAAGTTGTGAGCAAGTTTATTCCTCTTATGAGCCTTGTGTTTGGAGGTCGAAGAGGAAAAGAGTGAAAACATAGTTATACAAGAAAATATCGTGCTATGAAGAAATTACATTAGACTTATAAAATAAAATATGTAGTTTCACAACCATGAAATAAATTATTGAATGCTCCTTCTTCCTTTCTCTGTCTTAACACCCTTTATTATTCATTTTTCACACGTTTTTACTTTTACTCATTTGTGCATGTGTGTGTGTGTGAGAGAGAGTGAAAGAGACAGAGACAGAGACAATGAGAGAAACAGAGAAAGAGAATGAGATACTGAGAGACAGAGACAGAGAGACAGAGTCAGAGACAGATAGACAGACAGACAGACAGACAGACAGACAGAGAAAGACAGACAGACACAGGAGACTTAACTACAGCACATATGTGGAGGTCAGAGGACAGTGTACAAGAGTGGGAATCTGTCTTTCTCTAGAATGCAGATCCTGGAGACTGAACTCAAGTTGGTAGCAAACACCTTTGCCCACTCAGCCATCTTGCCCATCCCCTCTGCACATTTTTATGGAGGGCAGACTAAGTGCTGAGCATAGCTAGCTCCTATTTCATACTACTTAACCCACACTATGACAAAAGTGAGCACAATAGACTATCAGTCAATTATTTAAAGGATCCATCTATTTGTATGCTTAGACTGTACTGAATGAAGAATACAGGATTATCAAAAGAGCGGACAGAAAAATCGCAAAGCATAATTAAGAGAGGAGCAGGTTAAAATTAGATGACAGTGAGCCTTATTGGCACAAATAATGACTCCATCAATGTGGCGTTCGAATAGCAGGAGGCCAACATTCATTCCACTTTTGTGTCTCATCTGCCTTGGGAAGTTGGAGAAAGCAGGGCATCTTGCCAAAGTTAGAAGCAATTTGAATTGTACATATTAAGAACGCTGACCGAAACTTGTGCATGCCTGTATTTGAGTTTTGATGGCTGGCAAGATGAAACTTTAAAGTTCAAAGAAAGTGGGAGTGAAGTGGAGAAGTGAGGGGTAAGTGGGATCAAAATCCATCATATGAAACTCTCGAAGAATTAATAGAAGTATTTTAAAAAGAAAAATGAGGGTGAAGATAAAATAGAGATGGAAGACCCAGTGAGTTTCGGTTCATTGCAAAGAATCAGAGGCAAATGAATTCACACCCTCTACAGAGGGAACGGAAGACAAAGCTGGGAAGCAGTGTTCATCAAAAAACAACCTGGAAGTTGTTATGTTTGTTCACAGAGTCTAGGCACGTTGGCTGGGCGACTGACAAGCACAGGGCAGCCTCCTCCAGTAAAGAAACTGTCGGCGACATAAACCAAACATTTTCCTTCCTAAGTCGCCTGGTAATAGCAATTTATCTTTCTCAAGCCAGGGTGGAAACGGAGCATGGCACGCTAATGCAGATGGGGGACCTTCGTGCCCACCTCATATGTAAATGCTATAATGGGATTTACCTGACTTAGCGATGTGGTCTAGTGGGGGCTCTCCTGGTTCATTCTCATTCGCACCCCTGCTCACAAAGGCTATCCAGGTTTCTGGAAAATACCAGCGATCAGTAGAGAAGAATCATCACACTGATGCTTTGGGCAAGCGTGGGTTTACCATAAATTCCTAACTGATCCGAAATCCCAGTTAAGAAAGTTCCCGGTGTCTTAGAGTGGAAGTGGTTTATCTATAAGGGACTAAGGCAGGGGTTGTAACTAATGGTGTCTTGCATTTCAACACTCATGAATACATTCTTTCCACCTAAGGCATATAAATATACATTCATGAAGGAACTCACACAATTCCTTTATTTTTAGGAGACAGCATTAAATATTTATGCCTCTCTGTCCTCTTAACCAATTCCTTTTCCCCAAGAAAAAAAAAGTATGTATGTAGTGTTCCAGTGATTAAAAATTTACCTTGTAACAAATAACTTCAATTAGCACCTTCCTCCCTCCCAGTCTCAGAGCTGGGCTGCATCGTGCCATAACGATCACTTTTGAACCTCAGACTGGGAAGACACCCTATCAATGGTGGCAGGCAAGTCAAAACACAGTGTAGAGTTCATATCAATCAGAATGTCAAATGATCTCATTAGAGTCTCGGGCCTGTATGTGGGTGCATTTCAACGACTCTGCTTTTCCTACACGGAAGTTTAGCGAAGATGAAGCCGTTTAGCAGTGACAGTTGGCTAAGGCAGCCAAGTAGAGGCTTAGATGAAGTGTGTCAGTCATGTTTCAGCAACTCTGCCTCGACAGGAGGCCACTGGGAGGAACCGCTGTCACACAGCAACTGCCCACGTGGGCGGAATTCTTTCCATTTAACATTTCTCCTCTAAATTTTGTAACTTCTTTGTGAGCCTTTTTCCCACTGTGACTGTATTCACCATGAAAATTAATTCTCTGAACATCATAGCCTGAAATTATTATTTAATATACTGTTATTTTTTTTGGAAGAAACCTCCCTCAGTGTTGGAAAATAATATATTGAAAAGATAGGCTTTAGAATTTACATAAATAAATAATGTATTGGGTCCTGGGATGTGGCTGAGTGGACAAGAGGGCTTGCTGTACAAATGTGAGGACCTGAGATTGAATACTTAGCAGCCACACAAGAAACCTAGCATGACTGCATGTGCCTGCCCTGGTATTTGCGGGCAGAGATGGGTGGATCCCATGACAGCCTTAGCCAGCTTACCTAGCAGGAATTTAGGCAATTCAGTCAGAAGCCAAGGCAATGAGGTGGAGAGTGGTCAAGGAAGGCAGCTGATGTCCTGCACTTAACACTTATGGCTGCAAACACTTGCACACTCATGTATATAACCACACACAGGGACACACGCAAAGAAGTGATACATAAGTATTACATAATTAAACGCCTCTTACATATTATGCCATCATATATGTGATATTCAATTTCAAGCTTTACTATTATTCTTCAACTACCCTGAAATATTTTCTTTTAAAAATGCCCATTATCCTTATTTAGCTTAATTTTGAGAGTCAAATATTGTTTCTGGTGTTGTCCCCTGCTGTTGGAAATCCAAATGTCTGTAGGTAGCACTTAGCATACACTCTAAATACCTGCTTAAGGCAGGTGTACAAAGAGCAGAAAGCCTTGGCTTTCCAAGGGTCTGGGTCATAGGTCACTCAGGGACCATGTTGACCATTTCACGTATTTCTTTCTCTAGCAGGTTGATGGCCATCAGATCCTCATAAAATCTGGAGCCTTTGAGTGTGCAAATACAGATATCACATAAAACAATGATCACGTTTAACACATGAGGAAGTGAACTTGAAACAAACACCATGTGTTAGTTAAGCAGGGATGTTATGCAGTTTTGACTTTCTTTCTTTTTTTTTTTTAAGGAGAGCTCCTTGAACTGTGTTCTATGAAAAGCCACAAGTTCTATAACTTTTGTTGGAAAGCAATCAAGAAATTCAGTCACACAGTGGTGTCTGAATGGAGAGGCCTCTCCCAGAGAGAGCTGTGGTCAGCACCATTGCCACCAGTTGAAAGAGGATGTTCTCCTTCTAAAGGATTCTCCTGAGGGAGCTTGTGTTTTCCTAAACTGAACATCCATCTTGGGATTTTCTATGTTTGTTTGATACTTCAGTGAGAGACATTTATGAACCATGTTTGATAGGCACTTTGATTAATATAAAGAAATAATACTTTGAAAAACGGAAATCGTTTAGTTTTATTTTCTGTATATGTGCGAGTGCCTGCATGTAGGTATGTATACAGCAGGTATGTCTGGTACCCATGGAGGAAGATGCCATGGGATCCCCTGGAGCTGGAGTTACAGATGACTGTGAGTCATCCAATATGAGTATTTGAAGTCAAATGGATTCGGGTCTTCTGCGTGAGCACAAATGCTCTTAGCTCTGAGCCATCTCTCCACACTCCTTGGGAGTTGACCAAGAGGTTGTTTTGTTTCTAGGGAGAAGTTTGGCTTTAAAAGTTGAATTTTACTTTGAGATCTTGAAAAGTTTTAGTAAGTAAACTAATAACTAACAGTGATCCGAGAAACAGGAAGACACGTCAGCAGACAACTGCAATGAGGAGAATTAAGTGCTACAGAAAGAAGGATGCTTGCCAGGGTGTCTGAGGTGGCTCCTCCCCTTCCATATGGGGGTTTTGGCAGCAGCAGAGAGTGGGTGGATTTGCTGAAGAGATGGCACTCAGGTCAGCTTAAGGAAAGAAAGAACTCTTCAAATAGGGACTTCAGTCTTCCTACTGATGGTTTGTTGAGTGTGAAGGAGACAATGAGAAATAGGATAAAATAAAAGGGACGTTATTATGTAAGGAGTTACTGTGGCATTCTAATTGAAATGAAAGTTCTGCTTGAAATGGAATATAAAGTTATAGCATTTTAAGTTTATGCAGCACTTTCTGCTTTTCCTGAGCCTTAGCGTTACCTTGAAAAGTATTTTAAGTTTTAATATATTTATTTATATGTCATTTAGGCTCTGTGAATGAATATTTTTCCGGAGTTAGAAATTCAGTGATACACTAGACACTGGTCCTGTGTTCACAGAATATTCTTGCTAGGCTGTGAAGATCTTCCTGATAGGAGGCTCAACTCTCTTGGAGGGCAAAAGTATTGGTAGCATAGATACACAGTGTTGTCTGTTGAATGGATATTTGAACATATTTTAATAAGGTAGTCATATAAAATTATTTCAATTGGCAGAAGTTTGGGTGTGAAAGACCACATATGTCCTAAAGTCAAAACTTCTGTCTTTAAGTCTTTGTTTGGATAATTCTGAAAGTTTTATGTCACCTTTTCCAGCTTCAATTTCATTCTCTTGAGGTCAAGGCAGTTTAGTCATACAAGAATGTTAAGAACACTCATTTCGCTTTGTCCTTTTCCCTTTTGAGTCAGTCTAGGAAGCCACATCATGGAATGGTGCTGGACACGCTCAGAATCCCTGAGACACCCCCCTCCCCCCAACACCACAAACACTCCCACAGGTGTGTCTCTTAGGTGATTCTAAATCCAGTAGAGTTGAAACTCAAGACCAATGACCTCATACCTGAGAACTTGTGAAGGTCCCTTTGGCTGAGGAAACTAGGCATGGAAGCGAGGCTACCTTTAGTGTCCGGGGCTGCTGCAGCTGAAGGCCTGGTGAGGAGCGGAGACAGGAATTTGGATCAAGATCCACTCAGGGTCCTAGAAGCTGGTGGTGGTAGGACTCACGGGAAGATCCCCCTTTTGGGGAGCGTCTCACAACTTTCCACAACATCACTCCAAGGATGCCAACTACCAGGCCACCTATTGCCGCCACTGGCACTTCCCAGAGTAGGACATTGGGGAGGCTCTTCAGTCTGGTCTGGGAGAAGCTGACTGTTCTGAGGGCTGGGGAGGAAAGGGCTTTCAGGTGAGGGGCACTTGAGTTTGGTTCTGCTGTATGTGAAGTTATTGGAGGTTGACTTCAGGCCCATTGGTTCCAGCATGTTGTTCCAGAGGACAATGGCCATCTCAGCATGCCTGCGTTCCAAGAAGTAGAAACAGTCTTCCGAGAAGAAGGTGAGGTCCATGCCCCTCGCTCATTCAGTGGGAGAAGGGTATGCCGGAAGAAAGGCTGTAAAACGACTGCAAAGTCCTCGCGCTGCATGTACTGGTGCACGTACATACGTACGTACGTACGAGAGCACAGAGATGACAGTCTGGAGGGTCCCGTTTCCTTTCTTCAGCTCCTGCATCACCAAGGGGTTCTGAGAGTATTTAAAGCAACTGCAGTTGTTCTGTGCTGCCAACGGCATGGCATACTTCCCACCTCGGGCCTGGTGCAGGCCAGCCAGCTCCGTGATCTCCAACGCTTCCTTTCTGCACATCTGGAAATCACGCATTTACCTTTGTTTAGATTTTTGAACTAGTATACGTCATTTTGATATAAGTTCAAATGAACTGTCCAGGCCAGTCAAATGGCTTGAAGATGAGCTGATTTTACTTACATCAAGTCCTTTATTCAGTCTTGGGTCATCTTTCGTGTGAAGTGTCCTCAGAGAAGGTTAGAGAGTAATGTCCTGTTTGCTGCTCAGCATCCTACCACAGCACAGAGGCTGTGCATAGTCATACGGTGGGAAAGTTCATCAGAACACATTGAGTAACAGCCAGAAACAGACAAGCAGCACTCTGCCCAACCAGCAATCTTATCAGTAGGTACCCACTGAGCTGAATGCTAAAAAAAAAAAAAAAAAAAAAAAAAAAAAAAGTCACCAAGTCTAACTAAAGCTAATATATGTTTATATGTAACTTTTGCTTCAATGTAGTGAAGTGCTTCTAAAATTAATGCCTCTTAATTCTTAGCATATATTTAATGAACAGAATGATAGATGTCACTATGGCATTTATATACATGTATACAATATATACTTCAGTCATATTCACCCACGTATTTCCTCTCTTGTCTCTATCCTCCTCCTACTGGTGTGGTCCTCCTTTCTCCTCCCAAATACTTTGCTTTATTTCGTGTGTGTGTGTGTGTGTGTGTGTGTGTGTGTGTGTGTGTGTGTTCCTGTGCCCACATGCATGTGTGTGTTGGCAGTAATAGTAGATTCTGCATTTGAAAGAAAATTATTTTTCTTTCTGAGTTTGGCTAATTTTGCTTGCCAAGTTGTCCAAGTTGCATCTGTTTTCTGTCCTTATTTTGTTCGTATTTGTTACTTAGTAGTACATTTTAACATACATATAGCACATTTCCTTTATCCACTCATTTGTTGATGGGACTCTAGGCTAACTCCTTAGGTGGACTATTATGAACAGCACAACATCAAACACTGATAAGCAGGTATCTCCGTAGCACACGTGTATAGCCTCTACTGAGTCTTGTGGGGTACTTCCATTTTTACGAGTTGTCATAGTGATTTCCATAATATCTGTACCAAGTTATATTCCTTTTGATAGTAAATAGAAGTTCTTTTTTTTTTTTTTACCCTGTACCCTCAACAGCATTTGTTGTTGTTTGTTTTCTAGCTAATAGCCATTCTGAGTGGAGAGAGATGAAATCTTAATGTAAGTTTAGATTATATCCATAATAATTGATTTTTGAAAATGTTAGACTCAGCCCAGCAGTTGGCTGGACTTAGTGGTAGTCAGCTCACACCTTGGCTGGGCAGATCTGTTTCTATGGGAAGGGTGGATATTAGTGTGAGATGTGGCTTGCTAAGGCACCCCCATCTCACGTTTCATCTGTCTAACTTGGAATTGTTCCCATTGCAAAGTCAGGAGTGCAGGAGAACATGATGAATGTGGGATGTGGGATGTGGGATGTGGGATGTGGGATGTGGGATGAGGGACGTAGTTGCCTGGAACATGGGATGTAGGACATGGGATGTGGGGTGAAGCCTCCAGAGACTAGGTGTGGAACCTGCCTGCTGTCATTCCTGTCACAAAACTTCACTGTTCAAAACAAGCCTAAACTCATGAGGTGAATTATTCAGCCTCTGTTTCGTAAGTTGACAAACTCATACCATAGGGGCATAGCTACAAAAAGGCCGATAACTATAGCCTCCAACAGACTCATTTTCCTGTTGGGCACAGGCACGGGACAGGTAAGGAACATTAGTACACCTGTGCTCTAGAGTCAGGTGCACTTTCAGACAAATGAGCCTTCTTTAGCGCATGCACTTCTTGCAAGTAATGGGAAGGTGATTGACAAGTCTGACCTTCGTTTTGGTCCTTCTTTTTCTTAAGTCGTATTATTAACAACTGTCCAACAAGCTGTCAAATGCATAGAAAATATTTAAAACAGCAGATCATACCAATTATAAAATTGTAACACTCAGAATAACAGGACTGAAGGAATCAGAGCAAATAGCCAGCAATATGACTCTACTAGAGATATGAAGATTAATTATCTGCTGGGAGCGCCGGGGACTCCTGTTTACAGACAAGGAGTTAAATTCTCACAGCAGCTCAAGAGAAGACTTTTGAATTAATGGCTAATTTCAAACAAAGCATTTAATGTCACTACTTGAAATGTTTCAGTAATAATTCACATGGTTTAATTCTAAGCCACTTATGATTAAATTTCAAATATGCTAAGGTATTATTAGACATTTATGGGAGAAATCATTTTTTCCCCCTGCAAATTAAATGTTCCTCTTTGACAATTATTCAAGTTATGATGGGAATTCTTGTTTCCTTTTAATTATAGCCCAAACACTTATATGGATAATGCGGCAAGACGTTCACTATTTCATTCTGGACCTTTATTACCGAAATGCAAAATATCTCAATCTCTAGCCTCGCCCCCTCCCCCTAGGTTTTCTTTTTAATCCCGTAAAAGCATCTGTCTTTGATTTCAAGTGGAGTACCTGCTGTGCGGGATGCCATGCAAATCCAATTTGTGTGTAACAAAACCAAATGGGCTGAAATGAACTCTGCATTTTAAAGATGTTTTTGTTTAATCATCGCCATCACTCCTCTTTAATGAATGCATAATCAAGTTAAACTTCAGGCAAGAAATGCAAAGGCTGTATTTCAGAGGGAGAATACAAACTCTTGCCTAGTCCCTCACTGCCCATCTTTCTTCTATCCCTGGCTTGGCAGACCAGGAAGAGGAAAGCTCTTCAAACCTGTGTCATGGCAAACTGGTGAGACCCTGAAGAAGCAGGAACTGCTCTTTTTTCCCCCCAACTTCTTGCTTGAAATAAAAGAGAATTAGTGTTTATATCAGGAAAGGATGTTGCCAGATCCCTGCTTTCTTATTTTTTTTTCTCTCCCCCTTTTCGCCTTTCATGGGAGATAGGTGGTGTAATATGGCTTTGTGGCAGGGGGTGTAGAGGGAAACATAGCACGAGGCATTTCTGTGCTACACAATCTAACCTAAATGTTGCTAATTATTTCTTATGAAGAAACAAACCTCCGCTGCTCCTGCTTTTGGAAGGAGAAAAATCTCCTACAAAGACCTGAAGGTGCCAGGTGACCCTTGACTTCTGCGCAGTCATACTGCTGTTCAGATAGTACAATTAATCATGGGCAGGGAAAGAGGCAATGCTTTGTAACGGTGGGCCCTCAGCAGCCATCTAATTACTAGTTTCTGAACTCGAAAGCCAAGTGCCAAAATAGGGTCAGATAATGTGTGAGTGGGAGACCCAGGGCTGTGACCATTGGCCTGCAAGCCTCAGTTTGTTCAAATCAACAGGAAAATATAACATTTGCTAAGGAAATGCAGTCCAAAACCAAATCTTTATCTGATAAATGGTGTCACACATAAGCTTTGTATTTAAGTGGAGTAGGTATCAATAGAACAGGTAAAATGACTGCAGATCAAATGCGATTTTCAAGCAAATATCTAAGAATTCATGTCAGTGCCTGAGTGATGGGATTTCTGCTGAGAAGCTCATGCAGACAGACTTGTAACTGATAGGAACTGGGATTCATGTCACTGAGAGCAAGTGACTGATGGTTGCCCAGCACCTGAATGGAACATCTATATCATCCCCTTTAGGGCCCAAGGAACATTCTAGAAGAAAGAAGGGGAAGTCTACTGGTCCTCTGGATCTAACATGGCTGTTGAATGACGAACACACAGCAGCTTCTGGCTGAGGCTGTACAATACATACCTAAGACATGAGGGGGAGAATTGGGGAGAAGACAGAAGAGGTGGGAGGGGAGAAGAGGGTGGGATAGTGGGGTGAATGTGGTCATAAGATGTTCAGGAAGTTGTTGATGTAAAAAAATAATACAAGAGCAAAAGGGGACCCACAAGATGGCCCAGGGGGTCTCTTGCTGCCAAGCCTGCTGGCCTGAGTGCTATCCTTGGGACTCACATGATGGGTGGAGAAAACCAACTCCTGAAGATTGGCTTCTGATGCCCCAAATGGGTCCTCAAAGAGCGATGGTTGGACCCTGAGTTTATAGCCACTCTTTCCCCATTATCATTTACAGAGCACAGAAATAATTTAAAACAAAATTGACTAGATGGATATCTGTCTGTCTATCTATCTGTCTATAATATGGTTCATGTAAAATAAGTTGGACTCACTTTATAATTAGCTGAAAGTCTATGTGGTGGGATTCACAAAACTGGATGAACAGCTGGGGTACCTGTCATTATCCTAAACTCCCAACACTACAAGGTATTTTAATTTAATCTAGTTACCTGCCTCCCACTAGGGGAATCAGCTCCTTCCGTTACTCTTTAATTTCAAAAGCACCTCAGTTTCCCTTTTGACTCTTCCCGTGTTATGGGTCACAAGGTTCTGTGGCTTTACCAGCTCTCTTGTGATCTCTGGAATGGTTAGGGAAGTCCGGGCGGCCCACAGGGCAAGTCTGTGAGTTTTCTGCAGTGAGGGTCACGCAAAGCAACAGGACGGCAGCCCCAGTGTGCAGCAAACATCAAAGAAGTATGCACACTTTCCTGACTTGGTCCAGGGTGGTTGCCTCCAAGTTAAACATCTCAGAGAGCTGACACATCAACACCTCTTCCCAGCATTATGTTCTCAGAGTTCTCCTGTTCTCAGTCTGCTCAGCTGGTCCTTAGCAGCTTCTTGTCCCATTCAGATAAAAAGTTGACTATTGAGTTTAAAGCTTTTCCAAATGCTGGTAAGAAGAATTGTTTTTTAAAGGCTGTTTTTACCTTTTATATCAGTGTGCAAGCATCTACACTTATGCATCTGCATTGTATTTGTGGTTGATGCCAACAGGTGCCAGAAAAAGACATTGGATTACCATAGAACTGGAGTTACAGGCAATTATAAGCCACTATGTGGGTGCTAGGAACTCAACCCAGGTCCTCTGGAAGAGCAGCCATTACTCTTAGTTGCTGGGCCATCTCTCCAGTCCTGTGGACATTTACCCATAATTCTATCCTGGGCCAATTATTTTATCTCAGCATCACAAAGCATCTTTTAATAAAACTACTTCAAGAGTATTTAAACACATGTGCTTTCTTTTCTTCCCTGAATTGGTTCCTGGACTGTACTGTAGTCAGTAGAACCTCATGACCCTTCCAACATTTTATTTTTTCCTATATTAATATGAGGTAGATTGGTGTTAATATTAGTATATCTTGCACACCCGAGGCCAGAGGCCATGTGTATAAATAGAAGGAGTCAAACAGTCTATTACGTTTAGATTTATTTTGGAGAAAGTTAAATCACTTTAATGGAGTGATCATTTAAAGCAGTGGGGAAAGTCATAACCCAGGTCTTCAAAGATAAGATTATCTGGAAAAAATATGCTGGGCTTGGTCAGTGACATTCTACATGTAAATACACAGGCTACTCAAAGATCATAATTACAATATTTAACAAAAATACCAGAAACAGAAACTCTGTCTATATGTGAATATACACATATGTGCTTGTGTACACGGAGACCAGAGGCCAACTCTAGGTGTTAATCTTCAGGCACCTTCATCTTGAGGCTTTTGTTGGTTTGCTTTATTATTTCTTTCAGATAGAGTCTTTTCAATGGGTCTCCCCTTGGCCTGCGGCTGGCCAAGCAATCTAGGATGGCCACCCAGTGGCCTCAGGGATGTACCTGCCTCCATCTACCCAGCCCTGGGACAGGAAGTGCATGCCATCATGCCTGACTCCTTTATGTCAGTTCTGGGGATTGAACTCAGGTCTTCATGCTTATCAGGCAAGTGCTTTACCGACTGAGCTATTCTCTTAACCAGAAACCTTCTCAGGGCTTTCGGTACAAGAGTCTATCCGAATCCCAGCTCTCTAAAGATAGCTTGGTTGTTATCCACATACATGGCCACTGGATGTCTCCACTCTTCCTCAAATGCAGCGGTGCCATGTTTAAACTGGCAGGTAGACACACAGTGCATTTTCCCAAGGACTGTTCAGCAAGATCCTGCAAGAGTTCTGGGTGTGCCCGGCAGCCTTGTCCCTGACCTAGCCAACTGGATTAGAAACAAATGGCTGAAGAGACTGAATTCAGAGTGAGTGTGTGTGTGTGTGTGTGTGTGTGTGTGTGTGTGTGTGTGTGTGTATGTGTGTGTGTGTGTGTTTGTTAGGGGGCACTTGTTGGGTCTGTTAGTGGCACTGTGTATTCACTTTCATAATTTGTTCCAACACCCAGTTTTTCTAAAAAGCTCTAACACAGAGCAAGTTTGAGGGCCCTGGGGGGTGAACCAAGTGCCAATTGGGAAAGATGAGAACAAGGGAGGATGAGAATGCTGACGTATTGAAAACTCTTAGGCATCACGGGATCTCAGAATCTGAGCACGTGCTATTCTTCAGTGTGTCATATGGTCTGAGTTTTGATCTGTCATTCGATCTCAGTACTGAGACCTAAGCAAGCAGCGCCTGGGCAACCACTGGCTGCCTGTGAGAGCTATAGTTAGCAGACTATAGTTGAGTCCGTTTGCCTTGTGACTGCTGACAAACATGCTGTGTTTCTAAAGAGAAGGCCCCTGTTGACAAGATGGGATGATATTGTTTTCCTCAGATTTACTGAGAAGCTTAAGTGATGTTCTCTATGGACCTGGTGGTTAGAGAAAAACAGAGCTGGGCAAGGATTTGGGAAGCAATGGAAAGTCAGAAAAAGATTTTAAGTCATCAAAAGATCTTTGGTCTAGTTAAAATGGAAAACGGAAGGATTTAGTACTATTTCCATTTTATTATCTACTCAGAGTTAATGAGAATTATCTAACTGTATTAGCTTCCCTGCTGTGAATGTCCAATGTGGGGAATTACACTCAGCCTTGCCAAAGAGTAGCCCCAAAGACCAGAGAAGTGGCACCGTTTTAAAAAGAAAGTACCATAGGTGCTCAGTTAATTCTTGGGATTTATGAAGATGGCAGGGGTGGGGAGTGAGAAGGAAAATGAAGTAATTTTCTCCCCTGATCTGTAGCCGGAGCTCTGTGCAATGCAGGAACAAAGCAGCTTTGCGCCATCCATCACACCACAGCGTAGGAATCAGACAGAGGTGACACTACGGCTGAATTTATGCCAGTTGCTCTTTAGCGAGGGCAGGAAATGCTCAGAGACTACAGAAAACGTAACCTTTCCTCTCTGAATGGAGTCCACCAGACTCCCGAAGAAGTCTGTTCCTTTAATTCCATCTCTGTCACCCCCAACTATTTTATATCTATTTTGAGAATGCAATAAAACTTGGTTGTAAGTAAAAAGCAGGCCCTGGAAGCAAAGCCTGCTGCCCGCACAGGCTCCTGCTGAGAGATCAGGCCCAGGAAGCACCTGATGGAGAGCCTTTGCTCCTTTGTGCTCACTCTTTAGTGCCAGCACTGACTACCAGGCTCCTGGTTAATGTAGCTCAGTGGAGGAAGGTGACATAGCTTCTGTGTTTTCTCTAGCACCCATGTCCCTATATACAACTTAGCATGAGTGCATGAGTGAGTGCCTATCAGGAGTACCGTCAGCATACAGGACGGCTAACTCAGCCCCTGGTGATTTGAATGAACTGGGAGTCTAACACAAAGGATCTCATGAGCTCTGGCTTGGTAGATTCCAAACAGCTGAGAGCTTTGACAGTTGAAGAAAATCGTCTAGTGAGAATTGATGACTAGGGCTTTACTCTTGTAAGTTAGTTTTATACAGCTAATTGAAAGGGTGTTTTTGTTTTGTTTTTGTTTGTTTTTCGAGGCAGGGTTTCTCTGTGTTATAGCCCTGGCTGTCCTGGAACTCACAGAGTTCTGCCTCCCTCTGCCTCCTGAGTGCTGGAATTAAAGGTGTGAGCCACCACTCCCAGCTAGGAAGTTTTTATTGACTGTATTTTATAAAAAGAATCCACCTGCTGTCTAACTGTGCAAGATTTTGCATGCAGAAAATCATGGGCTCTGCTGACTTGGTGGTCACTGGATAAAGCAAGCGCGGTTCACACTTACATTGGGATGCTGTTCAGCTGTAAAGAGAGATGAGTAACAATGATTGAAGGAAGAGATGCAACTGGAAACCATGTTAAGCAGAAAATGCCAGATGGAGGAAGACTAATCCTACATGTGCTGCTTTCTTAGGTGTGTGTGTGTGTGCGTGTGCGTGTGTGCACGCACACGTGCACCTGGGAGATGACGGAAAGAAATAAGGGAGAGTAATGGAAAACATGCAACATGAAAACAAAAGTGAGCAGTATTTGGAGTGGGGGAGGGAGTAAGGGGTCCAGCAAGAGTGGAGAAGGTGACAGCAACGGCAAAGGCAAGGTGTGTGTGTGTGTGTGTGGTCCGCACGCATGTAGAATGCCATAATGAAACCTGTTCTTTTCTATGCTGATTTAAAAAAAACGAGTAAGTGTATAAACATTAAAACGATCCTTGGACCCAGGAAGAAACCAATTTTACATCACAATAGTGTACTTCTGTGTCCTAAATGCCAATAGTGGGAGACATTACCCAGGGGGAATTAGGAACATATGTGACTGAAGTTAGTCTCCCAGCTTTTGTCCCAAGTTTCCCTTCACCTACCCACATGGCCCTGTGTGCCAGTGTCATCCAGGTGTCTGCTGTTTGGAAGTTAGCTGAGCAGATAAACAAAGGGCACGTGTGGAACAGCCTAGGGATGTTGGTTCCTCTTTCTGACACTTGCCGTGACCCAAAACCTAAAGAGTTGTGACCAGCACTGGCCAATTCATGATGTTTAAACCAAGCTCCAAGTTTCACGTGTCCACGAATAGGTCAAAGAGTTGTTTAAAGCAGTCTTGGGTTTCATTCTAGATATTTGTATTCAGTGGTATCTCTGGTAGGATTCATGGATTCCTGTAGGTAAATATTCTTACTTTTAGCTAACACATTGTAATGACACAGGTTTATGGGCTACCATGTGGCATTTCAGTACCCGCATAAAACGTGACATTAGGTTGCTGGCGTAGCTCCTGCCTCAGACATTTGTCATTGTTCTTTGTGTTGGAAAAATGTAATTTTTTTTTTTTAAAGAAACAAGTGCTATTGATGATTCATATTTAGAAACTTTTTGGGGGCCAAACTCTGAGAAACAGCAGTAGATGATGGCTGAGTCATTTGCATCCATGGGAAAAGATTGGCCAGGATGCTGAAAGGCATCAGCATCATCTGCCTCGTAGAGGAAGAGAGGCGATAGGACAGGAAGCGGTTGAGGAGAGTGGGGAGGAAGCAAGGAAGAGATGGTATATGGTAATGAATGCTGCCTTCGGTCATCTTCAGAAATCGTGACAATTCTCTGCCATCATTGATGACTGCCACCTCCTCCCATCTGCTTCCGCCTGGGGACGCAGACGCCCTTCAGAAGTCAGAGGGGCTGAGGGCATAGACTGCATACATTTGATTATTGGTTTTTACTTATTAACAATATGAGGTGTTTTCCCCCTCCTTTTCTGTAGTCATTTAATTTTATATTATTTCATGTGTGTGTGTGTGTGTGTGTGCTCTGATCTGTCGGCCCTAAAGGTCACTCCCGGTACTCTGACCTTTGACTCAGTACCCCAGGTCGCTATCAGTACTGCGACCGTAAGCTCAGTGCCTTGCTTTCAAAGGTGGATTTCCGGATGCAGGGGAGGCAGCAGGACGGAATCCCGCAGAACAGAAGGTAAAAGAGATCCCTGAGCATTTAGTTGACACCCACTCACTGGCAGACAGCTTCCGCCGCTGCAAGATGCCTCTAGAAGCGTCCATACTTGGATGTCCACTTTCCAGGTAGAGTTCTGAGTTTGCTTTGTCTTGCTTCTCAGAAAAGCAAAAACAAACAAACAAACAAACAAACAAAAAACAAAAAGCAGGATAAAGTAAAACTCCCCACAGGTTCTCTGAAAATCCCCGGGACACTCACGTTACAAGGAACCGCAGCGTCTCCATGGCTTTTCCAAAACCAACTTGCTGCGACCACGAAAGAATGGTGCTCACTCCAGGGTAGCATTCCACCATCCTCTGAGAGCCTTTGACAGTGCCCCGAGGTATTTTTGGTTTTCACAATCAGGTGGTGTGAAGGACACCTACGGGATAGAGACCAGGATGCTGCAAAATCCCATAATGCACCACCATACTGCAGCAGGGACCGAGTCAGTCTGGATGCCTGAGCTGCTGAGGCAGAGACCTTGCCGATGGAGAGAGCAGTGTTCTGGGAAGAAGAGTGCTGCACTGAAGACTAGCTTCCCAGTATTGGTAAGAAGCTTGCCTTTATGTCCTCTACTGCCGTGTCGTTTTCTGTACAAGACACACAACTAGACACCAGAGGAATCTCTGGAGACCCCAGGCACTTGGCAGAGAGGAGGATCAGAGTCAGGACAGAAGGAACCTCTCCTCTTCTGGGCTGCGCATTGGACAAGAGCTAGCCAGGGCCTCTTACCAATCCTTTGCCTTTTGCTTATGTAGGGGACTTACCCCAACACCTGCCCTGAGTCTTCGGGACTTTGGAGCTTGCAAGGGCCCCTCCTTCCATGTTGGGCCTTACCACTTACCCTTCCTATAGGTCAAGTACTCTTCCCTCATAGTCTGGGTGTTTCATTTAGAAGCAGCAAATTTAAATTTCTTCTTCTGTAGCGTAGATGTTACCAAGGGAGACATTTCTTTACTTGGGCAATAAGTCCCTACAATAATTAGCACTAATTGCGATCCAGGTAGATGCTTAAGTAGAAAGGCTGACAACTGAATCACTCATGACGGTGACCTAGGGACTGGTCTCAGAGGTTCTCATTTATTCACATGAGTGAAGAAGAGGGCAGAATTAAGTGACATTAGTAAGTCAACTTCAAGGAAGCCTTGCAGTTACTATAAATAATTAGAACACTGTTTGAGCTGGATGCCCACACACACACACACACACACACACACACACACACACACACACACACCCCTCAGTAGGAATCTGATCTCCACCTAATTACAGACAGATCATAGGACCAGCAACGCGATTATTCTTTAAATAATATATAGGTCTGTCTGGTAGCCCAGGGACAAGATCACACACATTCTAGTTGTGTCCTGGAGGTGTCCTTGTGAATGCTTCTCAATCAACTTCTTTTCAGCTCCACGTTACTAAAGTGACCCAACTGTTACTGTCCTTTTCTGGGAGCAACCATCCATACTTCTGGAGATCCACACTCCGACGTGAAACCATCATCAAAAATAGCTGTGCAGTTTAAGCAGATGTGAGATCAGTAGCTTTCTGGAGTTATAGTCTTGTTTATATGGTGTGGTGTTTTGAATGAGAAACGTCCTCCATAAGCTCACATATTTGAACTCCTAGCCTCTGTTGTGAAGCTGTTTCAGGGGACTATGATGAGGTGTGGCCCCAGGCTTGTCACTGGAAGCAGGGACTGAGAGTTTGTAGCCTTGCCTCACTTCCAGTTTTCTCCCTTTGCTTTGTGATTGGAGATATGAGCTGAAGCTTCTTGCTATGGCTACATGCTCCCATGCCTCCTCTGCACCAGGGACTCTCTCCTCCCACCTGCTCCCATGCCTCCTCTGCACCAGGGACTCTCTCCCCCCA
>OU015745.1:10870954-10884795 GCA_907169655.1 Acomys percivali | reverse complement strand
CACTAGGATGGGGCAGAAGGAGATGACACTGAAAGCACATTAGAGATGTTCCTATGCTGTCTAAGAGGCTCTCAATTCAAGCCCAAGCAATTTGTCCTGCCAGAAGTTTCTGGGAGAAACAGAATTTCTGTGATTTGTGACTTAGCAGCTGCTTAGGCCTGAACAAGCCCACAAGCCCACTCTGTCTTCAGCACAGTCACTATAATTAATCCACGGCCTGTGAGTGTAGGATTGAGCACAAGCTCATGTCACTACAGACATATCCCTGGGCAAAAGCAAGCCCTACAGGAGAGCTTAGTTCTTGAAAGAGAGAGTATACACCCCTACCCATATCTAGCCAAGGGACAGGACATTCTCCACAGTTAAGTGGAGACTGGGGACTGACTTTCACACGAACTCTGGTGCCGCATATTTGGCCATGTCCCCTTGATGGGGAGGCCCGATGGCACTCAGAGGAAGGATAGCAGACTACCAAGAAGAGACTTGATGCCCTAGCATCATATTCAGGGGGAGGAGGTCCCCCTTAGTCACAGTTATAGGGAAGGGGAATGGGGTGAAAGCGGGAGGGAGGGAGGATGCATGGGATGGGATAGCAATTGAGATGTAATATGAATGATTTTATTTTTCAATAAAAAAATAAAAAGAGAGAGAAAGAGAGAGATAGAGGTAGAGATAGAGATAGAGATAGATAGATAGAGAGATAGAGAGATAAATAGATAGAGAGAGAGAGAGAGAGAGAGAGAGAGAGAGAGAGAGAGAGAGAGAGAGAGAGAGAGAGAACTAGGTACCCAAGCTTATTTAATAGCAAGTCCTGCAGTTGCAAGAAGTTTGAACACACAGTGATGTCCATTACACTTATTCCTATTCCAACGAACAACTCTGCAGGACCTGAGAGCACCTGGCTATGCAGGTTTGGTACTTGCATGACAAATTAGAGCACAAAATGAGAATAAAGATGTGGTTGCAGTGAATTGAAAGATTCAGAAAAAAAGAATCCCAAAGGCTGCAGCAAGTGTCTCAGTGTCTGAGGGGCCCCTCATAAGCATATTTGATCATGGTAATATTTGTGGGGCTTGGGGAGCTCTAGAAGGCTCAACTCCTGTGGTCTGTGACTGAATTCTAGGTACACGCAGACGTTGTTCTTAGCAGAGGGGCCCTTTTGAGTAGAGCTTTAGGGAGTGTGTGCGACACCACAGTGGTGCATTCCACATAGACTGGAAAAGAGGGTGCTGACTGAGCGAGGCGCCATCGTGGGAGAGGTTGACCATGGTGGAAGCTTCCTCAGCAGCAGCTCCAGGGCACATTGGTACACTATGGTGGGCAGATGAAGTGGGGCTTCCTCTTTCCTGTCCTCCTCTGCCACTGTTCCCTCACCCTCACCCTCCTTATAGCCACTTCCATGTCCAACGCAGGACCTGGAAAACCGGACAGAGGAGAGATTCACAGGAATTCTGAATACAACAGAGATGAGCCAGTGATGGGGCCACTGAAATCCATTCTCATATAAAAGACAGAAATGGAAGTGATGTGGGGTGTGGGGTGGGGGAGGGAGAATGACTTGGTGATACATTCTGGATGGCGATAAGCAGAGAACAGGGAAAATGTCCTCCCCAAACATCCCCGTGGAGTATTTTGGAGCAAAATTACTGTACAGAGTGTAAGTTTTTAGAAAAGAGTCAGGGCGTAAGATGAGCTCTACTTGCTCAGTGGCCCCAATCTGAAGTAGAGAAAAAAATCACTGACCTAAGTCCTGTGACTTCCCAGCTTCCAAATGCAGAACAATTGTTCAGGTATATTGCTTCATCTCACTAGGACCTCGGAAGTGGTCTGAAAACAGTTCTTTGAATTTTGTTCCCATCTCTACTCCTTTTGGTAGCTGTGAACACTTCCCTGGAGGACTCCTTTATTCCCAGCTTTCTGCTTGCTTATAATGTTCCTGTGACATTGGTCAATTTGAAGGAGTAGAGTATCACACGGTTCTGGCTAATTAGTAAGATGCTTTGCTTCGACCACGGTCCTTGGTCCATAAATGAGCATGTGCCTTCTTTGAGTTGAGGGGAATCCTGGAGACAGTTGCTGGAACTTCAGCCAAAGAAGCTCCTCACAGCTTGTCTTCTCGCTGGTTTTACATAGCCATCCCTTGCTCATGAAGGAGAACCACAGCAACGTTAAGGAAGGGAGGGTGCTGATGCCAGCATTGTTGTCAGCCTTCCATAGCACCCCGTCATGGAATGGGATTGGTTTTGTGCCATTGTGCAAAGTCCTGTCAGCACAAGGGTGTATGTTTTTCCTATTTCTGCTGTGTTATAAATCTTAAATACATTTTCCTCTTTGGATTTGTGTTTTTTCGAGAGAATCCTACAGGAAAATGGGACATGCATTTGAACAGGAATACATGTAATGCGTATGTCTAGCAATCCTCACCACTGTTTGCAAATGGCTTTCATGATGACCCAAGGGCACAGAACTCCAGTGGACCCCCAGAGTGTCCAGATGTAGTGTACAATGTGAATAAAAGGGAAATCAGTTGTGTCTTTAGCTGTACAAGTGGGTCCGGGCATCCCCAGTGGGGCTTTTCTTCTGAGCTAGAACTTGCTTTGGATGCAGAAAGAATGCAGTGACCTTCCAAGAAACACAAACAACACCTGGACTGTCTGTCCTTTGTATTGTCCCCTGTATTAGTCAAACATCAGTCAACTCACAATGATGCCACCGAAGGAAAGAGAAATGACAACACACAGGTGCTGTTGCCTTTAGTTTCTCCCCATCAATAAATCTGGGTTGGAGTTGGAGTTCTGGTAGAGTGGGCGTGTATCGAGAGTAACAATAGAACATCAAGGGCGTGTTTCATAGGGTTCCATCGTGTGGGTTGGGATGAAACACTTAGGTGTACACACACGTGTATGAGACATGAAATGTAAACGGAGGACTTCTTCTGTTTGCTATTTGAGTTTCATGCTCTGATATTGGTTTGAATTGACATTGCAGATCTAGGTGCTTGTGTGTGCCTGTAATCTCAGGGCTTGAGAAAGTCAGAAGTTCATGGCTTGCCAAGGCCATGTATCAATTTTGAGATGGAGTTTTGGGTACTTGACATCTTGTCTCAAAACAATGACACTACCACCGCCATGTAACACACACACACACACACACACACACACACACACACAAATAATAGAAACTTATTTTGAAAGTACTGGAAATGGGACAGCCCAAGATCAAGGTCCTGGCATAGTTGTTTTCCCCTGCAGCCTCTTTGCTTGATGTGAAGATGGCTACCCTGTTACTGTTTCTTATGCAGCTGTTTTCTTGTTGTTGCTGCTGTTACTGTGTGTGTGTGTGTGTGTGTGTGTGTGTGTGTGTATGTGTCCTTTACAGCTCTGTGTTCCCATGTCCCCCTTTCTTTTTTTTTCAATTTTTTTAAAAATTTATTTTTAATTAATTTATTCTTGTTACATCTCTATGGTTATCCCATTCCTTGTATCCTCCCATTCTCCCCTCCCTCCCATTTTCCCCTTATTCCCCTCCCCTATGACTGTTCCTCAGAGGGATTACCTCCCTCTGTATATGCTCATAGGGTATCAAGTCTCTTCTCAGTGACCTGCTGTCCTTCCTCTGAGTGCCACTAGGTCTCCCCCTCCAGGGGACATAGTCAAATGTGAGGCACCAGAGTACTTGAGAAAGTCAAATCCCTCTCTCCACTCAAGTGTGGAGACTGTCCTGTCCAGGGCTAGATCAGGGTAGGGGTTTAAATTTTACCACCTGTATTGTCCTTGGCTAGGGCCTTATGACCCAAATCTGCCTATCATAATGTTCTACTTGTAGGTTTCTAGGACCCACTGGATCCTTCTACATTGCTATTCTCCCATTGTTCTCTCATCTAGAGTCCCAATAGGATGTCCTCCCCTCGGTCCCAGTTTCCTGGAAAGGGAAGGCTTTCATGGGACATGCCCATTGGGCTAGTATGCAGATATAAGTGAGTATATACCATTTGAGTCTTTCTGCTTCTGGGTTAACTCACTCATTATGATCATCTCTAGCTCAATCCATTTGTCCACAAATTTCGGGAATTCCTTGTTTTTAATAGCTAAGTAGTATTCCATAGTGTATATGTACCACCGTTTCTTTATCCATTCTTCTACTGAGGGACATTTAGGCTGTTTCCATGATCTGGCTATTATGAATAAGGCTGCTATGAACATGGTTGAGCAAATTTTCTTGCTGTGTGCTGGTTGTCCCCCTTTCTTTAGGGAGAGGAGAAAGTTGGATTTGGAGGCACTCCTGCCATTTTGTTTTTCCTTGTCTAAGGGGTACAGAGCATGGATGAGTGGTGCTTACAGGAGCAGATGACTCAGGACCCTGTGCCCCTGAAAAGCTTATGTTGACTTATCTAAGCTACATCATTGGAGTTTCTTGAACAACTTCCAGGCAGTTCCAACAATTGCTTATATCACTTCCAGGAGTGGCCTCATGAGTCTTATGAACCAAGATAGAACTTGAAGAAATATTGCATAACATCAGCATCATTATTTTCTGTTCAGTATATGAGGTGCATTTAAAATAAAATGCCAGGATTGTGATACAGCAGTAGTCCATTCTAACAACCAAGGCACCTGTTGTGCAACAAACAGGAGGGTAGCTTATACAATGTGCATGCAATTGAACAAAGGAGTGATCCCTGTGGGGGCTGATGGGATGGCAGGGAGTCTCATCACACTACTCAGAAAAGTGCCCAATTTAAAACTTACTAATTGTTTATTTCTGTGATGTTTTCATTTAAAAATTTTGGGCTACTGTTGACTACAAGTAATGAAAATTATAGAAAAATGACACATGGGTGAGGGAAGAACTCACATACATTATAGCAGGCATATGATGTACATAGCCTGTATTTAGTACTGTCCAGCAGTGTGAACCATAAATCCCATTTTCTCAACAACCGTTATTTCAGGGTGTGACTTCCCCAACTACCTGTGGCCATAGAGTAACATGGTTGAGCGCTACATTGTACTCTACGTCCACATTAAGTTGGCTTAGGGATTTCATCACTTAGAACTCACTGATGGAGACCAATTCCCAGCTCTGTTTCTTAGCAGCTAGTCTGGCATTCTGTCACTAATGGACAGAATACCTGCAATACTCTTAAATAAATTGAAAACAAAGGAGAAGCACTTCCTAACCTCGCCATGGAAGTGGAAAACAGGTGCTTGTGGAAACTATCTTTCCGTGTCATCTATGAAACACAGAAAGTCTTTATCAGTGTTACTGGAGACTCAGGAATGCACTCTTTCATTTTCACAGCGAATACACCAAGGGCTTGGGGGAGTCGGAATAAACAACTAGAAGCCGTAGGTGCTAGAACGCACAGGAATGTTCTTTTCTCTTCCACTTTGTTGTGCTCACCTCGATTTCTCATAGGACAAAGATGAAGGGTAGAGTTTTGAGTCCTGAGTTGGTTTGTCTGTTTGATGAAAAGTCTTCTCTTGGGCTGCCTTTGTGTATCTTTTTAAACAAAGCATCGTTTGAATAAAATATGCACCAGTATAGCAAGTGCCTGGCTAAATCCAAGCTAGTAAGTACTGTAAAGGAGATATTTTTTTTTCCTGGTTAAGAACTTTTAAAAGATGTAACTGATGCAAATGAATTCATTTCTCATTCAGAGGAAAAAAAAAAAAAGAAGTCACAAATGCTACAATCTAAACTGAGATCTTGGAGATGTGACTTCAATTACAGTACGTCTGAGGTAATCAATAATTACACAAGGCAACTTCTCTAAGGCAATGATGGGCCTTAGAATCAGGTTGGGATTTGAAATGTAGAATACCTCCGCCCATCCCTGGAGTTCATTCCGTATGCAGGGCATAGCATTTCGTCCTAAGAACTAACAGGCGGCAGAAAGATCACAATTTTACTTGCACAATTTTCTAAGCAGGCATCACGCACTGGGCGGATGGGTATTTTTTATTTATTGAGTGTTCTCAGCATTTCTCATTGGTGTCTCCATGCAGCAGAACTAGGAACAACAGGAATGCGGATGCAAGATGGGAGTGAAAAATGAGATTAAGAGTAATGCTTGTGAAAATGCAAAGATCCATGTTTGGGAGACAAGCTGTGAGACCCAGGCTCACGCATGTCTTCTTTTTATCTTGCCTGAGTGCCACCAGTGGTGCTGAGGTCCCTTTGACAAGACCTGCCTGGCTAGCTGTGCAAACATGAGGACCTGAGGTCACATTCCCAGCATGGCTACAGAATGGATGTTGTGGCACACATCTGTAACCCCAGTGCTGAATGAGGGAGCAGAGACAGACAGACAGATGCTGTGGCTCGTTGGCCAGCCAGTTGAGCTGAAAAGGCAACCTCTAGGATCTCCAGCTAGAGAGCAGGTTTCAAAACCATAAAGTGGAAGAGTGGAAAAGACGGCTCAGGTGTTTTGAAGGATGGAAGCTCGGTTTTCCAACATCCATGTTGGGTGTCTTACAGCCAACTCTAGAGGATCTGATGCCTTCTTCTGGCCTCTGTGGGCATCTACACATACACATAAATGCACATGCACATACACACAGTCATACACATGCAAATACACAAATAACTGATAGTAAAATAAATCATTAGAAATAATAATTTGAGTGATAGGAGAAACCTGACATCAACCTCTGGCTTCCACATAAGCATGCATAGGCACGCATAGCCCCACACATATGTGCACATGTATGTATGCTACACACACACACACACACACAAACACACACACTCACCACCACATTAAAGAAAATAAATAAAATGATTAAATATGAAAATGAACAAGGGGGGAATATAAGGCACTGTGGAGATGGAGACAGTGACAGCATGACTCTCCAAGGGAAATGACTGTTAACTCCGACATGAAGTGGGCCAGTGCTCTGGCCATAAAGTAATGTGGCTGTGCTTTGAGTTTACATTTCCTATGTAAACAGATATTCCAGACAAACATCTTCTTTTAAAATCATCACTTCAGCAATGTATGTGTTGCAACACAACAATTGTTGTTTAAGTGCACACACATGCTCGCACGAGTGTGTGTGTGTGTTCTTCTAATTCTTGGATCTAATGGATGTCTGACTCTTGAACCTTGGAAATTGCCAGATATCAGCAAGTATCCATTTTAGTGGATAATGCCGCAATTCAGGTGAATCTTTCCCTTGTCCCCTCTTTCCCTAGCCTTTCCTCTCTCCCGCTCTCTGTCATAAATGTTGTAATCTAAGCTATGATGTTTATGGATGTGTCTTCAGTTATAGAATATGCATGGCAGGCAGTCAATAATCACAGAAGCTGATGTGCTTAAGGCACAAGCGTGGGTTACAGAGACCACTGCCTCTTCCCTTCCTCCCTCCCTCCTTCCCTCCCCTCTCCTTCCCTCCTTCTGATTTTGCTTCTTTTCTTATACAATTGGCAATCAGAAGCGGAGGTCCAGATAAATTAATGCATCACTATTTTCATGTAGTTTGTAAAACTGATGAATATTGGTGGCTTAAGAAAGCCTTAACAAAGACAACATTGCAAACAGCTTCCCAAGGTTGGGGAGGGCAGAGGGAGGGACCATTTGTATCTGTGTATGTCTGATACAGGATTGTCAAATATCTTGGTTGTATGAAGGGCGTAACATTATTTAACACATCCCAACTAAACACACACACCCAGAAGTGCAATTTTTCCATACCTTTGAATAACACAGTTTAAGTCAGTTTTTTTTCTCTATTTCTAAACTCCATCAGCCTACAGTTTTTCCTTTCTCTCAGGGCTAATGTTAACCCTGAGACTTTCACAGTCTTTTTTAAAAACATATTTTATTAATTTATTCATATTACATCTCAATTGTTAGCCAGTCCCTTGTATCCTCCCATTCCTCCCTCCCTCCTGCTTCCCCCCTATTCCCCTCCCCTATGTCTATGACTGAGGGGGACTTCCTCCCCATGTATATGCTCATAGGGTATCGAGTCTCTTCTTGGTAGCCCGCTATCCTTCCTCTGAGTGCCACCAGGCCTCCCCATCATTTGACGATGGTCAAAAATGGGGCACCAGAGTTTGTATGAAAGTCAGACCTCTGGGCAGAGGACAGCAGCAATGGTGGCCAACCATGGTCCGTACCTGTTCTGCCATGGCCTTTGAGATTTATGAGTCTTTCATTTGTTCTTCCATGTTGCTTCTGGCTGTTCCACCTGCCTGACGCATGGAGGCTGCCACCTACACTCTCTTCTTGTTTTTGCTCAGTTCTCATCCTTCTCTTTCAGGACTATGTTCTGTGTTATAAAACATGGAAAAGAACAAAGTGTCCATGTGTGCCCCACACTTGTAAGGAGTCTGAAGACCTGGAGAAATCTCAGACTTTCATGGGTCCATCTGGCCCCACTGTGGCCTGACCTCATACAGCGGATTTCCTATACAGTGGGCTCCTAAGGAGCATGCTGATAGGCAGGAGCTCCTTGCCAGAGTTTCAGGACAGAAGCTGAATGTCTGTTTTTCTCCTTGGACATCCACCCTCACTCCCAGCACACACGGATTCTTGCCTCACTCCTTGAAACAGCTGCTCAGAGAGGATACATCAGCATGAGATTCTATCTAAGAGACCACCAAAGAACAACTCTAGATCTCCAAGGATGTCTTGGTCACTTAAGGAGGCTGCCAAGTGTCCCACTTTGCTTAGGTACTTATCCTTCACACGTCAGATGGGACAGGCTGTTCACTCCTTTCCAGCCTTGTACCAAATGATGCTTCTTGTCAGTCTTTCTCACCTTTGTGCTCCTAGATACTTTCTTTGAGTGGCATTAGCAGCCAGAGCATGTCTTTGAGTTAGGTGCTATCATTAGGACTCATTGAATTGAGTCTGGCAAGGTTGACTTTTATACATGTTACCTTTTATCATGGGTTTTGCCAGTTCAGTTTTGTCAGAACACTGCTATTTTTTTTTTTTTTAAAGCATGGGCTGCATTATTGAAAACTTGGAGCTAGGAGGATAAAGAAGGAAGCATGTTCTGGTGAGTCTTGTGTCAGCTTGACATGAGCTAGTCAGCAAGGAAGAGGGAATCTTTGTTGAGAAAATACCCCCATCTGTTTGGCCTGCAAGCCAACCTGTGGAGCGTTGTCTTGATTAAAGAATGATATAGAAGAACTCGGTCCACTGGGGGTGGCACAGCCTCTGGACAAATGGTCCTGGGTGCTATAAGAAAGGAGATCGAAGCCAGTGTGGTGGCGCACACCTTGAATTTCAGCACTCAGGGAGGCAGAGGCAGGCAGATTGCTGTGAGTTCAAGGCCAGCCTGGTCTGGAGAGCGAGTCCAGGACAGCCAAGGCTATACAGCGAAACCCTTTCTTGAAAAACAAAACAAAACAAATGCAAAAAGACAAAACAAAACAACAACAACAAAAACAAACCAGCACCACCAACAAAAACCTAACAACAACCCTGTCTCCTGCCCCCGCAAAACCCCCCAGAAAGTATGTTGAGAAGCCAGGTTTCTACCTTGAGTCCCCGGTTCCTACCTCAAGTCCCTGCCCTAACTTCTCTTCATGATGAATTGTAAACTATAAGTTTAAATAGTCCTTTTCCTCCCCACGTTGGTTTTGGTCATGGCAAGTACACAGCCCAAAAGTCAGGAAGGGTAACCCTGTTTTAAAATGGCACATGCACTTTTCAGATAGTTTGGCATACGTTTAAGTTCCTGTGAGAGTGCTTTGGGACAACCTGAGAGGTAATCAGGTTGGTAATCACATGTAAATTTTGGGTTATATAACTAACAACCCATTGCTCACAGTCCAGATCCCTCAGTCACCATAAATGACAAAGAGCCCCTGTTCTTCCCACCACTCACCACTGCAGGGGAACCTCCAGTGCACACTCAGCACAGTGATGACTGGGAACGAATGAGAAATCATTAGTGTCCAGCTGGCTCCATTTGTCATGGGGTTTATGAGAACAGCGGCACCAAACTTCCAGAATGGAAGTGGTCTGAATCCAGATGAGTTCCTCTCCCCTTCCTCCTCTCCCTCTCTCCTTCCTTCCTTCCTTCCTTCCTTCCTTCCTTCCTTCCTTCCTTCCTTCCTTCCTCTTCCTTCTCTATTTCCTTATGTTTTTCATATTCTTTCCAAGCCAGCATTGCTTCCTTCAGTCCAAATAACTAGATTAGTATAGAAACTGTGTAACTTTTTTCACAATTGGCAGCTGAAGAAGTGAAAGGATTTCTTATTCGTAGCTGTTCAAACATTCTTATCCATACATATCCCCTATGTACAGTGCCGAGGGGAGATATTTCTTTCTTCATTATTTCTTTGTTTATTTTTCATTTGTTTCTTTCTTCCTTGATTTATTTCATTTATATTTTTTGACATTTCATATGCAGATAAAGTGTGTTTGGCCAACTGCATCTCCTATACCTTCCCCTTCTATTCTGTCTCTTCCATTCCACCACTTTCCCCTCTAAATTTCACATGTTCTTTGTTTCTAGACCCATGAGTCAACTTAATGCTACCACTATATGTCAAGTGTAAGGCCGTCTACTTTCTCTTTCTCCCCCACAGAAGCCATTAGTTACCAGTAGCTCCTTAGCTGACAGTGTGACTTCATGACTGCTTGGCTAAGATTTGCCTGGCCTGATCTTATGAAGGTCTTTTGTATGATATCACAACCACTGTGAGTTCATGTGTGCAATTGCTCCTGCCCCATTGTGTCGAGAAATCAGTTTTTCTGTTTCTACACTGATTTTGGTTCTTACATCCTTTTAACTCCCTCTTCCACAATGATCCCCAAGTCTTGTGAGGAGGGAGTGTGACATAGTGTTATTTCACAGTGGGCACTCTGCAGTCACGTGTTCTTTGTATGTTGACCAGTTGTGGGTGTCCGTATTCATCGTCATAGACTGCAAAAAGAAGCATCCCTAATGGGGCTTTGGATGTGCTAATCTCTGGGTGGAAGAATAAGTCATCAGAAGTCAATTTGAAATGATGCACATTTAGCAGAATAGTAGTGGTAGCTTCTCTCCTAAAGTCTATGATCTATGCAGCCAGATGACTCTGCCCCGCTAACACTGCCAGAAACGAGATCCATCTTGTGGAATAGTCCTTAAATGCAAGCAGAACTTTTTTAGTTACCCCTCTGATATTTGTACCAATGGGCATATCTTGCCAGGTCGTGTGTGTGTGTGTGTGTGTGTGTGTGTGTGTGTGTGTGTGTATGTGTGTGATTTCCTGTGAACAGATTTTTCTTTGTTTTTTTTTTGAGACAGGGTTTCTCTGTGTAGCCTTGGCTGTCCTGGACTTGCTTTGTAGACCAGGCTGGCCTCGAACTCACAGCGATCCGCCTGCCTCTGCCTCCCGAGTACTGGGATAGAAGGCATGCGCCACCACTGCCCAGCTCTGTGAATAGATTTTGACATTGGATCTTCCAAACAGATGTCAAAACTGTATTATGGAGAAGTACTTGTTAAGAACCTAAATTGCATGTGTTACTAGTACAATGATACCATTTAAAGCACACTAAAGTCAATTTTATTGGGCTAGGAAGTTGCTCACTGGGTAACGTGCTTACACACAAGCCTGAGGGCCTGAGATTAATGTCAGGTTTCTTTCTCAGTATTCTCCATCTTGGTTTTGGGGACAGTGTCTCTCACTGGACCTGGAATTCACTGACTGGTGAAACTGGCTGGTCGGTAAGTCTGCGGCATCCCCTCCCCCTCTGTCTCTCCAGCACATGGACTGCGGCTGGGTGCTGGGATCCCAGCTCAGGTCCTTTGCAAGCACAGTACATGATTTACCCACCAAACCATCTCCCCAGACTGTGAGTGTTGGTCGAGTGAATTTGTCACTTTATATCTTTTCTGAAACACCTTTCCGAGGTCGGACATGAGCGGGTGTCGTACCAGCAGCGTATTGACCTCCCCTCTCCAGCCAAACAAAAGCATAGGTCAAAACCATTGGAATTCCTGACAAACAAGCAGACCCCAGCTTGCCTTTCATTAAGGCAGTTGTGTAGTAGAACAGATAAGTTTAACAACGATTGTTCAGTAAAGAAAGAGAAAAGTGAACTCTAGGAAGACTTTCACTGTTTCACTGAAGAACTCATGGAAACATTCAATAGGCAATCAAGACCTCATTTGTTTTATTGCATCATATGAATGATGTCTTATGGTGAGTGTCTGTGGGATGCGTAACTCCATCCATAATCTAATTATGAGTAGGCAGGCAAAGAAGACCTGTTAATTGTGTATCTGGAGACAATCCAGACTCCATGGGGCTAAGAAATGCTATGATGAACCAACAGAGACTTTGCGTTCTGATAAATGAGATTTCTGTGCCTTCATCTCTTTCAGCCCGAGAATTGGATGCATTTTGGGTCTGATATCACGGTGACTGTTATTGATCCATAAACTTTTGTTAGAATTAACAGAAATGGGAAAAACAGATACATTCAGTTTTGATGATTTAACAACAGGAAAATAATACTTGATGCATACCCACAAACTACTCTGGAACAGAGATATGTTCCAGGAGACATTTTCTGACTGAGGGGAAGGAAAATAGCTCCTGACTATTTTGTATCGAATAGCCCCATGTCTGGGGGTCTTTGATGCATGCTGGTATATCTTCCAAAGGCCAAACTAATGTAAAACATAGCCCTCCTGTTTTGTAGACGTGGAGAGTGAATCTCTGTGGTGATAAACAGTTCATCAAAGGTTGCCCAGTTGTTACCAGCTGCAACTTAGTTCACATCCAGTCTTGTCTGATACTTAAGCGGAGTTCCTTTTTGGCCTCTCGGTATATCCTGGGATTCTGTGAAGAAGATCAGTTTCTGTGATGTTAGAAGTCTCTGTGTATGTGTTTAGCGATGTTCAGTGCACATGATAAAGCTTTGGCAATCTCCTTAGAAATCAGGCTAAATTAAATCCATCATTTGACTGTTGACTCTTTTCTTCTTCCCTAGTCACTCTTTTGGAAACACTTCTTTCACTGGGTTTGACTGATGGTCAGGGGGCTTTGAAGGTTACCCAGTAAATACTTTGGTATTTAACTCTAGGCAAACCACATCAACTCCTCAGATCTAGATTTCTTCGTTTACAAAATAAAAACATGCCTGGATGTTCCTCAGCATTCTTTTGAAATGTAAATTCTTAAGGACTGAATTTTTTTTTATATATATAAATAAAACTTCAGATACATAACTATTAGGGTTTAGGGCATCACTTGCTTTCCTACGGACACTTCAAATTCATTGTGTGAAAATTCTCTCTTGGAACGTCTGGCCCTCTACCCTCCCATGTCTATCTAGTTCAGCATTGATAGTTTAAGTCCAAAGCCTGGGTAATGTGGCCTGACTTTTCTCCCAGTGTTAGGCACACATCTGAGCAGTGCTGTTTTATGACTAAGTATGCCATATTTCAGAGTTGGACACCGTAAGGCACGGCTGTCCTTGGGGAAGTAAGTTGACATCTCTGTTTTAGGTTTCAGATACATAACTTGAGGTCAATAACAGTGCCAAGGTCAAAGATTTATTGCAAAAGCGGTAACAGTTTAGTGTACGTAAGGCCCAGTGCACGCTCGCCACCAGTTATCGCCGCTTTGACTTGGATTTCTGTGTCTCTCCTTGTCTCCAAGCCAGGTACTATCTCCCCGAGTCCTTATTGGCTCAGGGTGACATCACATTACACTGCAATGACTATCGCACTAGGCTCTCTAAGGGCTGTGCAGTTTCTGTCAGATTTTCCATTACATTTCTGACTGAGTGATCTTTTTTTTTTTTCTGAGTGATCTTTTTCACACACACACACACACACACACACACACACACACACACACACACACACACACACACACAC
>OU015745.1:10860403-10870944 GCA_907169655.1 Acomys percivali | reverse complement strand
CACACACACACACACACACACACACACACACACACACACACACACACTTCTCATGCTTCTTTGCTCTGGAGACTTGTGATCTGGTTCCAGTGTATGAGCTGCCATGTTCACAGGAAGCCATGACCTTTGCTTTCCACATTGTGCTTTGTTTATGCTGCATCCTCGGTCTCCCTGGAGTGCTTCCATCTCCACCCTTTTGGTCATCTAGAACAGGGTTCTGCCCAGACTTTTGACTTCTTTGGGAGACCCTGGGGGATGAAGAGTCATCTCTGGTGACTTATCATTCCACTAGATACTTACTTAACCAGAACCTAAAACTCCGTGGCAGCACTTTTTCTCAGATGAAACATTAGGATTTTGCTATTTTTGCCGGAGAAGGAGCTTCTTGTTCTTGCTTTGAGTTGAGAGGAATCTCATGATTGCCCCACACAGAATACAGGATAGGGATGCTGTATGGTGTCCAGCTGGGGCACAAACAAAACAGGGTTTCTCTCTGGAGCACTTCTTTCTCGGGATGCTTGTTTGTGGAGCTCCTAAGCTCCCACAAAACTGTACATGTGGACAAGCTGAAAAGTCTCACTGGCAGTGTCCTGGCTGAACCCAGTGTCAACTGTGGGTGGAGAATCATTCACTTTGTCTATCACCTACCTTATCTATCTATGGTCTATCTTCTATCTATCTATCTGTCTATCTATCTGTCTATCTATCTATGGTCTATCTATCTATCTGTCTATCTATCTATCTAGCTATGGTCTATCTATCTGTCTATCTATCTATCTATCTATCTATCTATGGTCTATCTATCTATCTACCTATCTATCATCTGTTCATTTATCAGCTATCAGCTTATCATCATCTATCTATTATCTATCTATCTATCTATCTATCTATCTATCTATCTATGGTCTATCTATCTATCTATCTATCTATCTATCTATCTATCTATCATCTGTTCATTTATCAGCTATCAGCTTATCATCATCTGTCTATTATTTATCTATCATCTATCTATCTATCTATCTATCTATCTATCTATCTATCATCTATCTATCTTTATGTTTCTCCATCACTATCTCTAACTCTATATATCTCTACAATCATCTCAGCCTCAATGGACCACACACCCTCTATAACCTTGGGGTCACATGTGAAGCCCGAAGGCACTAAAATGGACAAGTTTTTCTGCTCAGGAAGAAGTGAGATTTTGGGAAACTCTCTCCTTAGATAAACTCACTAAGGTTAAGATTAACTTATGAGATAGCGTGAATTAGAAGAGAAGGCTTGATGGAAAGAATACCTTTGCATTTTCCTAGCCTTTTAACTTTCTGTCTAGTAACACACCAAGTGTCTTTGTTCTTCTAAACCTTGCCTCTGAGCTGCATATGGCAATCTGGGCCAGCCGTCTGGGATGTGACTCTGGCTTTGAGAATAATGTTAAAGTTTCTAGCACTCGCTGTCATTGTGGAAAGCAGACTGTTGTCGGAGTGTTATTATTAATGAGAATTACTGCTGGACAGCTTGAACTGGAGGATAATTTATTCCCTGTGAACTTCTAATTGCGGCAAAGCGGTTCATTCACCACCACGGTACTTGTTCCTGCCTCTCAAGGCAATGAAGTCAGGCGGAGCCCAGGCTGTGGGGGGAACAAAAGTCTGGTTTCTGGAGACACGGTGAATTGGGTCAAGAAGGTTTAATTAACGTGAGAAACGCTTGAGAGATGGAGGACAGCCATCTGGTGTGTGCAGGGGACTACCATAAATTCATAACAATCAAGGTACCTACTACGTGCAGGGCATACTGCCAAAACTGAAATGCCTGCCTCTGAGTGGTTGCTACCTGCAAGTTTGAAGCCTGTCTTTTCTTCCCTGGCAGTTTTGGTGTGTCCTCCTATTCTTTTCTTCTATGATGGATCTTGTTAGGGAAACATAAGCTGCCGTGATGACATGGATCTTTTGTAATATTTTAGATGGCAAGAGGTGCCCCTTGTTTTAGCCAAATCCCTACCTCCCATGGACTTCATTTTTTTCCCCAGCTTTTAATCTGTGGTAGAATTATAGAATTGTTGCCTTGCTTTCCACTTAAGTGCCATTAAATGTGTTCCTGACTTGCTGTTACCATGGTAATAGACACTTGTCATAGGCTGTGGACTCACTGCTGTGTTTATATAAGTTTGGCCATTTGTGGTTTCGTAAGCCTGAGAACAACCTGACTTCCATCCAAGAGATGGAATCGGAGCCAAGAGGGTGGATTCCAACACAGCTGTGATGGATAGTAGATGAGGGGTTGGGGGGCTGGAGGTTCAGCTGTTAAGAGCACACACGCTGCTCGTGCAGAGGACTGGAGTTCTGTTCCTCGCATTCATGTGAGACAGCTCACAACCAACCACTTGTAAACTCCCGAGATTATCTAAAAGCCCATTGTCACTCTGATTGCTGAATGAACCAACACTCCAAGAAACGGGACAGTGTCAGGCACTTAGCAAGTAGCACAGGAATCACTACACTTACCGATCAGAAGTTGGGACATTCATTTATTGCCAACTGCTCTTTTCTAAGTCAGTTCAGAACCCACTCTGGTAGAAACATCCAGCTAGTTTTGATGAGGGAACAGAATGGACACTTTTGACTATGAGGGACCTCTGCTCCTACTGTAACCGGAAGCATCATCTTCTAGAGGGGTGCACCTGACTGTCGGGATCCATATGAGGCCAGCATAAGGGTCCATAGGGAGTTCTGACCGAGGAGCATGTTGGCTCTTTTGTCACAGTTTCTGTCCCTGTCATGATCACTCCTCTCCGTGTTCCCTTCTGATGATGGGGAGGCTTCATCTGTGCGGGCTGATCCCATGATGCTGATCTCTAGAGTATTGTTTGTGGAAGTAGCTGCTGTCCTGGAGAGCAACGGTGTCACTTTCAAGTCTTGTCTGTGAAAACTACCATTTCTGCAATTCTGCTCAAAGTTGGTTTTTATTTATTCATTTATATGTATGTATGTATGTGTGGGTGGTGTTTGTGTGTGTGTGTACAGGTCATGCATATGGAAATCTGAGGTGCCTTACTTGATTGCTCTCTATGTGAAATTTTGGAGACAGGGTCATTCATTTAAGCCTGGAGCTCAATGGTTCAGCAATGTTGGATGGTCAGGGGTCTCCAGGAGTCTATGTGGCTCTGCCCTCTGCATGAGTTTATATATGTATGCTGCAGTACCTGGCTTTCACCTGAGTGTTGGGGATCCAAGCTAAGGTCCTCACGCTTAGGCGACAGGCACTTCACTAAGTCAACTATCTCTCAAGCCTTTGTAACGCCTGATAAATCACTTCCTGTCTTGGTGTTGCAATTTCTCATTTGCAAACTGGGCTCACTAACATGTGCCTCCCTCTCAGAGTGCTGGGCTTAATCAAATGTGGGGCAGAGACTTATAACCTGCAAAGGGTGCTGTAGATATGGGCCATTATTGTTAGAGACTCCTTTATTTCCGCACTAGGGGGAGCACCCGAGTTTTGTCCCTAAGCTGGTGGTTTTATCTGAGGGCTTTACTCAAAAGCTGAGGCTGAGAATTATATCCTGCCCTTCTTTGTGAAGGAGATGGTATATGGCGGCGACTGAGCCTAACATTACTGATGGTTTTCTCAGACCCACGGATCCTAGCCATACTCAGTAGGGGTTTAATTTGTTAATCATAATATTAGCAGGAAACTCTTGGAATCAAGAGCTGTTATTTGGTGATTCTGTTACTCTGTTAGATGAAAAAAAAAAAACACTTTTACAGATTGCTGTGTGTGGCGTGTGCTCGTGTTTGTTTCTGCGCATGCCCGTGGGCACAGGGACAAGAGGAGGGTGTTGGATGTCTTGCCTTGTCATTCTCCCATGTATTCCCTTGAGACAGTGTCTCTTACAGAGTCACTCACTGAACCCTGTCAGTTCTGCTGGCTGGGCATGGCATGGGACAGCCAGGTTCTGTTTGTCTCTGTCCATCATTTCTGGGCATGCATGATCATGCCACGCCTTTTTTCATTGTGGGTTCTGGGGGTCAAACTCGGGTTCACCTGTGTACACAGCAAGTGTTCTTACCTCTTGGTCAGTCCTTGGAGCTCTACAAAGTGCTTTTGCAAAGCAAGAGAATTCCAAGTTGGCAATGATGGCTGGATGTTAGAAACCAAAATTATCGGAGTGGATACCACGGACAAGGGAGTAAGGTAAGTAGTGAGATATTAAGGGGAGGTTACCAAAGAGCTTGGGAAAAACTCTGCCCCCTTCCAGATCTTAGAGTTACTTCCGCTCTTGCGCCCCACAGATACCAGGGTTGTTGTTTTTTTCCTATTAAGAAACAAGCCACTACGATGGAAATATTTACACAGGTAAAGTCATGCAATAAAAGCAGATTTTAAAATGTGTTCAGGCACAATGTCTGGCTTTTGGTTGCACCAAATTATTCTAAGAGAAAAAGAAGGAGGAAAGAGATGTTCTTGTCACTGTGGACAGAATCAGATGCGGTCAGACCTGTGTCCCCTGTGGGTCACAGAAAGCATTTTCCAATGCCTTCCCTTCAAGTTCCAGTCTTGGACAGAAATCCAGCATGGAGAGTGTTTCTTAGGGAAGACTGGGTTCCTTCAGCCCTTCAGTAGCTTTGTGAGCTGGAGTGAGAGGGTGCCTGGGCGAGACCCTTGCTGGAATTGTCGGAGCCCAGTGGAATGCGGCAGGGACACAGGACTTGGCTGCCACTGAGCACATTATGGGAGAAATACAGTACGGAACACAGTGGGTTTCTGCAAACAAGGCATCCCTTTAAGTTAATTGGAGTTATATAGAAGCTGAAACGCTCCGCTTATTTACAAAGCTCCAGATTTATGTAAAGCAAAACCAATTACACTTAATGCCTAAACTATTCCAGGTGCTCAGCGATAATGTCGCCAGGCACTAGAGAAGAAACTGCCGTGTGAATGCACCCGGTTCCGAATGGAAGCATGTGTAGCTGCTGCAATTTAGCTAATCACAAGCGTCAACGCCAACGTGCGAGTTCTCCGCTCTTCAGCTGCTTGCTTCGGGTCAATTTGATAATTTCTGCAGATCTTTCATCGCAAAGGAAAGAGTGAAAGTGTAATGAACACCCCTCCCCCCTTTTTTCTGTTACAATGTAGAAATTAAGATGAAAGGAAAGTTGGGGAAGAGCCAACGCCCCGCCAGTCCTTTTCTAACAGTAAGAGCGCGCTATGGCTTTTCACTTACACCAAGATGAGGCCTTTGGAGCTTGCTTGATCTTCAGGGTGTTCATTATGAGACCAATGCACTAGATACTGTGCTAACGAGGCTCCTTTGGGGTGTTCATTAAACCCAAAATTGCAAGCGTGGCATTTAACCTTTCACAGCAAGGAACCATTGTAAGAGCAGCAGGCTCTGCCCCACTGTTTTGCCAGGGATTTATGCAAAACAATGGATTGGAAAAAGTTGTGGGGAAGAATTTCTGCCTGTAAGAGCTAGTCTTTTTTTTTTAAACTTGTCCTCCAACCAAACGAGCAAATAACAAATAGCTAGAAAAACACAAACACCTTGTGCTTTGCAGCTGTAAGAGCATTTAAAAAACACACACTGTAACCCCAGTCAAGTTGGCACCACTGTTTATTCCATAGCTCTAAACAGTGGATCAAGGGAGGTGCCCAGTCACAGTCAGTTGCAATGAACTGGTGAATGCTCTTGCCCAATCCGGCATAGTCCCGGAGAGGAAGCCAGTGGAGGGTGCTGGTGAGAACCTTCAAATGTCTTGGCGCTTCTGTGGAAGAGCTCGGGTTAGGCTCACTGAGACAGCTGGTGTGAGGATAAGAAAGTCACCTGGGAGAGGAGGCTCAAAGCCAAACTTTGTCAGATACTGAGACAAACTGTGACAAAAGGGACAGGGCACTGATTTTGTTCGACAATAATGATGATGACGGTGGTTGTGGCGGTGATGATGACGATGATGATATAAAGAAGGCTAGCATGGAGGCACCCGCCTGCAGTTTCAGTTCTTTGGTAATCCTCAGATACATAGTTGAGTTTGAGGGCGGCCTAGGCTGAATGAGACCTTGTCGCCAACCTAACAAGACCAAATGAAACCAAACCAAACGATCTCTATTTTAGTAAGATTTCATTTAAAATTAGAAAGAAAGAAAGAAAAAAAAAGATAGATCTTAGTGGAATGACAAGGTCAAATACAGCAGAATTACATATGCATTTATTATCTACCTAGATTTATACTATTTATGATTACAATACCTAGAATGCAAAAAAGACTTAGTGAATGTACAGAAAGAAAAAAAATGGAAACATAGTGCTTCTTAGCTTCTAATGACATTAAAATTATAAACAAACCTTGCATGTCACTTTTAATTGCTGAACCACTGTAAAGGTCACACAATATGCTTGATATACTGACTCAGAAAATGATTATTTTCTGGTCATAGAGTAATCACCAAGACTTTGACATCACTTTATTAGCTCTAGAACAAAGTATGTCATTAAAATCATAATAGTTTATTAGAAGGGTCATAACCGTTCTTTGTGAAGTACATAGGTAGCACTCATAGTCACTTTCCTTTATGTTGACTTTTTCCCAGTCAAGTGTATAAAGTCTTCAACTGAAGAAGAAAGTAATGAATAGTGGCGCTTACAAGAAAAAGTCAAGCCTAGTTTCAGAGGGCTGTCTCCCAAAGATCAATACTTGAAGATGTTTCCTGTGTACTGCCATAAAATTTCAGAGACTTTTCCGAGAGGAGAAGGGTTTCTTCACAATTACTTCCATGGATGCGCTGGGCATTAAAATGATTTAGATTACAATACCTAAAAAAGAAAGAAAGAGAGCTTTCCTTAGGAGCAGAGCCAGATGACTTGATAAATCATCTACTTTCCTTCCGTGCTTGCCTACCTTTTATGATGGGCTCATAGACGCTGGCACTGCAGTGGTCATTATTTAAGAGGTTCACCAGGGCAGTATTTGCACAAGGATGCAGAGTTCTATGTAGTGTACAAGGACCTTTAGCTGGTGCTCTTTTATTATTGGTCTTGCCATGTGGCTGAAGCTCTCTCAGGACTCTGTAGTTTAGGCTTGTGCGAACTGGGGCAATCCTCTTGCCCCAGCCTCTTAAATGCTGGGATTGCAGCATATGCACACCCTGATGCAGGGGCAACTGGTGTTTTTTTTTTTTTTTACAACCACCTGAGTCTCATCTGAACTGTCCATAAGAAAGAAACCTGAGATTATATTGGTAGTGGCTCCCATGGCTGCTTGGACTCTAAGGGCTCATCAGATGTGCTGTAAATTGTACTGTACTGTGCCATATGTACCATGAATTTGATGCTGAGACCACGGTCAAAGAAGGATACGATGGCCACATGTTAAAATGCCCACTGTCCACTGCTAACATAAGAGCGGCTTACCTTTTCTGAGCTTACCTTCTCAGACCATACTACTTTAGGAAGGAGGTTACTCCCATTTTACAAGCTAGAAAACTAATGTTCAATGTCTTAATGGCTTATAGGAGACTTGAACAGAATTGGACTTATTTCTGAATCAAACCTGCCTTAGTGCTTAGCCCCTCATCTTTGCTTGCTCTAATCTCTGATGTGGACATTTTTATTCTTATCTCTTTCCTTTCACCCACATCAAGCTCTCACTCAATAGTTTAGATATTCAATTTTAGATTTTTGATTTTTTTAGATTGGACACTGATCTCAGCCCTCTTTGTACTAATGAAATTCCTTGGTTCAAATTGTCTCTTTGGTTCCTGGAATGGTGCTTATCAGGTTGGCTGAATGCATGCGTGGTGAGATGATAAATTCAGATGTCCAGGTAAGACTTGAACTCAGTCATACTCATGGTCAACTAGACCATATCTCAGCATAAAGACAAGAGAAGAATAAAGCAGAAGAAATGGGTATATAAGACCAAATTGGTAGGTACTTGAAGTATTGCTAATACTTTTGAGCATTGACTCAATTTGAAGTAATCTTGTGACACAATTATAGGTGGAGAAACTAGAGCTTGGCTAGGTTAAGGAGTGTGTTCTTGCTGTTTATATTGCACAGTGGAAGAGAACTCAACAGCTCAGACTCTGGAGACAGCTTCTATAAGGGACAAAAGCAAATTCTTACAGAAAGATTGGAAATTAAAACAATGAAGAGGCAGCACAGGGCTGTATAAATTGACAGATGGACTCAGCATCCAGGAGTGGGGACAGTGGCTGGAGGAAGGAGCACATGTCTTCAGCTTCTGTTTCCATGACAGAATCTGTTTTGCTACAAAACTGAGAAAAATCCCTGTTGGACTTTTCTGTAAGACTCCCTGACTTTCTAGCTTCATTTGTAATCTGAGGGCCTGGCATTTAGATAAATTACGTATTGTGGGAGAGAGGTAGAATTGTGTGCTGCGTAGGGTAAGAAATACTCATACTAGAGGGGCTGTGCAAGTTTTAGGTCTGATGCCCATCCATCTTTTAGTGTCTCCTATAATGGACCATCAGCTCAGGGAACTCAGGGCCATAGATGACACTGAGCATCTGTTGATTTTTGACTCTGAGAACTTCTGGCTTGCTGCACCCATCTGTCACCTGAGTGCTAATCCAAAAGACATTTGATAGAAGAATTAAAAAAAAAAACTGATTTAGGCAAAGGAGCAGTGACAATGTGTGGGGCTATTTGTGGGGCAGGTGAGGGCAATGGCACTTTAGTTCCTGTGATGTAACACACATGGAGACTCACTCTTTACAGAATACTCTCTCTAAAAACCAGCTGTTAGTACATTGTCATAGTTTACATGTGTAAAGACTCCAACAGGTTAGACAGTTTGCTCTCTGCGTATAGCTATAATTTATCAGAAAGAGGGTGGTGGTGGTGGAGGAGAGAGAGGGGCAGGGCAGTCATGGATAGATGGAAAGCAGGTGGCAGGTGATACAGAGGGCCTTGACTCATGGAGCTTTTTTTTTTTTTTTTTTTTTTTTTTTTTTTTTTTTTTTTTTTTTTAGCAAATAGACATTGAATGGATGGAAAATATTTCCATGATTAGATAGTGTTTTACATTTGCTAGTTGTAAGACAAGTGAGGCTGTGCACAAGGAAAAGGCTATTACATTATTTTGACCACTTAGGTGAGTCTCTAAGGGACTGCCGTCTATTGACCTTGAAATGGCCTCTGCTGATTTAAAGGTTTGAATGAAACCCAGATCTCTAGGGCCATTGATTGAGTTCTTAGCTGTTTGCTTAGTGATAGTTGTTTGGAGTGGTAATGACCTATCCATATGGCTACCTGTAACTCTAAAGTAGTACCGTAGTCGACAGAAAAACCATGTTGGCGTCATAGCACGCTTTCCAATGGAATAAAGCATCTACTTATAATGAGAACTGGTGGGAAAGGGAAGTCTAAAGGGAGATTTTTTGCTCAGAATAATCCCTTATGTTCCTGGAGGATGCTAATTTGTCTTGTCATGGTGTCTGGGATTCTGTTGGCTCACTCATGAGTCTCAAACCAATATTTCATGGAGTCAGAAGTTGTCCTCTTCCCACACACTTACCTCCGTGAAGCCCTCCAGAATCCCAGGATGTTCAGCAGCATCAAGGATGCCAGGATGAAGAAGAAGCTTTCTAAATTGCCTTTGTTTAATGTGTTTGGAAACCAATTGCCTGTTTGGAGCAAAGGTGTAATTGTTACTCAGCTGCAGAGTTGCAAGATTCTGTGAATATTTTATTATCCCGCAACTCATAGAGCATTATCCACCTCAGTAATATTACCAGTGTAAGAAAGCTCATTTGAAACTTCATTGCCAATAGTTCATTTAATTCTGGAATTAGTAAAAAATGATAAGCAACACACCCAAAAATGTCAGGCTTAAAAAGTAGCAAACTCTTTCCCTGGGTTCTAAGGGTAATCTTGATTGTGACAGTAATTTGCCTCATCTGTGCTTGCCTCATTTAGTCTCCTATCTCTGTGTTTAGTTCTGTGTCTAACATATGGAATAAATACACATTGAATGACTGAAAACTATTTTCTATGATCCCTTTGTCTTCTGCATATTTTAATTTCAAGACCAATCAGATGATACACGTGGAGGAGGCATTCCCATTTTAGCAAAGCAGTGAGACCAAGCTTCTATTAAGATCATGATACTGTACCTGTTGGATGCATACCATTAACCTTTGATTGATGCAGCGATTTCTTTGGTCCCCATGAATAATTAGTCCAGTTCAAAAATTCAATAAAGGATATTCACTTCCTTATAGTGTCAATTTATGAGTATTTATAATATTTTTCAGGATTGAAGATAATTATTTTGCTACTGTTTTGACTTTTGTTCTTGGTTTTTGCTATAATTTTTCCTCTTTCTGTATCCAAGTAAATCTTTATTCATTGTATGTTTTTTGCATGTGTGTATTTGTGTACATTTTTCTATGTGTTCTGTGCAGACACATGCATGCAGTCTATGTATAATGGATGTCATGGGATAGCCTTGAGAGCCAGTCTTTTTCTTTCCTTTTCTTTCTTTCTTTCTTTCTTTCTTTCTTTCTTTCTTTCTTTCTTT
>OU015745.1:10837435-10857204 GCA_907169655.1 Acomys percivali | reverse complement strand
TATCTATCTATCTATCTATCTATCTATCTATCTATCTATCTATCTATCTATCATCTTGTTCCCGAGATTGAATTTAGTGCTTTGCACATGCTAAGTAGGTTCCATACAATGAACCTAGGCCCTTAGGCTGTTTTTTGGTTTTGTTTTTGTTTTCATTTTTAATTTTGAGGTTCTCATAAAGTTTCTAGGCTAGCCTAGAACTCACTGTGTGGTCCTCACAGTCCTTCAATGTGTTTTTCTGCCTTGTCCTCCACGGGCAGCTGGCACTGGAAACTCAGTTCTCCTATGTGCTCTTTTTAACATTGCAGATGAAGCTGGCTTTTGTGGTGAGCATTAGGATAAACAGAGCCCTTGCCTGGATTGGAAGCTTGGGACAAAGTCAAGCCTCCTCAGGTTGGACAGAGTCTTCCTAAGAGCTAAACGTTGCTTTGTTTAGCAGCACTTGCCCTTCAACAGCGGGAGGCACATTGAGTGTAAGGAGTACAAAGTGCCTGGGCTCAAGGCAGACTTTCAAAGTCCAATCTCATCTTCACCTCTCAACATTTTTATCACTAAGCAAATAAGTGGGAGGCTTTAGCCTCAGTTTCTCCACTCAAGAGTGATGACACCAATCCTCTTCTCACTGTGCTCTTACAAGAAACAAAGAGACAATGGCTGTAAAGAGTCAGGGTACAAAAAAGGCCTTCCATACACATCAGACCATCACCTCCCCTGCCCCTTTGAAAGATAGCTCTCGCACAGAAATCAGGCACCCTGCACTTGATTTGAAGCTTGTTTCCTGTCAGTTATTTCTTCATGTTCTATGAGCCCCCACCGCCTTTTTTTTTTTTTTATCATTATCTCAGGACCGGCTGTAAAATGTTCCATTTAACATCGTCAGTTGACTCAGCTCTTAGCGCTATAACTTTATTTTAGTAGCTTATAAACTTTTATTGTCGTAATTCACATTTGGGCCATTTTTCATCTGACATTTCTAGGAGCTGATGGACGCCAGGAGCACCCTTGCAGAAGGAGACAAAGTGGAGGCTTTAGGTCAAGGAGGGTAAGGAAGCAGCTCCAGAATGCAGCTTGGGAGACCGGAGGAGGATTGCTGTGAGAGTCTGATGGCTTCGTCATAACACGCAAGTTGTCAATGCTCAGAGAACCCTAGGTACTTGCTTTAGTAATATATCAAGCTGGTTAGTAGGGGGTGCTGCACCGCAGAAGTGAGGAAACCTTCAAAATATTTGTCATTTTTCAGCATCTCCCTAGACAGCACTTGCTAACCTCAGTTTATTTGCTCATTGAAACCAATTTTAAAGAAAAATTTGGCAGTCACAGACATAGGGGAGTGGAGTAGGGGGGGAAGCAGAAGGAAGGGAGGAATGGGAGGATACAAGGGATGCGCTAACAACTGAGATGTAATATGAATAAATTAATAAAAAAAAAGAAAAATTTGGGTACCAAGAAGTGGGTCAGTCCAACTTGCTTAAGAGAAGGTTCTAAATAGGTGAGGAAAGTGAAAGTTGTTCAGGAGTACTGGACTCCATACACATGCATTGCGCTGTTGCTGCTTATCTAAAGTTGTTGGAGCCAATTCAGAGACAACAGGATCACAGCCTCCCGTGGAGAGTTCCTCTATTTACCCTGCAGTTCCCCTACTTACGGCCTGGGCAGGAAGGTGACACACCACTCAACAGATAGCTTTTCCTCTGTTCTGACAGGAGCACACTGATTGTCCATGTTGACTCCAGATGTAATTTCTACCATTGTCGCTCAACAGATGACTTCAAACACCCCTGGGTGGCTGTCTTTGAAATAGCTTGTCTCAGGTTGTTCCCCAAACCCCTCATTCACACAAAGCCCATACCCCAAATCTGAGACTCATTTTCAAGATAACATGAGGTCCTTGGAATAATGTTCAGGAAATATAAAGCTTTGAAACCTGAACGAGAAACAGACTTGTACTCCGAAACAACAGAACTCCTAATAAGACAGAAAAACACTTATTTCTCTCCAGCAATAGGCACTGTATCCCAAGTAGCAAAATTTCATTTTTTGCCTTGTGTTTGGGTCTCACAGGCCCCAAAGGCTGATCCACATATTTTTTGGCTCCTGTTAGACATGTTCCCCACCCACGAGAAAAGCATAAGTGCGTTGATGACTGGCTTTAGATTGGATGAATAGCTACATTTGGCCCTAGGCTCAGCCCAACAGATTCCACTTTCCTACCAATGATCAAGGCAATGTCAAGAAACCGATCATAGCCTCCTTCAGAAGCCAGAGGCCATTATACCTCTTTGCTTCTGCTAAGCTTGAACCCACAGACCTAACACGTTCAAGCTGTTCTTGAGCACAATCCCATCCTCACATGGCCTTGCCATGTCTGTCAAGCTGGGTCCTCTCCTCCCAAGTGGTGAGTACAAGAGACTGAAAAACCACTGCATTACCATAGGCACAGTGTCAAGTGTTTTATTTATAGCCACCGTGTTCTATTTTGAGAACAGTGGGAAGTCTCTTCTTTATCAATGGAATAAATAGAAGGTACTAGAATGAGCTGCAACCACAGAAATCAAGGCCGCTTTGAGACATAATATGAAACTCTTTCACATAATTATTGAATTACTGGTACCCTCCCTACCACCTCCCTCCCTCTTTTCCCCCTTCCTCCTTTCCATATGTCCTCTCTTCCCATTCGTCCTTCCTTCCTTCCTTCCTTCCTTCCTTCCTTCCTTCCTTCCTTCCTTCCTTCCTTCCTATTGTCCTTCCTGTGTTGGTTAGTTTCTGTCAACTTGATACAAATGAAAGTCATCTGGCAAGAGGGGATATCAACCAAGGAATTGTTTCCTGTGGGCTTGGCTGTGAGGCATTCTCTCTCTCTCTCTCTCTCTCTCTCTCTCTCTCTCTCTCTCTCTCTGTCTCTCTCTCTCTGTCTCTCTCTCTCTCTGTCTCTCTCCTCTCTTCCTTCTTTCCTCTCTCTTTCTTTTTTTGCTTTATATCATGATTGTAGCTCCCATCCTCTCCTCCTAGGTCCCTGTCACACACTCCTGCCCCATTCTCCCTTCTCCTTCTCAGACAAGGGGGGCATCTTCCATGGGTACCAACCTGCTCTGGCACATTAAGTCATTACAGGACTAGGTGCATGCATCCCCTCCCACTGAGGCCAGGAAATGCATCCCAGTTGGATGAATGGGATCCAAAGGCAGACAACAGTCAGAGAGAGTGCTAGTACCAGTTGTTGGGGGACCCACATGAAGACCAAGCTGTGCAACTGCTATATATGTGCAGGAGGCCTAGGGCCAGTCCATGCATGCTCTTTGGTTGATGGTTCAGTCTCTGTGAGCCCTCATAGGCCCAAGTTAGTTGACTCTGTAGATCTTCCTGTGGAGTTCTTGACCCCTCTGATTCCCTCTGTAGTTCCCCCAACTCTTCCATAGGACCGCCTGAGCTCTGTCTAATGTTTGGCTGTGGGTCTCTACATATGCTTCCATCAGGTGCTAGGTGAAGCCTCTCAGTGAGTTATGCTAGGGTCCTGTCTGCAAGGATAGAGGAGTAACATTAATAGTGTCATGGATTGGTTCTCTCCCATGATGTGAGTCTTTAGTAGGGGCAGTCTTGATTGGCCATTCCCTCAATCTTTGCTCCATCTTTGTTCCTGCACATCTTGTAGGCAGAGAAAATTTTGGGTCAAAGGTTTTGTGGGTAGGTTGGTGTGCTTATCCTTCCACTGGAAGTCCTGTCTGGCTATAGGAGGTGGTCACTTCAGGCTCCATTTCTCCTGCTACTAGGAGTCTTAGCAAGGGTAACACCCATAGACTTTCTAGGGGGACCCCCTTATCCCAGGATGCTGGCAAGTCCCAGAGATGTCTCCCATCTCCAATTTCTGTTTTCTCACCTAGCCCTCTCTTTGATGCTGTCCCTACTCCTAATTCCCAACATTCCTCCCATCCTAATCCTCCCTTCTATACAGTTACCTCCATCCATCCACCCTCAATGCCTATTTTACATCCCTCTCTGACTGCGATTCAAGCATCTTCCCTCAGGCCCTCCTTATTACTTAGCTTCTTTGGGTCTATGAATTGTAGCATGGTTATTCTTTACTTTATGGCTAATATCCACTTATAAGTGAGTACATACCATGCATTTCTTTTTGAGTTTGAGTTACCTCACTCACGATAATATTTTGTAGTTTGCAATTTTTTGAATTTTAATTTAATTAAAAATTGGTTTTAATAGCTGATTAGTATTTCATTATGTAAATGCACCACATTTTCTTTATCCATTCTTTTGTTGAGGGACATCTAGGTTGTTTCCAGTATCTGGCTATTACGAAGTTTCTATAACCATAGTTGAGCCACGTGTCCTTGTGATATGGTGGAGCATCTTTTGGGAACATCTTTTGCCCAGGAGTGGCATAGCTGGGTCCTGAGGTTGAACTATTCCCAGTTTTCTGAGAAAGTGCCAGAATGATTTTCAAAGTGGTTGTACAAGTTTGCACTCCCACGAACAATGGAGAAGCATTTCTCTTTCTCCACATCCGCACCAGCATGTGCTGTCAGCTGAGTGTTTGATCTTAGCCATCTGAGAGGTGTAATATGGAATCTTAGAGAAATTTTTATTTGCATTTCCCTGATGACTAGGATGTTGGACATTTATTTAAGTGCTTCTCTGCCATTCAGTATTCCTCTATTGGGAACTCTATGTTTAGCTTTGTATCTCATTTTTAAATCGTGTTATATGGTTTGTTGGTGTTTAATTTCTTGAGTTTGTTATATATTTTGGACATTAGCCCTCTGTCAGATGGAGAGTTGGTGAAGATCTTTTCCTACTCTGTAGGCTGCCATTTTGTTCTATTGACACTGTCCTTTGCCTTACAGAAGCTTTTCAGTTTCATGAAGTCCCATTTATTAATTGTAGATCTTAGTGCTTGAGCTATTGGTGTTCTGTTCCGGAAGTTGTCTCTTGTGCCAATGAGTTCAAGGCTCTTCCTCACTTCTTTCTTCTAACAGGTTCAATGCGTCTAGTTTTCAGATTTCTAGTTTTTGATCCACTTGTACTTGAGTTTTGTGCAAGTTGATAGATACAGATCTGTTTACATTCTTCTACATGTAGGCATCCAGTTAGACCAGCACCATTTGTTGAAGATGTTATCTTTTTTCCATTGTATGGTTTTTGGCTTCTTTGTCAAAAATCAAGTGTTCATAGGTATGTGGGCTTATTTCTGCATCTTTGACTTCATTGCATTGATCATACAGTCTGTCTCTATGCCAAATACTATACAGGTTTTTAAAAAATTACTGTTCTTTAAAGTATAGCTTGAAATCAGGGATGGTGATACCCCAAAAGTTCTTTTATTGTACAGGATTGTTTTAGCTATTCTGGGCTTGTTGTTTTTCCATATGAAGCTGAGAATTGATTGCTCTTTCCACGTCTAGAAAGAAATGTGTTGATATTTTGATGGGAATTGCATTTAGTCTGTGGATTTCTTTTGGTGAGATGGGCATTTTTACTATTTTAATCCTACTGATCCATGACCTTTGAAGAACATTCCATCTTCTGATATCGTCTTCAGTTTCTTTCTTCAGAGATGTGAAGTTCTTATCATACAGGTCTTTCCCTTGCTTGGTTAGAGTTACATCAAAATATTTTATATTATTTGTGCCAGTTGTGAAGGGCGTTCTTTCCTTACTTCTTTCTCCGCCCATTTGCCATTTGTATACAGGACGGCTTCTTAGTTTTTAAATTTTATTTTGTATTCAGTCACTTTGCTGATACAAACAAGTGATAAACACCATGTTGGTGTTTATCAGCTGCAGTAGTTCTCTGGTAGAATCTTTTTTGGGTCACTTATGTATGCTATCATATCATCTGTGAACAGTGATACTTTGGCTTCTTCTTTTCCAATTTGTATCCCCTTGATCTCCTTTAGTTGTTTAATTGCTCTAGCTAGGACTGCAAGTCCTATATTGAAGGGATGAGGAGAGATTGGGCAGCTGTGAGGTATTTTCTTAATTCCTAATTCCCGTAAGAGGACCCAGACCACTCAGGGTAGTGCCAGCTCTGGGCTGCTTGTCCTGGAACGTTTAAGAAAAGTGACTGAACCAACATTGTAAGGCAGTAAGCATCACTTTCTCATGGTCTCCACTTCAGTCCCTACCTCCAGGGTTCCTGCATTGGCTTCCCTCACTGATGTAGTATGAACTGAAAGCTGAAACAAACCCTTTCCTCCCCCAAGCTGTTTTTGGTTATTGTTTAATCACAGCAACAGTGAAGTGAACCCATTGTTGGAAAGACAAGGTGCTTTTTTCAGTACTAAAAGTACTAAGTACTAATACCACAACTGTGCTATTCAGTACTAAGTTGTCTGTTTCTGAGTTATATATACCAAGAAGAACAAACCTATGACCCACAGGAAAAGACTGAATGGGATGGAGCACATGAAAGGTACCTGGTATCCAGGCAGTGCCATCTCCTGAAGTGTGGGTGGTCCACATCTCCATGTATGCTGCAATCTATAGACTAGAGCTATCCCTTCTTATCAGAATGGGGTTTGGGAACTCAAGAGTGGCGCACATAGGGGGTCTCCCTTCAGCCTAGAAGCTAGTTCTTTGCAGTATCTTGGGTTTTAAGGGGTGGGGGGTGTGCGCTTTAACTATAGACTCTAGCAAAGATGTTCTCACATGTGCCCATCTGGTAAACCACCTGTCCTCATAAAAAGCTCCCTTGTTTCGAAGATAAGGAAACAGAAAAAGGAGGGCCAGCTTGGAAAAGAAGCGCGCGGCTACAGTAAGTGTTATGACTGCTCTTTACAAGAGACAGAAAGTAAAAGCTTAAAATGAAAATTATGTCAACAAAAGCAAGGAAGCTATTAGAACAAGTGAAACGAAAAACATTGATTTGTGGTAAAGATGAGTTCAAAGGGAAAACTACCAGGGGCACTTGGTGGGACTGTTTGCACTGATATAAAGCACACTGTGGGCTGGGAGAAGGACTCAGTGGATAAAATGTTTGCAGTGTAGTCAGTCAAATCCTAGCTCCCAGCATCTGTGAAAAGCTGGGTGTAGTCATGGACATCATGACTTGGACAGGAGAAGCTCAGAAGCCTTTGGCCACCCAGCCTTGTGCTCTGCCTTGATGTCGGACAAGGGCCATGTTATTGATAAGGTTTAATAAATATTGAAATGTATTTTACTCAAGGAATATACCAGTTGTAGGACTAAAAACAATATAAAAGCAGACCTCAAACTTAAGATGCTGCTCTCAAATAGATAATAGGCTTATGCAAGTCAAACCTACAGCCACAGAATAGTGACAGAGAGCACAGAACACCCTATCTATAAATTTAGGGTTATAGACATGACCTCCATGGTGACACTTTTCACGTCATCCATGTTTTCACTTGTAATGTAAAAATAAAAGCAAATGAACTAAGCATGCAAGATTAAAATTGGAGAATGAATAAAACAATTCTTTCTAGAAGGGCTTAGGTAAAGATGAGAGCAAGAAGTCGATGCAGCAAAATATGTGGGAGAGCATAAGAAGCTAGACAAGACTGGCAACCATGTCAGGGCCTGTAACAGAGATGCAAAGAGCACAGGGATAGATAGTGGTACCCAAGTGTGCTCAGTTGATGTCAGGACTCTTGTGGAGACAGGGGGATGACATTATAAGGTCTTATTTGCCAAAACTGAGTCAAGGAGAAATGAAAACTGTTAATGGCCACCAGCAATGAGATAAAGCTAAAAAGAATAACATTTAAGAGAAACACTAAAATCTCCATCACAATTTCAATGATGTTTTTCACAAAAATTGGGAAGACATAATGTCCTAAAATTAGTATGGAATGAAGAAAGGCCTTCAGTAGCTAACACAATCTTAAGCACAAAGAAGATAGTGTTATACATTACAATACCTAATTTTCAAACATACTATGAAGCTATAGTAACCAAAACATAATGGTACTGTCATATAAGTTGATACAAAAGATGGAAGACCAATGAGCAGAATAGGGAGTCAGAAATAAATCTACAGATTTATCATCAAATGTTTTTCAATAAAAATGTTAAGAATACATAACAAAGAAGGGATAGTCTCACCAATAAGTGCCAAGGAACTAAATAACAATACACAGAAGAATGAAGTTAGACTTAAGTCATACTGAAAAATCAGGTCAAAAGGAGCAAAGGCTTAAACAGTAGTCTTCAAGTCATAAAACGAATAGAAGAAAATGTAAGAGAGAAACTCCATGAAACACTTAAAAACATAAAAACAACAAAAATAATTACCAAAATGAAGTGAAAATATGCAAACTAAAAGAAAAAAACTTCAATTAATATAACAAATTGATATTCAGGATATATAAGGAACCAACTAAAGAGAAAATAACTTGTTTGAAAATGAACAAAGGACCCAAAGAAACATTTTCTTCCTAAAGAAGACACAAGAACCAACAGAGAAAAAAAAAAAAAAAAAAAAAAAAAAAAAAAAAAAGAAATGCTCTAAGTTACTAATTACCAGAAAAGTAAAAGTTAAAAGCAAAATTAAATGTCACTCTCATGTGTCTGGATAGAAAAGAAGGAAGAGCACACATGTTGGTGATGATTTGAGGAACAAGGGCCTGTGCACTGTTGGTGGGAATGTAAATAGTACAGCTGTTATGGACAGCACAATGAAGTTCATTAAAACACTAACCATAGAATTTCTGTGTGTCAACTGGGTATGTATCCTAGGAATGGAAATTAGTATGATGATGAGGAGATGTCTGCACTATCCTGCTCATTGCAGTACTATTCATGATTTCTTGGAAATAAAATCCACCAAACTACCCATAATAGATGAGAGAATTTGAAAAGGAATTCACAATGAAGTATTATTCAGTCTTTAAAAAGAAGAAAATTCTGTTATTAGCACCAATAGGGATTAATCTAAAGGGTATTGTACTAAATAAAATAAGCCAAGGGCAGAGAGAGATATGGCCCAACCTCACATATATATATGAACTCTTTCCATGAAAAATCAAGTTGTCAATGTAGAGAATAACATGACGGTTAACAAAGGTTTTGGAGGAAAGAGAAGGCGGAGAAAGGGAAGATGCTGGTCAAGAAGGAAAGATTTCAGTTTGGAAGGCTAAGTCATAGGGATGGATTACATAGCACGATCTGGGAGTTAACAACAGAGAATTATATAGTTCAAAATTGTTAACTGTGTGGATTTGCAGTGTATTACCACAGAGATGTAAGTATGGAAGAGGTTGGGCATATTGATTACTTGACTTGATCATCCTACCATGTGAATATGTAATGAAACCTCATCATACTCCATAGATGCACTCATTAGTAACTGCCAATAAAAAACAAGTTGAGGAGGCATTAGGGTCCTGACTGAAGTTCCTAATGGTCACAGAAGGACAGAACATAAAGGGAGGTGGTCATCATGCTGCCAAGCACTGTTTATTCTATGTTGTTTCTATGAAATTTCATACTGAATACTTATTAATTAAATATACAATAGTGATGGATCATGAGTAAAACCATAAGGTGATCTCAAGAGCTGTTTAGGAATTATTCAACACAATTCAATATGATTTGCTTAATGCTGGAAGAAAGGTTGATTACTTATGACAAAGCTTAGGCTTTTATAAGCTCACAAACATACGTAAGATGAAAATATGACAAATCCATATTTATAGCAAGACAAAATGTGAAAGTCTTCTGGTAGTGCTGCTAGTCTGGAAAAGTGATGTAAAGAAAATGTAAAAACTGGAAATAATAAAGTCAAAACTTTTGTTTACCCATGGGCTGGGGAGATGGCTCCATGTAAAAGGTCACACTGTGGAGTTCTGATGACCAATCTTAACCCAGGTGAAAGGATGGAGGCGGTGGCACACGCATATTATCTGAGCATTCCTATTCCCACAGAGAGATGGAAGGCAGAGACAGGAGAATTGGCTGAAAGCTCCCAGGCTATGCAGCCTGGAGTAAGTACATACGCTGCACCGCAGTGCAAAATGACAGAAGACTCTGCCTTGATAAGGCCTGGACCAACTCTGCCCTCCACAAGAACCATGCACCATGCACCATGCACCATGCACCATGCATCTGTTCTCACTTGTTCTCTTTTTCCATTGTACACTACGCCTCAAAAATATAAAACCACATTTATTTGAAGACAGGATGATTTTGCCTAAAAGCTAATTGGGGATTGATTGAATTATCCTTAAATTTACTGAGGAAAATTCAGAAATTTAGAGAAGATTCAAACAAAACCTGTCTCACCATAGATAGCAGCAATCTCTCAGCAAGTTGTAATCAGAAAGAATGAGTCTGTTCATGACAAGTAAAAAGAAAAAATATTCTTATAGTATATTTAACACTAAATGTTTAGAATACATACAAAGAAAACAAAAGATTGCCAAACAGAATGAACAAGTATTGAACAGATTAAAAGGCTCCAAGAGCCGAGGGTGTATTGTAATGGTACACTGCTTGCCTAGCATGCCATAAGGCCTCAAGTGCTCCTAAGTGACTCACTGATTTTTAAAAAGTATCTTTATGCCATGTCAGTGACACATATGTTTTCTAAAGTTTAACATAGCAACTTTACTTATTCTGTTAAAATGAAAAGGGCTGGGTAAAAGATTAAGAAAAGGTTGTTGGGGAAAATTGATAAAAACAATTCTAAAATTCATCTATAAGAAAAGCACCAAGAATATAACAACAAATGAACAACAAATACAGATTCAACAAATAAAGACTAATCAGGGATCAAAGATGATTAGAAACACTGGACATGAAATATATATCATAAAATCACAACAACGAAAAGGAAGTTAATAGGAAGCTAAGACTTAAATATACCTAAGAGGAGTGGGGACAACAGAGATCCTGAAGCAGCTTCTACCATCAGCTCGGAACCGAGCATGCACACAACTCTATCACAAGTAAGTTTACATCACTGGTGCATCCTAGAGCCGTGGGATCGTTTAACCAGCTTTTCCTAACATACATTGAATAACTCTGCACAAATTGGTTATTTTAAACAAATTATGTATTTCCTTTCAAAGAAAAATGAAATTCTTGTGGATGAGGAAATGGAAAGCAACGTTCAACCATGGAATTGGGAGGTGGCACAAAGGGCGAATGTTCCTGTCACACGAGTCTGGACACCAGAATGCCAGAGTTCCACTCAAGGACCCCATATAAGAGAGCAGGTGTGGTGACATACATCCACGATCCTGGTGCTACTATAGGCAGAAGGGAGGCAGAGGCAGGACAGTCTCATGCAGGCTTGTAGGCCATCTATCCTGTGTGTGCAGCAGGGCAGAGAGACAGTGCTCAACATAGCGGAAGATGAGAAGTGAGTCTAGAGGGCTTTTGGTCTCCATATACACATATGTTCATTAAAAAGAAAAAGTTCAGCCATGAAAATTCCACAGCCAAAGGTGAATACCATAATAATAATCACCATGGAAACGACTCCATGGATTGAGAGTGTGGGTCAGTAGACCAGTTAAACAAACTCGTCTCTAAAAGCAAAATATTTCATCAAAGCTAGGAAAATCTTAGTGATGAATATGACTAAATGATGATATACATAAAGAATATAAAGAAAATAATTAGGCTTTGCTTTACAGTTATCTCAGGAAAGCAGTAAAAATGAAACAAAGAAGTGAACAAAGGTCATAACTCAAAACTTTGTGACAAATAAATCCAATATTAATGCCCTAAGAAATGAAAAGCTTCAACTTCATAACCCAAATAATATAAAGTAACAATGGAAGTTAATTTTTTTTCCAGTTGGGTTGGCAAAAATCAAAATATTATGTCCACATGAAATTAATAGCTAGAGGAACTTTTTAGGTTTGGGGTTTAAGTGGGTCACTGATGTGAACTGCCATTTGGCTAAGGCATTTATTAAAGGCATTGTTAATGCCATAGAGGGACAGACAGATGGCAACATGGTGAGAAAGAGGAGGGACTGGGTCCACAGGGCAGAGGAAATGTCCTTCCCTATATAGTTTTCTGCCATGTGATTGGCAGCTGGTCCTTAGTACCTGCCCGTGCTCAAGCTGATTCCTGGGCAGAAGGAGGGAGGAAATCTGTCAGCCTGGGGCCTGGTGGAGAGAACAGAATCTGGAAAGAGAAGCCAATAGAGACATTTTACAACATGGCGTGGCCCTGCCATCGTTAGAGATTGGTCTGATGTATTTTGATGCTAATTAATAAAAAGCCATCCCACCTGGGCAAGGCAGATGAGATAGGTGTGGCTAACATTCCTGGGGTAGAGAGTGACAGATAGATCCTGGGAAGAAGGACGAGAAGAAGAAAGACCCAAGGAGAAGGGAAGAGAGGAAAGCCACCATGGGTTAGATGGAAGAGAAGCATGTGGTTGGCGTGGATGGAGATTTGGCACCGATGAAGAACATTAGCAAGTATTTGGAATTACGGATGGGAGGTAGCTTGACAGAGGTTATTAGAAGCAGATGCCCCACTATAGGAAGTAGTTAGAGGATTAATGCCTGCCCTGCTAAGGCTATTTTAAAATACAACAAGTGTCAGTGTCTTCATTGATTGTCAGCTGGGCATACTGAAGTAATAATAATTATATGCCTGATAATAAACAATTATTACGCCCTACAGATAACTTAAGAAACGGCACCTGCCTAACAACAAGTATCATCAAACGCCATCATATCGTCACAGCCGTTTGAGACAGTCTTACTTCTAGAAAGTCTAAGGTCTTCAGCCTCACTAGGGAACAGTCCCATTTCTAGGATTCCATTCTCTTAAGTGATACACAAACAGGATCACCCCAGTAACACACGTGACTCTGAAAACCTGGAGTTACTCCAATCATTCTGTAAGAAAGGAAAGGTATGTATGCACACTCCAAAATCTGTGAAACTGCCTATCCAAACTGTTCATTTTTCCTTCATTTTTGCTTTTGTGACTGCAAATGACATAGATACTTACAGTAATATTTATAGGAAAGTGAAAAGATGGGCCTTGCATACCTGTGTTGATTGGGCAGTGAAAAGAGTCTCTATAATCCCATTTTCTGACTATGTACACAAACATAAACTTTAGTACCTCCTCATGTGCACAAGTAGAAAACTATTAGAAGAAAATTTATATGAATAATTCATTATCTTTAGTTATAAAGCATTCTGTTTCCTGTGTGTGTGGGAGAGTACCCACAGGGATCAGAAGAGAGTGACAGATCCCCTGGAGGTGGAGTCATAGGTACATGTGACATGTGCTGAGAACTAAGCACTGGTGCCCAGATGAGTATTAAGTGTTCTTAACTGCCAAGCCACCTGTCTAGCTTTGTTGTTCCTTATCTTTTCAGACTCAACCACCTACCTCCTTTATAAGTGGATTTACTTAAACTTAGACTCCTTTTAATTTTTACTGGAAAACCGAACTTCTCAAAACCATTTGTGACTAATAAAATGATCGAGTGCTGGGTTTTCACCACCTGCACCCCTCCGCCATCAGGTCATTGGCAGCCTTGAAAGCGCACCTTGGGTGTCTGCTCAAACTATTGCACTAACCAAGGACAATGCAAGTAGTAAACATCGAACCCCTACTCTGATCTAGCTGATGGACAGGACATTCTCCACAGTTACGTGGAGAGCAGGGACTATCTCCGAGAAGAACTCTGGTGCCCCATATTTGACGACCTCCCCTTGGTGGGGAGGCCTGATGGCACTCAAAGAAAGAATAGGCAGACTACCAAGATGAGATTTGTTAGCCTGTGACCATAAAGTGGGGGAGGAGGTCCCCCTTGGTTATGGACCTAGGGGAGGGGAATAGGGTGAAAGCAGGAGGGAGGGAGGAATGGGAGGATACAAGTGACGGGATAACAATTGCGTTGTAATCTGAATAAATTAATAATAACAAAAAAAGAAAGCGCACCTTAGAAGGCATATGTTAATTAGAAAACTTCCCTGAGAAACTGTTACAGAAGTCCCCAGCACCATCCCCACATGCCTGGCCCCCACCCCCTGCTATGAGAAGGAGAAGATGGCTCCAAGGTCACACGTAACCCCACAGAAACCTCCAAATACCTCAAATGTGCATGGTGTAAGTCTAGGTAACTCCCTCCTCTTCCTAAACCAATCTCTGCTCTCTGCTCTTTTGTGGGGCTGATACTGTGGTCCCCTTTTGTTAGCTACTGGCTCATTCGGAAGGCAAAAGAGTGGAAAACTCCCAATATGTGCCTTTCAGAATGTCTTCAAAAGGCAGTTGGATGCCTAGCAGTTATTTCTGTTAGACTTCATTATTATTTTTAATCTGTTATTTGGTAGGGCTGGAGAGCTAGCAGGTGTCTATGACTGTTGAGACAAATGGGTTGTATACCTTGCTGTATTTTAGGTATCCCGCTCCCTCCCTCCCTCTTTCCCTCCTTCCTTCCCTCCCTCCCTCTCCTTCTCTCTGTATGCATGTGTGGTTTTAAGAAATGCACAATTAAGAAGATGTACTAGCCATTCTCCAAGGTGGACCAGCTTCTGCACCCCCGGGAAATAAACCCAGGGTAGAGAGGAGAGCTTTAGAAATGGGACTCCCCCATGGCTATATGATCATGGTAACTCATATGTTTTCTGAGCTCATTTTCTTCTTATATATGTTGGGGCTACAGATATCTGCCCCCAAAGGCTTGTGGAGATTTAGTGAAATAATATCTTTGTGGAATGCATACAGCAAGGCCCGCATATAACTGACACTTAATAAATGTTAATTTCTTTCCTTTCTCCTTTCAGTAACCTGATTTAAATGCTTCATTTGAGATTCATAGCTCGCCTACCTGAGTTAATTTTTAAAACACATTAATTTTCATGATACCTGAAGGAAATAATACCTAACAACTGTATTCTAACTTTGACTTTTTTTTGTCATTTTTTCATAGTTATCTAATAGAAACTCCAATTATTATTTTCTTTAATTTACTGACAAGGAAACAAAGGCACAGGAGGGCTGAGCTGTTTGCTTAAAGTCAAATAAAGGAGAAAGAATAAATATTTGTGGAGTGAATGGATGAACTGAAATTGCCCTCAGATCCTCGCACAGCTCAACCCCATCCTACAACTCCTGTATTTCGACTTCAATTTGCATTTCCAGTTCTTGGGAATTGTGGATCCAAATCAAGTCGGGTTGCTGTTTCCAGAAAGGGACACGGTGTCTTTCAGAATTGTTAGAGAAATCATGAGGCATTGTTCCCCTGAACAGGCAGGGAGAAGGGCCTGGACAGTATTTGACATAGCAGGCTCTCTTGCAAGGCTGAGTTCATTCTTTTGAAGAGCGTTGGGAGGGAAACCCATCAAGATAGTGTGTTCTCTTGATGATTTCAATGAATTATCATGGAAATGAGTTTCAGAAGAGAGCTAATGCTGTGTGATAATAGCCCGATAATGCCATTAGCTATGAACTGTAATTGTAATAGCATTAGTCAAATGAATATATCTGATATTAATTTGAGTGTCAAATATTTCTGTAAGGTTCTTCTTGTTAATTAAACATCAGCCTGGGCATTATTAATTCACCATCTATCCAGGCCTTGCACACAGTAGGCACCCAATATGTATTTGTAGACTGAATGAATAAATCACTCCTTTTAGTGGAGTTCCTAAAAATAATAAAACAATAAATTTAAGTACTTTCGTGAGTAGAACAAGATTTAATTTGTGAAGATTTATCTATATTATTTTTAATTATGTGTCTATGTATGGGTATGTGCACATAAGTGCAGAGCTGTCAGACACCTCAAGGCTGGAGCTGTAGTCAGTTATGAGCAATCTGACCATACTGTCAGGATTGAACCTTGGTCTTCTGCAAGAGCAGTGCATGCTCTCAGCTACTGAGCATCTTTCTTTATGCTTCCACTTGCTGAGTTTTTCTTTGTCTTTCTTTCTTTCTTTTTGTCCAGTAGTTGCTTGCTTGTGAAGTCTTTCCTTTATTTGCAACTCAAGCCAACTGAGAGTATAGTTTACACATTTTAAATTTTTGAAAAAAATCTTTCCCTTCTTTCAAATATTTAGAATAAAAAATGTTTCTTCCACATTAATTGAAGTGTGGAGTTGGCCTTTTCAGCCCGTGTCGGCCATCGGCGGCTTACTGCATATTTCAGAAAGAAAGTTGGCTGGTGCTCAAAGCGCTGCTGCACACCCACTTGAATTCGTGCCTGTCCTCTCTGTTCTTTCCAGAGCCTTCTCCTCAGGAGGAAGACCAGCTCTCTGAATTGGCCCCTGATCGATTCTCCACCAGAACTTCAGCTCCATCAAATCCCTCTTTTCTCCTGCACGGGGTGTGCTCATCAGTCACAGACATTCAGACAGAATAACAGGCACTTGAGTCTCCACCCGAGATTCCCTGATTAACAAAGGCTTCTCAGTTGAGTTTCACAACAGCAAGTCTTCCTATTTAGGGTATGTCTTTACCATTGCGCGGGTCACTCTTTGCATATTTATGGCCCTGGTAGTATATTGGGGATAAACACTGAACAAATTATTAACTTTGTATCAGAAACTGAAACTTAACTAGACACCCAGTCTATTGATTTGCTAAAATCTGACAACTTCACCCACATCTTCTTGCAGCTGTCACTCATCTGGTAAAACTTCCCAGTCCTAAGTTTTTCAAGAGAGATTCTTTATTTCATTGCTTACCAGATATTCTGCAGCCCACATCAATCTAGTTCGCACTCCCAGCTCACCATGGAGATGGCTCCTCTAGATGAGAGGAGAGACCTAGTTTAGCACCTAAAAGTCAAGAGCCCCCTTTCAGTCTCTTTGCTTTTGTGGTAGCATTTGACTCCATGACACATTTGAAATAACTCCTTAGGTTTAGTGAAAAAATATGCACATATACATACATGTACAGATTCACTACATACTTATCTATATAATCCATACATGTACATACACATACTTACGTATGCATGAGTATAGATATATACACCACATACAATATATTATATACACACATATATGAACACACACACACATATTTACGTAAGACATGTTCTTCCCAACACTAACATACTGGGGAGGGCTGTCTTTCCTCAGCTTTCTTCATCAGGCTTTAATACTTCAGATTTAAGCTCTAAGCCTTGGGATTTTTTTACCCTTGTTTTTAATGTTCACACTTGGTAATTTCATTCAGTCTTATGGCTTCAAATGTCATTTTTGTGCCAAATATTTTGTATTTCTATACCTAGTCAAAGTCTTTCCTTTTTAAGCTTTGAGTGTTTCTATGTAGATGACATTCCAGTATGCCAAACTTAATGTGTTAAGTGTTACAGCGTAGCTTTCTTCCAAGTCTTTCCCATTTAGTAAACAGCCTTTTCCTTTCCACTGAGTTCTTAGGCAGCTGGTGTTTCTGTAATTCCACCACCTCCCTCCTACACCTACTGATTCTCAAAACCCTCCTAGAGCAGTGTTGGTTCCATTTCTGAAGCAGAGCTGTGTCCCCTGCCTATTTCCCTGCTTCATTAATACCTTCATTTGCAGCATTATTTGTGTCATCCTACTTCTGAATGTGTCTTTTCCTCCCTCTTTCAAATCATACTACAGGCACAGAAGCCTTTAAATATAATAGATGGTGTTATTCACCCAACACCTTATGATTTACAACATTGAAACTTTAATACTCCCCTGTCACTCAAAGATCCCATATTATTTGACCCTTGTATAAGTCCACAGTGTGTGCCAGTTTGTCTGTTGCTGCACATTTTTGGCTTGCCAGAATCTTATGGGCTCCTTTTACGCAGCTAACAATTCTATACTTCTAAGCCCTGCCATAGGAACTCTTTACTAGGAATAATTACCATCCAGAAAACCATACGGGCGTCTAGTCTTGGCTTCGGTACCATTTCCAGGTACTTGTTACGTGCAGACACCTGTTTCTCTGACTTTACCTTGCTCTGTGTAGTTGACATGCAGAAGAGGTGTCGTTTATAAGTCCATGAAACCAAGAACACTGCTGTGCACTGTTTCATGTCACCATATTCAGAAATGGATCTGAGACTGAGGTAGAGTGTGATAACTGAGCTTTTGCATCATGGATGATTTCTTCCCTAAGTAATTATTGAAGTACTACAGCAAACCATATCACACATACCTCGTTGACCGGAAGACATTGAAACCTCATTTTGATTACAGCAACCTTAACTTTGTTTGCATGCATCATATGTGTATCCTCTTGAGTCATGTTATTTTTCTCCTACAGTTCACACATAAGTCTTGGAAAGAAAGTTATAAATCCATTGTAGCAGAACAGCTCAAGAAAACAAAACAGCACAAAACAAAGAATAGTGAAGGCTATGGAGATGGCTCAGTGGGTAAGGACTAGAGCAAGTGTGAGAGCTTGAGTTTAAATCCTAAGAACACACTTAAAATCTAGATGTAGTAGTGCTAGCCTGCATCCCCAGTGTACCTATGGGACAATGGGATGTTAGAGACAGAACTGCAGGAAACTAGCATTGCAAACAGAGCAGAGAACAACAGAGACGCTGACACACACACACACACACACACACACACACACACACACACACACATACACACATGCATGCACTCATGCCCTCACTAGGCCACAACATTTAGAAAATATGAAATTATATATATATATCCTTTCCCACATTTTGTGAGTCAATAGCAGTGGTTACTGCCTGCCTGTAGTCTAATGAGTAATTTGGGCACTTCCTTGGTACTCTTATGAACTTAAGTATTCCTGGGTAGCATGATGAGTTTTTGTGGGATCAAAAGTTGAGGATGTAGAACAAACCACATCTAGGATTCATAACATTGACACATCAGGAGGATCCTGAGGAACATGAGAAGTTTCCTGCAGAGCTGTAGAGGGCGTGTCCACTTAGACATGGCCCTGACTACAGTGGCTTCTGGGTAGCAGGCTTCTGCTTTCCCACATACATAATTAAAAGTTCAGTTATACATCTAGATTGGAATAAACACATTCCTGGGAGAAAAAAACACGGACCCACGAAATTCAGTTGGATGCTTCTCCACACAGAAAAAGTATTTTCTCCGTTCAGGTTCCCTGCACCAGCAAATCCCTGTTTCAAGGGTGACTCCGTGATTCCTGCTGACATGGCTGTCAGTGCTTTCAACTCCTGAAGATATTTAAATGAGAACTTAAAAGGATCTCATTTTTAATTTAAAATGGTCTTGATTTGAATTAAACAGCTAAATTCTTTGTACTTTTCCTTGAAACTGGGGGAGGTGAGACCAAGGGGACAGGGAGACTCCAGGCCTGACCCCTCTTCATTCTGTGCCATCTCCCCTCTTCTTTCAGGCATTTCCCGTCACCTGTAACTCTATAACTGAGATGTCATTTCTTCCTGAATTTCTATTTTGTTATTTTTGTCAAAGGGTGAGTTTGGAGTCATGTTCTGAGGAAATTGATCTCACTCCTAATGGGATGGGGTTGACACAGGCGGTTTGACTGACTTACATTAGCATCACTGCTTTTAGAGGAGCCATTCCTGACGTGATTAGTGTAGGAGGATGGGTTTAGTCTCCTGTCGTCTCCTTTAAAATGCTCTGAGAGAGCGATCCCAGAAGGATCAGATCTCTCACTTGTACTGAAAATGTCACTCTCACAGTTATCTCGCTGCACAGTTGAGTTTTGAGAAATCCTTTGAATTTACTGCATTCACACCATTTCTCCATCAGTGTGCTAAAAATGCCTAATGTAGCTTGGAGCCCATGAGACTGTGATAGCTGATCTACATCTCGACACACACACACACACACACACACACACACACACACA